>PVIA01000637.1:0-257670 GCA_004024845.1 Tonatia bakeri
AACCTGTCCACAGTGAACTGCTTTTATGCTTGGAGCAAATCCAGTGACCAATACCCCTAAATTGTTTACTAAAGAAGCAGTAAAACTTTATCAGGAAATATTTGTTTGAGCCGTTGGCAGACAAAGCTAATGCACTGTTTGGATAATTTCACCATCAATGTCCCTTATCCATGTCACAATGTCCCAAAGTTTGCCAACTACCATTATTGCTGTTTTGAAATAACTTGGAGCTGGAACTCAAGGAAATTGCTTCACTGTCCTTTTATTCTGTTGCACAAAATAATTTTCCAAATCAATCATGTCACTGTGTGTCTAGATATAATGGCCTGAAATCTGAAACAATAGAACTGCTACTGTGGTGAGAAATGGCTTTCTCATTTAATTTGTCAACCTTCCAAGCACTCATCTGTTCTCCAAGCAAAGTTGCAGCCAAGTCTTGATAGTTCAGAACTCAATTATAATTGATTGACAATATTTTCTTAAGAGCCAGTTGACTAATGATGTCCTAGAAGGTTTTGTCCTTCCAACTTTTTAATATATAAATTTTCAAACACAGAAATGTATGGTTGAGAACAATGAATAGAATGAACATTGATACGGGTGTCCCCCACTCAGATTTAACCATTAACAGCATTCTGCCATGGGTATTGGTTGGCCAGGTCTTCCAGAACAAAGTGCCACAGACTGGGTGGCTTAGACAACAGAACTGTATTTTCTCACAGTTCTGTGGGCTGGAAGTCCAAGGTCAAGGTGTGTGCAGGGTTGATTTCATCTGAGGCTGCCCTCATGGGCTAGCAGATGGCTGTGGAGCCCTGTGTCTTTATATGGCCTTCCCTCTGTGTGTGTCTGTGTCTGAGTTTTTCTGATAAGGACACCAGTCAGACTGGATTAGGGCCTACCCTAAGGGCCTCATTTTGACTTAATCACCTTTGTAAAGGCCCTATTTCTAAATACAGTCACATTTGGAGGTACTGGCAGTAAGAACTTTAATATATGAATCTTGGAGGAGAGGGACACAATTCAACCTATAACGTCACTTTTTAAATTTCTTTCTGAATATATATACACATATAGATGTACCGATTTGATGATCCTCTTAAAAATATATAATAGATGTGACATCTCATATGTCAGAACTGACTGAATATGTCAGTTCTCATCTCTTGAGGATGATGATGCTTTCTTAATGTCATTATCACATTGGAGAAAACTTAAAATATTTAACCCATATTTGATTTGCCCCAAATGTCCAAAGAATTTTTTTATAGTTGGTTGTATTTTCCTGAATAATAAGTAAATATGACTTATACTTGAATTTGGGCATGTCTTTTTAGTCTTTTAAAATCTAGAATCATCTTTCCATCTCCACCCATCACATCTACACCCCCCACAGCATTGGCTTTTTGAAAACACTAGACAGATTATCTATAGAATATTTTGCATTTCAGTTTCACTAATTATTTCCTTATGATATTGTTCAGCTGGTTCCTCTCCATATTGTGTTTGTGGTAAATTAAATGTTAGATGTTATGGTTAGATGACAAAACTGACAATATTTTTCCTATTAAGTGGTGGAGTTAAGTTCTCCTCCCTTTGACTCTTGAACTGGCCACCTGACTTCCTTTGTCCAGTGGGAAATTAACAAGGGTGACACAAGCAGAAGCTTGAAACATGCATGTGCATTGGAGCTCACTGCTGCAACTGTGCATGCGTGTGCATGGGACCTTTGCTGCTGTTGGGGACCTTGGGACTGGGCCAGTCTGCTGGCTAGGGAAGGTGTGTGGCCATGACTCTACTCTCCTGGCCCACATTAAGAGTAAAGCCATCTTCAACCATCCAGCTGGCTTGGACCAGAATGGTCATATCTCTGGACTCACAGAATTATGTGAAATAACAAATGATTATTATTCTAAACCACTATATTTTGGGGTGATCTGTGTTGCATCAAAAGCAATTGTTACAGATATAGAGGCTTGATTAAATTCAGGTTAAGTGTTTTGGCAGGAATGCTTTTAGATGATGCCATGTACTGCCATTGCATTGCAACGGAAGGCTTTATAACATCAGTAGAAGACTCACTTTGAACCTGGTTAACTGTGGATTAAGAAGACATTTATTTGCTTATATCATTCCTCAAGTTAGCATCTCCTCTGGATCTTAGTATCAGGTCACCCTTCAGTCATCCAGGTTTCTAAGACACTAATGATGCTGACCCACAAACCCCCAAGGATAGAAGCAGCATTTGCCTAGGAGAAGAATTATCCCACCAGGTTATAACCATCTATAGCATTGTTCTAAAGTAATGCTGATGGATATATTTCTAAGGGCTTTGTTTTCCTTAATTTTGGAGTTGTACAGATACCCTTCTATGTAAACAGAATCAGGCTAACATCTTCCTGCCAAGAATGGGTAACTATTCCACTGTTGCACATTTTAAATAAACAAGTAGTTATTTAATACAAAAATAAAAAGAGAGCTTCCACTCAGTACCACCAGAAAGGCATTAAAATTACTAAATTATGGGATTGTCTTGATCAGAAGCTGAAATTAAAGAAGAAAAATTAGAGAAAAGGACGAGAAGAAGAAGAAAAAAGAAACATTTTTATAGATCAGCATTATAGACAATGCTCTGGGCTCTCTGTTGGAAACTTTCCCAGTTGCTACAGTGGGGAGGTCATGTGCCTTTCATCTTTTCTTTTCCTCTTGTTGTATTTCTTAGTTTGTTTTACATTGAGTATATATTATGTTCATAGTTAGAGACAACATAGTAAATGAAGTTAATAACTACATTTTAAAGTTCAAAAAAGAAAGTACGGTGTCCTTACAAACTTTTTTCTATGTATTCTCCATAATATTTCAAAATTAGATTGAATTTTATATTGTGTTATATGAACTTTCAAAAGTTACACAGAAGTGGAGGGTATCACCCTCACGATTTATCACAGGACTTCGGCAGCCATCAATGGGCGCTCTGTCTCTCGTGTTTTTAAAGCACATTTCAGACATCGTGTTATTTCGGTACAAAACACTGTAGCATGAGTCTCAGAAGAGAAAAGGCACATTTCCTTGCTTAACTGCATTTCATAGCCACACATAATAAAACTAACAATAGTTCCTCCTGCCATCCAAGACCCAGGTCATAATCAAATTTCCCCTATTTGCTAAAAGAAAAACCCCATCTTTTTAAAGATTGGTTTGTACGTATCAATATCCAAACAAGGTCCAGTCATTATATTTGGCTGTTTATAATCTCATACTGTCTTAACTCTCATCTGTTAGTCTCTTCCAGCTTCTATTTGTTTTTCTGCCATTGACTTCTCAAGAAGCCTGGTTAAATGTCCTGTGGAACTGTCCACATTGCAGATTTGGCTAGACACATATTTTTAAAAGGGAAAAAAAGCATTGCAACTGTGATCTATAATAGTGGCCTACCTGAGCACGAAACCCCCACCGATGATCTCTGTGAGCAAAGCTCCAATACTGAGATTTTTTTTAAGGACATTGATTTAATGAACAGCACACTAAGTGAATATAATACAATTTGTTCCCTTTGCTGAATAAGTGTTTTGGGGGTTGAAAAAGAAATTAAGGTTATAGAGTGTTTGGCCTTTTAAAGAACATTTGAAATAGCGCTTTAAGGAATGTAACTGAGAAAAATATTCTCCACTGTGTTCCTTGTGAGTGAATACCATTGTATGCATAGAAAACTGGCTATAGAGAAGTGGGCAAAGAATAAAAGCAGCCTTTGAAATTTGAGAATATGCATTTTTGACTCTATTTTCATGTACGTTATGTGGTTGAATTGTCAGAAGAAAAAAAACAGGATGCCCAGCTAAATTCAATTTCAGATAAAGAAAGAATAAGGTTTCTAGTATGAGTACTTCCTGTGCAATATTTGGGACATACTTATACTACCGATTATTTGTCATTTATCTGAAATTCACATTTAACCAGGCAGCCCGTATTTTTCCTGGCAACCTGGGAACACACGCTTTGCTGCAGTAGGTGGGAGAGACTCAAGCAGGAGCAATAATCCTGGAGAAGAGTATCATGTGAGGCCCCTACTGCCCTCTTGACCTCACTTCTGAAATCAACAGCCCCCCGCCCCCCCGCCCCCCCCCCCGCCGGGGCCGTGGTGCTCTGCTGCTGGTGGGGAAGCCTGGTTTCCTATTTCCGGGCATAAACTCCCTCCAGCAGAGATTCTCTGGGGGACTTGCCAAATCTGAGAGGAATGCCAGAGTGTTCCTGCTCTGCCCTTTTTCTCTGAGAAACAGGAGTCACAGAAACCGGAATCCTAGGAAATTCTGGAATAAAAGTGGGGGCGGCCAGCATTCCTCTGTAACTTACTTAAGGCCCTCTCTGTAGACACCAGGGATACAATACGACTAAATATATTACAAAGCATAGCACAGGAGACAAAGAGGAAAATAAGAGAAGTAGAAAAATTACATCCAAAGATCCTGGTCTAAAGAGTCCCATCAGCAGACTGTAAAACTTAACTCTGAATTTCCTAGCACTTCCAAGGCAAAGAAGAAAATCCTGGGTTACAGAAATTTTGTTGGCTGGCTAGCCATAGGAAGTCTCTTAATTCATGCAGAGAAATGGTTTTCCTCCCCTTCAGTTCTGAAGGAAATGTGTCTTGGGGATCAAGCATATTAAGGATATATGAGAATGGCACAGTAGCAACTACTTCTTCAAAGCAAAACAAAAAAAAAGAAAAGAAAACTCCTTTGCATAAAAATTTTATTATTTTTTACTTTTTAAAAAGATTTTATTTATTTATTTTTAGAGAGAGGGGAAGGGAGGGAGAAAGGGAGAGAAACATCAGTGTGTGGTTGCCTCTTGTACACCCCAGGCATGTGCCCTGACTGGGAATCAAACCAGTGACCCTCTGGTTCACAGGCCTGTGCTCAATCCACTGAGCCACACCAGGCTGAGAGATGCATAGAAATTTTAGAACCTCCATTGCCTGTAGGTGTTAGAATTTTTTAATGGTCATTTTATACAGTTTATATCCTACATGTCCTTAAATATGTGGAGGTTTTGCATCAAAGTTCTCTTAATCACATTCTCCCTGAGGCATGATAAGATACCACTTCCCTGACCAGTGTAGCTCGGCTGCTTGGGTATTGTCCCACGAAGCAAAATGTGGCCAGTTTGATTCCCGGTCAGGACAGATGCCCAGGCTGCAGGTTCAGTCCCCAGTCAGAGACCATGCCAGAGGCAACTGATGTTTCTCTCTCACATCAATATTTCTCTCCCTCTCTTTCCCCTCCTTTCCCCTCTCTTTCTCTCAAATCTGAAAAAAAAAAATCCCATCACTGCCTACATCCATCTACTCATTCTGTGCTTGTCTGTATCTGTGGCACCTCTGTGTAGAGGCACATCTCGGTGTTGTTCTTGATCTCTTGTTTGACCAAGTGATTTGGATTCAACTTCCAGATTTTAATTTGGCAACCTTGGAGTTTACTTCCCCTGCCCTCTCTCACTGCCTCTGGGCTCTGTCACATGACTTTGTTTAGCCTGATGGGCCAGAGTGAACTTGAAAATGCAGAGGCTTGAGAAGTGCAGAGCTCTCCTGTTGTAGGGAAGCGAGACACGTGCTGCCGAGGCCCTCTGAGACGGGCCAGCCTTTCGGCCAACCAGCCAGTGGACCACAGCCACAGGAGCAAGCCCAGCTGGAGTCGGCAGACCCAGGCAGCCCATCCCCAGACTCGAGAGCAGTGATAAGTGGTTGTCGTAGTTTATGACAGAAGCGATAGTTGACTGATACAGTGGGCAAGATGAATCTCACACCTAAACTTAGAGAAGACCTTCCTATTTCTGTACAAAAGTGAGTGCCATGAACACATTAGTAGCACGAGGGCATTTTATTTCTTGAGAAAATACAAATCTGAATCTTCTGACATCCCAATGAGTACACGCTGAACCACCAAATTCTACCCCTTTAAGAAAGTCAATGATGACAGTCATCGACCTGGAAAATTCTAAGCAAAACCTTAATATGACTCCTCCGTCATCAGATAGGAGTAAATTATTTCAAGGCCAATGGAGTTCGCATTTGGGTGAGGAGATTCTGGTATCTCTTAAACAGTACAGATTGATGCCATTAGTTCGTGAACCGTGAAATTGGTAGCTCCTCTCTGATATTTTTGATCTAGCATTTAAATCTGACTTCACTCTTTCAATTCAAGCATGAATACTTCCATGATTAAAAAAAGAGAAAGACACGGGAGGGGAAGAAACCACAGAGGAATGAATGCCAGTCAGAGACGTAGATTAAGCGGGTGAAAACGGTGGGGACGAGAGCAGGGTGAGCCAGGGTTCCTTGGAACCTGCACCTGGCGGTGAGGGCAGAGAGTTGTCGGGGCCGAGATCAGAGAGCCACTCCAGCAACCATATGGCAGCAAATTCAATTATCTTTTCCATGCAAAAAATAAAATATTCCTGGAGTCAATTAGAGTTGGACTGAGTCCTGACTCTCGTAATTGAATATGGGAAATGATTTGGGGCTGCAGTTTATGTTGATGAAGAAACAGAACATGTGACACAGGCCCTTCTCTTTAAAACGAAGTTCTTTTGCATTTAATTCAAGTACACACACAAATGGTTAGTCTTGATATGTTGGGTCCTCCTAAGGCTAGGGGATGACAAAAAAGTGGTCTTTTAAGAATACTTTTTTTCAGTTAAAACTTAAGGAACATCCATTTTGATTTTACTGCCTAAAAGATGATATTCTGTGTTTCTCTGGTTTAGAGTTCAAAAGTGAATTATTTTCTAAACCACTAAAAGTAAGGTGGGGCATTCTGCCAAACTATCTGATTACTGACAAGTTGTTGACGTTGAAACACTTTGACTTAACCATGATAAGTATTCATGAAAAATCTGGGTGCCTAGGTATAGTTATTTTCCTACCATTGAATCTGTTCCTTTTGTTGGAGATAGGTCATTTATTTATCTGAGGCTATCTATTGTCTAGTAAAAGCTTTAGCAATTGCTTTAGTCCTTCCTAGCCAAAGGCATAGCCTGCTGGGAACAGACCCTATTTCCAGAAGTTATTTTTTATCTTGGGGTACTCTTCTGCAAAGGCTTATTGTACCTGAACAGACCACCTTCCTGGTGTCCCATGACTCTCGTCAACTTGTCATGTTCCTAAGCAGAGCTGCATTACATATGAACACAAGCCAGAATTTCTCTGCTGAAAACGACCTTCTGTTAAAGCCAGAACTGTATCAGTGGTAACCTTGATACCAGAAACTTTGCAATAGAAGCCAGCGTGGGGACTGGGAGAGGGAGGGAAACAGAACCCCAACCAAATAAAAAAAGGGGTGCAAAGTGTCTGGAGAGTTTAGAGATAAATGGAACAAAAGCAGAAGTAATTGAAAGTGAAGCACTTACCGACAAGAAATAATCCAAGCTAAATACCACTCATGTAGCATACTGGAAAGCAGGCTTTCGTGGACCAGGCATGTGCCTTCCAGTTTTAGAGAACCAATGCCCTCTTTGTGTTGCACCTTCTTTCTTGTATCATTACCTGTTTTTACCAATTTTATTATCATTGGCTCACCTTTATCAAAGCAATAAAAAATGGAAACAAAGAAAAGCAAATTATTGGTGAGCTTGGAAAAGCAAATGGTTGTATCAAGATGACATGGAAAATGCTGGCCCAAGTTGTGTTTAAATTGCACAGCTAAGATCACAGAAGATGATGGGAAATGGGCCATATCACACAGCATATTAAAATTAGAATTATTTCCTCAACCTCTCAATGTAGGCAAGGCCATGGACCACGGCCTTGCTGTGAGATAAAGAAATCCTTTCTGTCTTTTGGAGAAGTTCTACTTCAGTCCTTGGAAAGTTGTTTGGGTTTCTTTATTTTATTTCTATTGTATTTCTCTCCCTTACTAAAGTATTCTGTACAGCATGAGGTCTAAGCCTCTTCCCTTTGGCTGGTAAAATTGGGAGTTGGATTGACACATTGTTTTAGGTTTCTCAAAGTTTATCAGTGATCGGTATGCTTTCCTATAATAGAGAAGTTAAGTAGCATATTCCAAAGGTTCCTTTGGGGGGTTGTTGGCTCTATTTTTCCAATAATGAGAAGCAGATTTGTTGTTCCTACCAGTCTTAGACAATTAGGTTTATTTATGTCTATTTGTATTATAAACATGAATCACTTTAAATTAATTTAGCATCTTTTATTTAGGTTGGCTTTTGAGGTCCTTAATAATAACTAAAAAAGAGCCAACTGATATGAGATTCAGCTGCCAAAAATTATATTTAAAATTAGAGTTTTCTTGCTTGCCTCTCCATGGCAGAACCTGGGGGTGTCTCTTTCTGCGGAACATTTTTTCAGGAGTCATTTTAAAGCTGTGTTATGATCATTCAGCCTCAGGTCAAAACTGAAAGCGTCCACAACTTTTTCTTAGTTGCCTTGATCTTAGGGGCAGCTTCAAAGAGCTTCAGGAAGGATTCATTCCTCCGAGCAAGGTCCATATCCTACCCAGTTACACTGAAGAGTGCAGGAGACCAGTACCTCACTGACACCTGAAAAGCTTAGGTTCTTTCAATGAAGTACATGAATAAATAGATATTTTGCTTAGCAAAGAAAAGAATATTAACTAGACAGCTTTTTATATCTTTGTAAACACACTGAACTATGGAGAAAGAAAGAAAAGGGTCTGAAAGAAAGCAAAGTATATTTTATCACTATATGATTGAAATTGAGAACATTGGTTTGCAGACTTGATGATACAGAATGTAGGGTATTTATCCTAATCAGAGCTGAAAGGGCTTCTCTGCCTTCGAAGTTGTATTTATACCCTGTTTTTATTTTTTAAAACACTGTTCTGACTTGGGTATTTCCCCAGTGTTCAGAAAAGTGATTCTACCCTCCTGGGCCACTGCTCTGCCCTCAGGCCATCCTGCCGTTTTCATGGAGGGGAAGATACATTTGTAGTTTACAAGTCTTATCAGCCATTCTCCTGCCTGCAGAATTCCAGGGGTGTGACAGCCTTCTTCCCTTTTGTCCTCTCTCCGTCCCTTGCAGTCCACAAGAGCAGTGCTTCTGATGATATAACATTCTCAGTAACATTATAGGCCTCTTTCATTTGTACAGAGAGTCACTTCATTATACAAGAGGTTCCTCTACATATCCTTCCTGGATAATCCACAATCTCTTCCTGGCTTCTGGTGAGATGGCTGAGGGAACTCCTGAGTCACACACCCTGTGTCTTCAAAGAGCTTTCTAATCTTCATCCCCCTTGCGCCCCCCCACCCCCGCCCACCCAGGCACCAGCAAAAGGTTGTTTATTATTCTTAAATTACTAATGATGAAACTGAAACTTGGAGGTGCTATTAACTAGCCTAAATCTCTCTCAGTCCACCATAGCCACACAGTGGTCCTTGCTATTCTTCTAACAACAGGGCTTTACTCATCTCAAGGTGGTTGCTGTTCCCTTTGGCTGGAATGCTCTTCCTCAGGTATTCATTGAACTGAAGGGTTTCTTGGGATGCGGGACTTTCAGTGCTAAAACGGGAAAAGTCCAGACAAACTGGACAAGTTGGTTACCTAGTGAGAATATATGGTCTATAGCTTTGACTGATGTGGCTCAGTGGATTGAGCACTGGCCTGCGAACCAAAGAGTCACCAGTTTGATTCCCAGTCAGGGTACAGCCTGAGTCGCAGGACAGGTGCCCAGTAGGGGGCACACAAGAGGCAACCACAAGTTGTTATTTCTCTCTCTCCCTTCCTTCTCCTCTTTCTAAAAATAAATAAATAAAATCTTAAATATATATATATGGTTTTCAAAGGCAGGAGTTTGGGCTGCTTATTGGTGTTTCTACAGCCCCTAGCAGAGGGCCTGGCCTATGGTAGGTGCTCGGTAAATACGTGTTACATGAATAAATAAATTCATTTCTTTCCCTCTCTCTCTTCTCCCTCCCCCTCTGTTTATGCAGAGTCAGTTCTGGCAATGGGAGATAATGGGGACAAGCATGCAGAGTTTCCAGGGGCGACATCCAGTATCAGAGTCGATGGTGCTAGAAGCACGAAATATACTATCCAAGGTCTCATGGTGATGTGATGGTTCATTCTATATGTCAATTCAACTTGGCTAAGGTATGCCCAGAAGGCTGGTGCAACATTATTCTTGGGCCCTGACTTAGTGTGGCTCAGTGGACTGAGCGCCAGCCTGTGGACCAAGGGGTTGCTGGTTCGATTCCCAGTCAGGGTATATGCCTGGGCTGCAGGCCAAGTCCCTGGTGTCGGGGCACGTGAGAGGAAACCACACATTGATGTTTCTCTCTCTCTCTTCTCCCTCCCCCTCTGTCTAAAGATAAACAAATAAAATCCTTAAAAAACAACAACATTATTCCTCGTTGTGTCTGTGAGGGTGTTTCCTGAAGATATTAGCATGTGAATCACAAAATGAAATGCAAGGCTGGGGAGAGGTATACAATGGAACAGAGCATCTGAGACCTATGTGACCATATCACATGGTCTGACATACATGGAGCCAGGTTCCCAGAAGTAGCGGACAGACAGAATGACAGGGAAAAACGTGTGAAGAATGTCAAGAACATTCCAAAATGATTAATGTCATCAATCCACAGATCCTAAACTCAATTAATACAAAGAAATCTACACATAGGCACATCATGTTTAAACTGCAGATGAAGGCAAGTCGTAAAGACAGCCAGAGAAAAAAGCACGTTCTATTCAGTGGCCACAAAACAAGTAATGGATGACTTCACCAGGAACAACAGAGGCCATCTTTATGTTGCTGCAAGATAGCTCCAGGCTTCTATCTTAACTGCCAAAGTAGTGTTATCATCCACAGACACCCAGTATTACCACTGTCAGGCTTAGGTGGTTAGAGCCAAAGCAAATAAAGAAATACGAGGAGCTCTCAGAGACAGAGAGAAACTAAGGGCTTGAGTATCACTCACAACAATTTGGTGAAAGGGGAATACCAGTAAAGGAAATAGAGAAGATAAGTATAGGTATGACTGAATTGCAATGTTCCAACAAAAAACAGAAGAAAGAACCTGGCTGGCGTAGCTCAGTGCATTGGGCTCGGTCTCCGAACCAAAGCATCGCAGGTTCAATTCCCAGTCAAGGCTACATGCCTGGGTTGCAGGCCACGGCCCCCAGCAACCGCACATTGATGTTTCTCTCTCTCTCTTTCTCTCTCTTTCTCCCTCCCTTCCCTCTCTAAAAATAAATAAATAAAATCTTTGGGAAAAAAAAGAAAGGAAAAAAAAGGTACTGCTGGCATGCGGGACTGAGTCATTCTTCTCTAGGTGACCGCCATGTACTGCAGGGTGTTTCCAATCCTTCGCTCCCAGGAAGAATGCCAGTGGCTCTCGTGAGTCAGTCTTTGTAAGCACCAAATTGATGGCTATTGTTCCTCATATTTTCTTTCTTTTTAAATAATTTTATTTATTTTTAGAGAGAGTGGGAGGGAGGGAGGGAGGAAGAGAGGGAGTGAAACATCAATGTGTGGTTGCCTCTCACGCATTCCACACCAGGGACCTGGCCCGCACCCCAGGCATGTGCCCTGATTGGAACCAAACCAGCGACCCTTTGGTTCACAGGCTGGTGCTCAATCCACTGAGCCACACCACAAGGGCAGTTCCTCAGACTGTCTAATGCTCCTGAAGTCACTGTACCACTGGGTATGACAGGGTTTCCCAACTTCGGCAACACCGACATTCTGGGTGATAGAATTCTTTGTATGGGGGGTGGGCATCCTGTGCACTGTAGGATGTTTAGCAGCACCCTTGGCTTCTCATTGATCAAGGTCAGGAGCACCCCTCTGCCAGCTGTGATAACCAAAAATATCCACAGACATTGGCAAATGTCCCATGAGGGAGGAAGAAACTTTGCCTCTTTAAGTTCTTTTGGTGGGTCTAACAATTAAATCTACATAAGACAGATTTGATTAATAAGAGAAAATAACCACATTCAATCACAAACCCGTATATGAGAATCCCACATACATGAGCGAGTCAGAGACCCTACGTACCTAAGAGGTTCAGAGGGAGGAAGTTCAAATGCGGTCTATATGGCATTGTGAGCTAAGGGTGAGGTAAGACGCCTTGGGGTTTTAGAGGGAAGGTCGGTCATGGGACAGAAAAAGGAACACTGCTCAGTAATTAGAAATTTGCCCTGCCCTATAGATTGGTCATCAAAAGTTATCTCTGGTAATAACTCCTACAGTGGGCAAGGCCCCAAAGGGAACCCACAGGGTCTCTATTACCTTCAGCTCAAAATAATTTATGCACCAGAGTGGCACATCTTAGGGAGATGCCTGTTCTGGAAACCCACTTAGTCCCCTGGCGCGGGGGGAATCTCACCTCTCCCTTCTCTTCCCTGTTGAGAACCACGCGGATATGAGATAACAAAAAAAAAAGTGAATCTTTCAAAAGGAATGAAACACAATATCAGAAATTAGAGAGAGAGGTAAAGAAAAATGTAAGATAAAAAACAAACAAACAAAGAAAACACTTTCAATGTGGCAGTGTACACGGAGGTCAGATTGTTAAATCAAAAAGGTGGGCATTGATCTAAGACATTATTAGACCATGGAAGGAACTGAGGAAACGTCCAGAGAGGCAGCAGGTCCTGAAAAGGTCTTACTTTTGTTTCATTTTGTTTTCCCAAGAGAGTGGAGAACTTTGAGACTTTGAAGGTGGAAAGGAAAGAAGCTGGTAGAAAAAGGGAGACCAAGAAGGTTGCTGAAATGGGAGGGAACATAAAAGCAGCTCTACTCAGACCACGCAGGTGCAGCCGAAACCCCATTACCCAAGAAGGTAGACTTCGTGATGCAAGTGTCACACGAAGAGAGTAGTGTGTTCCTCTTCTGGCACACACCCATCCTTTGTAAATGTGCAGATCTTATCTGTCCTTTGTTTATGACTGAGGCAAATTACATCAATGAGTCAGGGCTGTACTTGGTTCTTAATCTACATGTGACCGTCCCTCTCTCAGATCTGATAGCTTCACAAGGTGAAGCTCTTCCTCCAGCCCAGCTCCAGTTTGAGAATCATCTTGCAGCATAAAGGCAACATCAGTTCTCCCTGACAGACGATGACCAATGAGATGAAGAAAACGAGGAGGAGGGGGAGGGCAGGGGGCAGAAGGGGCCGGGAGGAGGAACGAAGGGAGAGGGGAGGGGAATGGAGAAAGACAAGTGGGACAAGAGGGATAAGGAGAAGGTTAACACGTTCATTCAATTGGATTCCAGTGGTCTCAGCTTCCGCCCTTAGCAGTTAATGTGCAGGGACCACCCCGCCCTTGACAGATAGCCAGAGGGAAAGATGGCAGGTAAGACTGAGCTGGGCCTGGGGAGCTAAACCTTGACCTCAGTCCCTGCACCAGGATAAATTCCAAATGGATCAATATTAAACTTAAAAATTTAAATCATGAAGGAACTGATAGACAACGTGGGTGGATTTAAAAAACAACAACAACAATGTGAACTTATAGAAAAACCTGTCAAGTGTCAATGTAAGAAACATCCAAATATATGGAGAATTTTTATGAGGTGATTTGGGCCAAAATGATGACAATTGCTAGAAAGCAAAATCTCAACGAATTGAGGAAATGTTCCAGAGAGTGACACTTTTGAGGGTTATGTTACACATTAGAGTAAAAGGAGAAGAGGTAAGGTGGGTTACATGGAATCCATTGGTGGTAGATTAAGGGCGGGGGAGTAAGCGAAGTGGGGACATCTCTGGGATTGGATGAAGAGGCAAGACAGAAATGCATATGTCTCCTACATTGGTGGGTACATGATGCTAATTAACATGTACAGCCCATTCAGATGGTATGCGGGGAACAATACAATGTGAGGGATTCTATGGTCTCATGCCCCGAGGAGCCTGGAAAAGATTACTCTGACATTTCAGAGTTATCTGTTTTAGATGCAGAAATATAATAGATGGGCTCACTTAAGGCAAAGATTGACCTTTGACAAGGAAGCCACAGACCTAGTACAGGGAACCTATCCAGGGGGGTGGCAAATGTAGCTCAGCCCGTGGGAAAGCCCATGGGCGTGTGGCGGCACACAAGAGCCAAACCCACAGATCGGGTCTCCCGTGGGAAATCAGGCCTGCATTGCACCTAGGCTGCTTTGTGACTTGCTTTCACTAAAACTCCCTCACCTTGAGTTGAGGCAGCAAATGCTGACTGCGTATCTTTAAAGTAACTTCCTGAAGTCTGTGCTAATTCTCCCAAGGACTGAAGTGTAACCAGACCAATTACTCTTATCGTTCCCTTGCATTCGCAACATTTTTTCCTTGTTCATCTGTAAGAAGTAATCAGTAACATCCTTTCCATTGCTATCTGTAAAAAGTAATTACCTAAAGCAAATCTAAGTATAATGAATGAAAACCTTCTTTAATGTATGCTTTTAGAAAGTCAGTAAAAGCCTGTCAAGGCAAGGGTCGGGGTGCTCTCCCCTTGAGAGAGTGGCTGGGCCCATCCCTTTTCCTCCACAGGACTCAGTAGTCTGTGTAGATTTGTCTTGTCTCAACCATAATGCCGTGGACACTGTGGGCTGGTGTCCACATCAGCCTAGGACATAACTGCCTGTCACAACTTGATTTTATTTAAGAATTGTTATGTTCAAACCATCCTACGTGGTTACTTTTGGACTCTGAGTTTGTAAGACCACCATGCAGGCCTCCCCTGAGCTTGCCAGGGTTAGTATGTGGCCCCTTCTCGCCCACACAGCATGTCACAAATCCCACATTAATTCCATGAAGGAAAAAATTGTTAAACACAACTATATACAATTTTAAAATTCTACTTGGCAAAAATGACATCATTGAAAAAAAGATAAGTGACAACTGGAAAAATATTGTCATACATATTATGTGAAGAGAGCCATTTTTGTGACTGTATAAAGAATCTGTAAGCACATTTTTAAAAGTATATGGAAAAAGATAGAAAAATGAGCAAAGGAAAATGATTAGGCTGTTCACAGCAGAGGAAATACTACAGGGCGATAAAACTTTATAATTATACAGAAGCAAATTAAAGTAATGAGATACCCTCTGCCTATCAAATTGGCAAATACTAAAATACTGAAAGTGCCCAATATCAGCGATTGATTAGGAAACGAATTTCACGTCCTCTGAGAGGACTTGGAATTAGTGACATCTCTTTGCTGGATAATTTTGGAATATCTTTCAAGACTAACAACGCATGGCCCTCGGGCACAGCAGGTCTACTCCCAGGAGTGTAACCAGAAGATGGTTGCAGAATCTCTGCACCAACATCAACTCGTAGGATGCTCACCGCAGCCTTGTTTCTGAGAGCAAACCCTGGGGGCAGCCGTCAGTGCCCAGCAGTTGCGGGTTACTTGTGTAAAGTGTGGTATTTCTCCCCTATGTGCATGAGTTACTAAGGAAAAAACCCTAGCTTTAGAAAACAGGTCATTACTCATTATGCTGTATACTTAAAACCAATATAAAACATCAAATATAATCAAAGAATAAATTTTTAAAAACACAGCGAAAAGTACCCAGGTGATTACTTTCACAAACGAGGAAGTTCAAGTACACAGGTGAATCTGTATCTGGTGAAGTCAGAAGCTGCAGACATGGGTGGGCTACAGGATCGTGAGGGTTGGAAGCCCAGTCAGAACCAAAAGTGCCATTCGTACAAAGTGGGCTCTAAAGGGTGTGCATGAACCAACAGCAAAGCAGAGTCAAGATGAATGCTGATTCCTCTCCTCGAGGCCAGGGTTTGGCCTAGAAAGTAAAGCAAAGCTTATCACAGTGGGGAGAAGGCAGAACGGTGGAGTTAGCAGATAGATGGGGTGGGAAATCAGTGAGACCCAGACAGCACTGCCCCATGCTCACGCTCAGCTATTTTAATAAAAAGTTCTTTTATTTTTACAAATTCTTTAAAACCTCCCTATTTTAAAGCATCATGGAGTAGAAAATCACACTAGCATTACTCTTCTACTGTATTTTTAGGAATCACAGAGGCTTGGAAAGTCAAGTTAATTGTGCTAGTGTGGAACTGGTTACCGTGCATCCAACCAAGTTTACATCAGAACGATTAATTACTAAGTTCGTTTTTCCAACATGAATAAGCTCAAGTGTCATATTCCACACCAGCAGATTACAGTTTGAAAAAAATTATTGTTTCCATAAAAACATTTCAGAAGAATGAAGTTCTTGTGAATGCTATTAGAGTAAAAGGAGAAGGTGTAAGGAGGGTTACGTGGAATCCATTGGTGGTAGATTAAGGACGGGGGAGTAAGCAAAGTGGGGACATCTCTGGGATCGGATGAAGAGGCAAGACAGAAATGCAAGTGAATGGAAGGCTAAATATTTGTAAACAATATGTAAGTATCCAAAGTACTTTATTTTTTAAATTTAATATTTATTATATTTTTTCTGTTGCCATTTAGTCCCCTTACACCCCCCCTCCCCTAGCAGTCCCCACACTGTTGTCCATGTCCATGAGTCCAGAGCACTTTAAACATAGATGCAGTGCATTAACATGGGTGGAACTATTGAGAATCTTATGTAAATTCTATTAAAATTCAAGGATACAATTTCCATAGAATAAAGACAGATGGCAACACCTCATTTGGAAACTGTTACACATCTGTTTTCATCACTTTTGCATTTTAAATGAGAGCTACTTTCTTGCCCAGATCAATACTAAGTATTGATCAATACTTCAATAGTTCTTAGAAGTTTCCTCTGAATATATTTTCTACCAATTAAAACATTTTCTCCCCTTTAAAAGCACAAATCAATATATACTTTCTTAGGACCTATTATTTCTGCTTTTGTGGTTTACCGAATGTGTTTATGGGAAGGAGTACATTTTGTTAAAAAGAAGTAGAGATTTTTCATTCTTTAGTTAAAACGATTCTCACTGTAATTATTGTTTGCATGCCTGTGCCCTCCTTTCTCCCAACACACAATCATCATCAACATCACCATCATCATCATCATCTTTGTAAACCTTGGGCCATGCACTAATCGGTGCTCAATACGTATTTATTGAATCTAAGATAAAATACGCTTTCCAACTGTGAGAGACACCATGTGTTTCCTGCTCAATATCCATTCCTGCCTCTGACCCTCCTGTGAAGACAGCCTTGGTTTGTTCAGGTTGTGACAAAGACCTCTACCCACAGCAAGGGGATGAACTGTGATTGGTCAAAACCAATGATATAACTCTCATTCCTCTCCCTTGAACAGTATTGCTCCATGGGTGGCCATGTGACCCAGTTCTAGCCATGCAGATGGAAAGGATTCTTCTGAGCGGGGCTTCCAGAAAATGTTTTGCTCTCTCAATACAAAAGTTCTGACTCAGCTGGCAAACCCCATTGCCCATCCCTTCCACCTCTCATTTCCTGAGAGCATGGACTGCTGGAGGAGCAGCAGCTGCCTTGCAATCATGACACATGAGGACAAAAAAATAACAGATTAAAAAGGGCAGAGATTCAGAGAGACAGAAAAGATGTATGCCAGCATCACTGAGCTGAGACACTGGTTCTGAGAGAAAAATTGCTTGTGCTACTCAATACTCAGCAGTGGTAGTGGAATATTCCATTACTTGCAACCTGAAGCACTCCTGACCAATACCACCTTCAAATGTGTATAATTAAAGGAAAAATAAGTACTTCACTATTGGGAAGGAATTTCTGGATTTGCCTATACTCCCATTCTCTATGTTCTACTAGTTGCTAACTTTGTTGACTTTCCCTTCATAACATGTCTTACTCAAGTTCCCTTCTATATTAGTTTTCTCTTGCTGCATGAAAATCACCACAAACTTAGCACAAAACAGCATTAATTTGTTATCTCACAGTTTCTGTGGGTCAGGAGTCTGGGCTGAGTTTCCTGCTTAGGGTTTCACAATGCTGAAATCAAGAGGTGACTGGGCAGCATTTCTTTCTGGACCTTGGAGTCCTCTTTTAAGCTCCTGTGGTTATAGCAGAAGTCAGTGCCTTGTAGTTGTGGGACTGAGAAACCCACTTGCGGTTGTCATAGGCCAGGGGCTGCTTTCAGCTCCCAGAGGCCACTGACATTCCTGGCCCCCCTACCTCTTCAAGTCAGCTTTGGAGAACTTCTCACACATCAAATCCCTCTGGGGCTTCAAGTTCCCGATTTCTTCTGTCTCTCTCCTCTATACCCTGCTGTGAAGGGATCATGGGCTTAAGTCAGGCCCACCAGGAAAAATCTCCCTATTTTAAAATCAACTGATTTGTGCTGTTAATTATATCTGCAAAATCCCTCGAAAGCAGCACCTAGATTAGCATTAGGTGGGCTGCATAAGGACATTTCTGCCAACAACACAACGAACATACACCGTGGTGGTCCCATGAGATCACAAGGGAGCTGAAAAACGCCCATCGTCTAGCGAAGTGGTAGCTGTCATCATGTCATATTGCGAGGCATGACTCACGTATTAGTGGTGATGCTGGTGTAAACCAACCTACTGTGCTGCCAGTTGTGCAAAAGTATACACATACATCTATGTACAACACATAATGCCTGATAATGAAAACAAATAACTGTTACTGGTTTATGCACTTCTTACATTATACTTTTCATCTTAAAGTGTACTCTTCCTACTTATAAAAGAGTTTGCTGTGCAACAGTACAACAGGTTACACCAGCAGCAGTCTCTCCTACATCTCGTGCTCCCGCAGCTCTTGATCTCATCATCTTCTCTTGTGCTTCATTGTGCCTCCT
Organism: Tonatia bakeri; assembly: GCA_004024845.1. Lineage (NCBI taxonomy): Eukaryota > Metazoa > Chordata > Mammalia > Chiroptera > Phyllostomidae > Tonatia > Tonatia bakeri. Next base: position 18,733 of record PVIA01000637.1, read on the forward strand.
GCTCTTTTGTACTGTAACACACTGTACAGGCCTGTAGCCTGGGAGCGATAGGCCATGCCGTGTAGCCTAGGATGTAGTGGGCTCTGCCATCTAGGTTCATGTAAGTACACTCTGCGATGTTTGTGCAATGACGACGTTGCCTACGCTGCGGTTCTCAGAACTGCCCCATTATTAAGCTCTGCCTGACTGTCATTGGGAAAATGTGTGCATACATCAAGCACTGAGAATCGGTGGGGTCTCTCTCAGAATTCTGCCTACTGCACCTTCTTGCGGGCAGAGACTGGGCTTCGCACATGTTTTTTAAGTCCCTGTCTTTCCTACCACAAAATCCTTGCGATGTTTTTGCTTTGCTGGCAACTCGCATCCCAGTTATGGCTTACTGTGAATAAGTTCCCAGAGTCTAGTCAGCCACTTAGGTCAAATTCCTCATTTTATTTTCAACTCAGTTTAGATGAAAGAGAAAAGAATGAACAGCATTTCTGCTGGCCTTTCTTTGTTATCTTATTCTTATTTCCACAGTAGCCAGTGGTTTATGAACCCCATTTCATAGATGAGAAGGCTAAGTCTCAGAAAAATGAAGTGGATTCTTGCCCTGGGTTATATAGCTACAAAGACATCTTGACCCAAAATTAGTATTCTTGATATTGAATTACAGACATGATCAGGTAAATCTGGTCTCTGTATGAAAACAAATGGCCCGTGTTCCAAGGAGCTATTATGATGACAGAAGCTGGCGATATGTAAATATCACCTAGTTACTTGATTATTAGATATCACATTTCCATGACCTTTTCCTTCCACTGCTATGTAGATGATTTTGCCAACGTTCTTCAAATGGAAGAATGTTCGATCTGAGAGCCAAGATACAGTGGTCTGTTCTTGTGACCACAGTTTGGGGCACTTGATCACAGCTACTTTGCAAGATGATCTTAGCTTCATGTGATCAGCTTTGCAGCACCCCATTTATTATCTAAAAGCCAAACACTGATATGTATTGTTAGCATCAGGATTATGCTCCTTCCTTAATCCCAAGAAGCGGACCCCTTGGCCAGTTGTAGGACCCACTGCTCGACCAGCTGCTGTGTAAGCTCTGCTCCTGCAGTCAGACTTGCTTTTCTCCTTTATGACCATTGTCAGAGCTGCCATCCTCTCCTGAAGCAATGAAGTCTCACCCAAGAGCATACCTGAGGCATATGACTCACTTGTATATGCTCCCCTAACCCAATTAAAGTTGGTTCGATGAAGCTTTTGTCTTTATATTTTGAAATGAATGTATTCAGATCCAAATCTCCTGAGGAAAAAAATAGATCCTAATCCATTTAATGGTGTCACAGGAACCAAACACATAATTATTTGTTTTAAAATAAAGGCAGCCCATATATTGAGACCAACAGCCAGTGGTACCAGCTTTCAAAAATAATGGGCTTCGTCTTCTTTAAAATATTCATTCAGGACATGGAGACCTACCGCAGTTCTTGATATGATACCTGGTTTCGCTTTCATGTTTTTAAAACCAATATATGCAGTTTAGTGATGGCACTAGTGCTGAATAACTCTGTGTATAGATGAGAAGGCTCATCTCTATAATTAATTAATTATAATTAATTTATAATTTTTATAAATTTACACTTAGAGAAGTTTATCAGTCTGCCCTCAGAGTTAAGTTTACTAATCTGAAAAATATTTGGACCTGAGTGGAATACAATGATGTGTTATTTCAATTTCATCCACGCACAGCCTGCTGAAGGCCTCCTTTGAAGATCTCCACTGGCATTTTGGTATCTCTCCCCTCAGTTCCCCTTCACGTCCCTCCCTGACTTCAGCCCATACCCTTCTCTGTTTCTACTTTTCTTGGGGCTGTGCCTTCTGTCTTTTATCAGTTACATTCTCCCCCGGTCTCTCCTTGTTAGAGTCTCTCCCACCTCGGGTGGACCTTCTCAAATCCTACCTCCTCCACAGTGTTTCCTTGGATCTCCAGCTGTAAATAACTCCTGTCTCCCTTGTTGCCGCTGCCCTGTCTTAGATTATAGTTTGGCTATTACCAGATCCACCTGTTTCTTCCCCGACACTATTCATGGAGGGTAAGGGCTATGTTAATTTCTCTTTTCAACTTTCTACCCTCAAAGCATTGAGACAGAGCTTTTCCTTTAGCTGGTGCTAAACCATTCAGCGTTGAATCAAATCCTGTTTTGTTTGTTTGATTTTTTCTTTTTCTGCTCCGACCAACAAGGATTCAGAATTGCATCCTGTGGTATTTGTAGATCTTGGAGGACGGCAGTCGAGCAACACAGGCAACATTGGGAGAACACCTTGATGCACACTTGGGAAATGCTGTTGTTAGACCAGAAGCAGAATCACTAAATGAGCAGAGCCCCACGTCCTGGAAGGAGCTGAAAGCAGCCGGGGAAGCAAGCAAGCCACCCAATCCAATTCAATTTTCCTCCAGGATAGATTACTACAATCCTGCCTTCCTCACTCTGTGCTGAAAGCTATTTACCAGTTCAGCACAAAATGTTGGCTTTTCCAATAATTTCATAGGTGATTGCTGGGTAAGGGGATTAAATAGAACTTCTCCCCCACAAATGCTTAGTGGGAGAAAAACAATTTTTCTTTCTAAAGTATATGATTGTTCAATAGTTAAGCCACCAGTGAGTTGACAATGCTCATTAATAATGGATTGAAGTTACATTTTATATAGCGAGTGATCTAACCTTTCGAAGTCTAAGCTTTCTCATGTGTCAGATAGGGTAATAGTCACTTTTCCAAACTTTTCAGTTGCTGTGATAATTACAGACAATGTTTATAAAGGGCCAGCATATGGCGTCTGCCCTCCTGGGTCTGCGCCCATTGGACTTAGACTGGAACTACACCACGGGCTGGGTCTCAAGTTTGCCGACTCAGCCTGTAGATCTTGCATCTTGCCAGCCTCCATGATCACATAAGCCAATTACCATATTGAATCTTGTGAGATATATATACGGGCAGGGCGTATGCTGATGTAGATGTACGTGTAGATGTATATTCTATCATTGGTTCTAATTCCTTGGAGAACCCTGATTCTCTGTATTATCTGAAGTAGAAAGAGACAGAAGTCAGAAGCCCATTACCTATTGAAAAGAATGAGGGTCATGGTTAGGAATTCCACCAGTGACACTTAGGTAATCAGGAAATAAAGGGATGACAGGATCCTGTGCTGAGTCACGGGAAGTGGGTGAGTCACAGCAAGCTGCTCAAAGCTCTGAGCCAGACCTCCTGTCAGTCATCTGTGGCATCATCTACCAGGCTGCCTGCGTGCAGGGGCAAGATGGCTTCAGTTTCACTCACAGTTTCAAATCCACACCAGCGTCTTGCAGGGGAGGAATCTCCCCCAGATCTCTGCCAGTGAGAATGAGTTTGGGAAATGCAGGCTACAGGCCTCCAGCACCTGTAATAGAGGGAGAGCTTAGAAGTATAGTTTTTAAAAATCAGATTTAAAAAAGTGAATCTAATCTATAAGGTAAAGTTCTATTGAGCTGAATAACAACAGCAAACAAAATTGTCCTCTTTCCTCCCAAGCAGCAAAGGTCTCACAACTCTGATGGCACCAGCAGTTGACACAGGGACTCCTGCCAGTTGACTCTCTGAAGTGTCTGAGCGAATGCACAGCCACTCTCTCCTGGAAGTCCATATGTTGTGGGTGATATTTACTGTTCCTAGGCCAGTGACATTGGGCCTGACTCAGCCACACTATTCCTTGACACTAATCACCAAAGTGAATGCTGACCAAGTGTAGAAAAAGAAGTTGAAAATATAAGCCAGGCTCAGGAAAATATTTTGCATTTGCTAAAACAAGGGGGCAAGCTCCTGGATCTTATGACTCAAAGGCTCACTTGTGTGAAAGTAATCTGCAAAATCACTAAAAAAACTCTCCAGCATTCTTTCTACTGTTCAGCAAATCCACAGATGCCAATGACCTCAGTTACGCAAATGGTATTTACCATGGCTAATAAACTCAGTTAATAAATGAGAACGTGAATTTATAAGGCTCCATAAGTATTTATTAACCAAGTAACACACTGATATATTTCTTGTTAGATTTTATGGATTTATTTTTACCGAGAGGGGAATGGAGAGAGGAAGAGGAGCGTAGATGTTCCAGATAAACGTTGATCGGTTGCCTCTCTCACGCCCCCGGCTGGGGGCCTGGCCAGCAGCCCAGGCGTGTGGCCCGACAGGCAATGAAACCTGCGACTCTTCATTTTGCGGGAGGATGCTGAACCCGCTGAGTCACACCAGTCAGGGCCCCACTGATATTTTAATGGGGCATAATATCAACATTAAAATAAAGACATTGTTAAAGATGCAGTATTTATGACTGCCGAACTCAGAGGTCACGTGGGCAGTTCAGAAGTCAGCGTGTTTGACCGTCCCATTTGCCTCCTGTTGTCACTGCAGCTGCTCAGCAAGGAAGTTGTTCTCCACTGTGCCCGGACCGCAATGTGCGCGGTAAGCTGAGTTGTGTGGCCTTCAAACACAACTTGAAAAAAAATTTCACCTCACAGAGCAAATTACCCAAATGATGTTAAGTTAGGCTATGTCAACAGTGATGTAGCTATGAAAAAACTGGGGAATCTGGAGAAAATTCTGTGACAGTTAAAGTAAGGGAGAAATAAGCATCTCGTTAACTTCATGAGATGGGCCTTCAGGAAAAGTAGGATATAGAATGATAGTATCCTAGTTTCACAGATGTTTGAACTTGGTCACGGAGAAGAGAAGTGCTCAAGGACTAAGGCTACCTGCACTTGAACTTGGGTGTGCCTGACTCTGAAAGCCACACTACCAGATCATTCTGCTGCCAGCAGTACTGGTAATAGGAAAGGGCGTTGTTAGCAATGACAAAGCGCCAGAAGCAGAATTACAAATTAGCCTTCTCTTAATTATCCTTCTGGGGAAGTATTTGTTCCTGATGCAAGACAGCAATGTGTCTCTAGTATGTAAACATGAACTTGAGAGGACTTCTGCAAATGTCGACGTGGGTGAACTTTAAACACATCAAGGAAATTCAAACATGGGATCGTTTCCTGACAGCCACTAACTGTGCTAAGGAAGAAAATTTGGAGGCCAAACTCAGGACTGGGTTTACTGATACAGATGGCTGTCCATCTTCCCCCTGCATTTTTAGTCCGTAAGATGAGAGAGCACAATTTCTTCTTGTGTCTAACGGACACCAGGAGGTGGGACTCCATTGGAAAACAACGCTGCTGATCAGCATTGGCCCTCTTTGTTTTAACTGCAGTGGATATAAACGCAAATGCTCCGGGGCCAAGCTGGCAGTGCAATGCATGACCGAGCGAGGATGTAAAATAACACAAAGTGGGGAGAGCTGTGGGAACTCCGCAGTGATGTCCAGTCTAAAGAAAGCAGCAGCTTTTCGGCTCAGCTGTTGCCACCACGAATTTGGGCCTAGTGATATCAGCGTTCCTAGTTTTTTTAAGAGAGGCTAGAAATTTATGTTTTACATGATAATATCATCTGATATTTAAAAGTGGGCAATTAATTCCGTTTCTAAGATCCAGGTGTGGACCACGCTCCAAGGCCTGTTCTCCACGTGTCGGCTGCAGTGTGTCGATAGCCCTGGCTTTCGTCTGCAGGCTGTGCTCAGAGGGCTCTCTGGGCTTCAGAAAGGCAAATGCCTGGTGCCACAGTGCAGCATGGATTTGGAGAAGCTCAATCGGCCTGAGGTATGGTCAGGGCTTTGGTACAGAGTGGGCTCTGCTGTCCTGTGTGCTTGAGCTGGTTACAGACTGGTCATTGGCCCGTTGTGGATGGGATTCATTGTCACAAATACTTCACAGCTGAAAGAACCTGTAGTGCCTGGCCGTTAGCAGCAAAGAACACTGAGATCCAATGGGTCCGGCACACTGTCTGCTGCCCAAGGCCCTTCTCACCACCAGATGACTTGCTAGGTTGCCAAACTAGAAACTCAAAAGCCCCTAAAAAATTGTGATTGCCTGAAGGTGAGTTTGACAGGGGTATTGTTAACTTTGTGGGAAAGACAGGTAATGCCTAGAGGCCCACATCATCTCTTGATGTAAATATTCACAATGATCTCTTTTATGTGAATACCCCCAAAACCTGCTTCTCTCCCTAACCAAGCCTGGCCAGTTAAAAAGTTCTAAGAGAACATTTTTAGTTTTTTTAGTAGCCCCCTGAGCGGACTCATACATTCAACCTTTTTTGTCTACCAGATATTCTATGTTCTTTTAAATTACATAACTGTATAAAGTTATAAACACAATACATGTCTATGAAAAATTGAAACAAAAGTCAAGAACTCGGAGTAAGAACTGAAAGTTCCTGTTAGCACCTATCCCATGCTGGGAGTCAACTACTGCTAACAAATCGATATCTTTCCATTTTTTTTCCTATTCTTTTGCATGCACATGCACACACAAGCATGTGTATTTTATTTATTTATTTTATGTTTCTAGCAGCTTTATGATAGTCGAGATATAACTACCATGCAATAAATGCACATAATGAAAGTGTATGATTTGATAAGACATATGTATGTACCCATGACGCGCCAATCACAGTAAAGACAATGGACATATTCAGCAGCTGAGAAAGATTCCTTGTGCCCTTGGTTATTCTTTTCTAAATCATTTTTTATTTTTTGATTACAGTTGATATACAATATTTTGTTAGTTTCAGTTGTGTAACATAGTGATTAGACATTCATATAACCCACAGGTAAACACCCCAATAAATGTAGTGCCCAGCTGACATCACGTGCAGTTATTACATTATTATGGACTGTATTTTCTGTGCTGTATTTACATCCCTGTGACTATTCTGTAACTACCAGTTTGTACTTCTTAATCCCTTCCCCTTTTTCACCCACTATCTTAATCCCTTCCTATCTGGCAACCATCAAAATGTTCTCTATGAGTTTTTTTCCATTTTGTTCATTTATTTTGTTTTTCAGATTCCACATATAAGTAAAATCATATTGCATTTGTCTTTCTCTGACTTATTTCACTTAGCAAAACACCCTCTAGGTCCATCCATGTTGTAGCAGATGGCAAAATTTCATGTTTTATGGTTGAGTAATATTCTATTTGATATGTGTACCACTTCTTTTTTATCCACTCATCTGTTGATGGACATGTAGGGAACTTCCACATCCTGGCTGTTGTGAATAATGCTGCAGTGAACACATGAGTGCCCATGTCTTTTCAAATTAGTGTTTTGGGTTTCTTCAGATAAATACCCAAAACTGCAATTCCTGCGTCTTTTCTTGTCTTTTTGGATTGCCATTGTTTTAAAGTCTATTTTGTCTGGTATAAGTATTGCTACCCCAGCTTTCTCTCTATTTCCCCATTTTTATGAAATATGCTTCCCATTCCTTTCCTTTCATTCTGTGTGTGTCTCTCAGTCCGAAGTGTGTCTCTTGGAGGCAGCATATGTAAGGGTCTTGCTTTCTTATCTGTCTAGCCACCCTGTGTTTTTTGATTGGAGCATTTGATCAATTTGTGTTTAAAGTACCTGTTGATAGATATGTAGTTATTGCCATTTTATCATTTACATGTTTGATCTTTCTTTTTCTCCTTTTTAAAGAAGTCCCTTTAACATTTCTTGTAATACTGGTTTGGTTGTGATGAACTCCTTCAGTTTTTCTTTTCTGGGATACTCATGTAGTTTGATATTTTAAACATACCTATTGCCAGATAGTGTTCTGGAACTTTCTTTGTTTATTAGACAATACATATTGGAGGTATATATCTATGAAGTTTTCCAACCAAGTTTTAGCTTATAGATTATTCATGAATTTGAGTATATGCATGAAGCATACTGAAAAATGCTTCACTAAGATTTGGAAGCTTATCCATTGGTAGATGAAGTTTTAAAATCTCATTCACTAAGTGGTACAGCCCTACCCAGATCTATATAATGAATAGTCTTGGAAGGTATTGTATTAACTGTATTTGTAAATTGAACCACACTATAAAAGTGTGCAGGAAACTGATTCAACAGTGAGTGACATTAATAGGAAATATTCTTTAGGAATAAAAGTGACCATCCCTAAAAGACCATTTGTGGACAAATACATTTCTTTGTCTTAAGTTGGGGCACTCTCTGCATTGACCAAGTCTGATGTAATTGGATGAAACGTTCCCTTTTCTTCATTAGATGTTTAGATGTTTTATCAGAGCAAAAGCCAAAGAAAGAGAAGGACTTCCTTTTAAAAGTTGGTGGGCATGAGAGCTTGCCCCTCCCCGAAGTTCTTTAGGTAGGCACAGCTTGCTATACTCTAAAAGGTTCCTCATGACGTGGTCAAAATCTATCCACCCTCACTGGAGAAAACTATTCGGTTTCATATGATTTAACTCAACTGGATTCAAACCAAGAAGTTCAGCTGGAAAACAAGCTCTTCACCAATATTTACAGTTGTGAGAACAAGCAAACTGGGCCATTCCTGGAAAGTTTGCTGCTGGGAAATCCAAAACTCTAGTCTTTCTTTCATTGTTTTCCTTCCCCGCCATTCCTGTTAGCAGGAACATCACCTGCAATTGTTTTGTTTGTTTGTTTGTTTGTTTGTTTTAAATCAAATTTTTCTTAATCTGAAAGGGTTTTTTTCCTCCTCTAAGAAAAAAATGTTATTATGCTTCATGATTTATTGAAAATGCCCAGATAGAAAATAATGTTTTTCATTAGTTAGAGAGAAGAAAGAGGTTCCCACCTGAACAATACAGAGTGAGTCCTATGCTTTACATTTCAAAATTTCAGTCAACTGTGTAATTCATGGATCCTGGGGCTCTGATCAATTTATCAACAAGTGATAGACCTCTAATCTACTAAAGCTACTAATCCTCGGGTACTTTACTTGCAAAGATACAAATCAGCATTAATTAAAAAACTTCCAGTGACCAAATTCATATATAGTAGTTGGTAAATTTTGAAACAGTTATGTGCCCTGAGTTTTCTTGGGTCTCAGAATGACTCAGCCGTACAAAGTGACTAGATTTCCAGCAAAGCCTAGGAAGCAATTGGATTCATCATGAGGTGAAATATTCTTCTTAGTTTCACTCCGAGTTCCAGAATCTCTTAGGAAATCTGGACTCTGCAGCCCTCTCCAACAGCCCAAGGGGCTGGGGTAGGTAGAAATCAGTAGTTTCCATGGAAGCAAGAGGATGTCTGTTTCCAGCAGCAAGAGGTGGGTGCGGCTTTGGTGATCCTGTGACAGTGACTTAAAGGTGGGAAGCTGCTCGGGTTTCTGGGTCTCAGTTTTCATGTCCTGCCAATGCCTGGCTGTCTGTGTTAGGCCTCTTCTGGCCACAAGTTACAGAAGCAGGGTGGGAGGGAGGGATTGTTACCAAGGAGTTGAGGGTAACTCAGTACCTCAGGGCAGGAATAAAATCACAGTGACTGGAACCAGGCAGCATAGAGTTGCCTCTCTGAGTCCTTCATTATCCTTGCCTGACTTCTCGGTATGTCCGCTGTACTTCTCCCTCATATGGAACAGTTGTCTGCACGAGAGCGTGGTCTCCAGTTTTAGAATTTCCCCTCTGGTTTAACAAATACTTACTAGGGTCTTTGAATCCAAATTCCCAAAGAGGAAGCATTTGATGAGTCCAAATTTGGTCAGGTGTCCAGCCAAGAGCCAATTAGCCTTGGCTAAGGGCTCCAACTTGGCTGCCAAACTCCTCCCCCATTCCTGTGCCATCCCATGGGGAAGGCAGAGGATGGGGGAGGGACATTCTCCCATAGGAGCAGAGTGAGATGGCAGACCTTGCAGAAAGTACCTAATACATTCTGTCACTTTGGGAAAAATCACCTCACATCTCAGAGCCTGTGTTTTTTTCGTTATAAAATGGAGATACAACAACTTGCTTCTGAAGGTTGCTATAGAATCTACATGGGACAATTTTAAAATGAGTCATTAACTCTGCGAACATTTTAAAATGTGAGATTTTACTTAGTCTAGAACAATGTTCATTGACTTAGTATTTATTGAGCAGTTACTGCACACTGGGAATAACTTTCAACACAAAAGTCAAGAATAAAGATTAATTCTGGGAGCAGAATGTAATTTAGGAATAAAGAGAACAAGTATTCAAGTCAGACAGACCTGGTTTAAATCACCCTCTAACAGCTGTCCTGTGTGGCTTTGGGCAAGTTTCCTATTTCTGAGCCTCAGTTTTCCCATCTGCAAAATGAGAAGATTTCTTTCTATTGCAGCCTATCTGGCCCTACTTGGTCAAGCCTCTGCCCACCTCTCCTGAGTCTAGCCCTGCCCTCAATCTCTCCAGCCATGCTGACCTCCCGAGTGGTTCCTCCAACAGGCTGACCTTGGGTCTGACTCAAGGCCTCTACTTCTCTGTCTGGAATTTCCTGATCTTGATAAGGCGAAGTCCTTCTTTTCTTCAGGTCTCTGCACAAACATCCTCTTCTTGGAGTAACCATGTTACCTAAATATGTTGTGTCCCTACTCCACCCACAATGCTCTTCTCTCCTGAACACTTATCACTCCCTAAAAATACATGTTTATTTGATTTCCTGCTATCGGCCTCCCCTACTAAAACATAAGTTGCATGATTTAGGGGCTCTTTTTCTTTTTAAGATTTTATTTATTTATTTTTAGAGAGAGGGAATGGAGGGAGAAAGGGAAGGAGAAAAACATCAATCTGTTGCCTCTCATATGTGCCCTGACCCGGGGCCAAAGCTGCAACTCAGGCAAGTGCCCTGACCAGGGATCAAACTGCTAACCTTTTGCTTTGCAGGATGATGTTCAACCAACTCAGCCATGCCTGTCAGGGCTGTATTTTAGACTGATGTAGCCCTAAACCTAGAATAGTGCCTGGTGCTATGTATATATTGTCAAATGCATGGATGATGAGTGGCTCCTTCATAAAGCTGTTGGAAGGAGATACAGTGACTCAGTTAGCCATGCTCTGAAAGTACAGAGCATGTATTTGGCATGGAGTGAGTACTTTCACTGGGTTGAAGAGTGTCCCCCCAAACTCACATCTACCTAGAACCTGGGAATGTGGCCTTATTTGGAAATAGAGTTTTTGCAGATGCCATCACATCACAATGAGGACATACTGGATTAGAGTGGGCCCTTATCCAATGACTGGTGTCTGCCCTTAGAAGAGTGAGGCTTGGACACAGAGTCACACAGGGAGACCGTGTGACAACAGAGGAAGAGACTGGGTGATACGTCCATGAACCAAGGACGTCCACACACAACAACCTCATAAGAAAGATAAAAGGTAAGGATTATTGTTTTCTCACAGGAAGAAACTGAGCCAACAGCCAACAGCAGCTAAATGTATCTGCTCTTCCAAGGGGATAAAATGCATTGTCTGAATATTACCATTCTTTGGCCTTATGCTGCATGTACCATGTTCTGCTTTGTCTTCCTCCTCCCCAATTGTGAGAAACAAAACTTGAACATCAAATTTGAGAGACACATCACTCAAGTGAATTTATGGCAGAACATGTTTCTTCAACACAGATAAAGAACAGGTCCTGACCTACTACAACTCCAGCTTTCAAAACGAAACCACAGGGTTTGGTCCCAGTGACGGTAAATGATGGCCGAGATGCCGAGAGGAGCCTTCTTTCCAGGACTGGACACCTGGGTATGACACACCTGGATGGGGACAGCAGCTCTGTGCTGCTTCAGTCTATTAAGTAGAAAAGGGTATCTCCCAAGAGTTCCATTGCTCTCTCTGCCTCCCCGATCTTGCCCTCCCGACAGGTTTGGTAACCAGAGCGGAAACTAAGGCATGAGGGAGACCAAATCATCCTTGAAAGCTACATTCCAGAGACTTCCTAGACTGAAAGCACAACTCGGCAAACAAAGTAGTGGCAGGTGTTTGTTGACAGTCATTTGTGTAACCAAATGCTTGACCAGGAAACGTGTGGCCCTCTGCTCTGAACGGAAGGCAGAGGATTGAGTTGCACTTCCGTTGCCGGCTGATCAGCTGGGCGCGCCTGAACTGCTGCCTCTCACTCCTTGAGAGAAAGAGCAGAGGCCCTTCTTTAGAAGGGATCTAAGCGCGCCTGGAAACAGATTCTGGAGGCAGGAGGGCACACCAATGTCGCCCCGCGGGTCCTTTCCTTCACTGCTCTGCAGAGATCCTTTGAGCAGGCGGTGGTGCGGCCGGGTGTCAAATCACCACCCAGTCCTGCGGCACCTTGCTCTCTTTGGGTCTAAAGGTCCCGCAAGATCTCGTTCCGTCCTCCCTGCTCCATTGGATAAACAGAGGCAGAGAAGGGAAATAAGTAGAAGGAGGGGCAAGCGTCATCTTTCTCAAAGCAGAAAACTGAGAATCACATTTTGTACCTATGCTTTAAAAAGAGTTTTCCCAGTTGCCAAATCACAAGGTCAGGGACACAGGGACGCGGAGGATGACTCAGGTCCACTTTCAGTCTCCTGTGCTCTAGAGCAAGGTCAAGGAAATTCGACCTTTGGCGAGATGTCTTATCACGCAGAGTATGGGACGAACTTGGGGGGTTTCCCCTAGCGGACTTTACTCGTCCGAAGCTGTCAAAGGCGAAAGTAGGGGGCTGGCATCCGGGCGGGGGTGGGGGGCAGGGGCGGAATTCTGATCTCGCCTGGGGCGCAGAAGTGAAAGGAAGGTGACTACGGCGGCAGCCGACAGTCTCAGCAGGTTGGACTCCCGCAGGTTCACACGTGCTCCGCCGCTCCCCATCGGGTAGCACGACTGCGCCCTGGGGTGGGCGGAGGCGCGGTCGCGCGGGGAGAGGGGCGGTGCAGACACCTGTGCTCCTCCACCCAGTCCCGACCGGACAGACGCCGGGTAGCGCGTAGCGCAGGAGCCGGAGGGAGAGGAAAGGCGGACTGACTTGCCCAAAGAAGGGTGGAGGCGCACACCTGGGCTCCCCTGTGCCCGGGCGGGGGCGGGCGTTAGGACCGAAGCGGCGCACCTGTTGGCGGGCTCTCCGGGCCCCGCCCGCCCTCCTCCCCTGGTGCTGGGTCGGCTAGTGCCAAGGAGAGGGACAGCGAGAGCAGAGGGCCCTGGCGCGGCGGTGGCAGTGGCAGTGGCAGCGGCGTCCCGGGCGCACCATGGCCAAGCTACTGCGGAGCCTGCAGGATTCCCAGCTCGTCGCCCGCTTCCAGCGCAGCTGCGGGCTCTTCCCGGGGCCGGATGAAACCCCCCGAGAGAACAGCGCCGGCCTCGCGGAGGGCGTGGCCCGGGCTCCCGGGGTCGGTCACCACCTCGCGGCCAACGACAAGGGCGGCGGGGGACCGGCCAATGGGCTGCGCAGAGTTCTGGCCCCGCAGGTAACCGCGGGCCAGGTGTTCTTGGGTGTGGGGGGAGAGGGCAGCGCGCTCCGCTTCCTGCGGACTTGCTGGTCTAGGTGACTCCGCGACACAGAAGTGAAAGGAAGGCTCGCCTGGACGCGCGAGCGCCGAGCCTGCCGGGCTCAGAGGGCGCCAGCCCCGCAGCGACCCGGCTTCTGGAGCGGTGGGCAGAGGGGAGGGGGCCTGCGGGGTCCAGTCACCAGGACGCCCCGCTTTAATGTTGCCAGGTAGCAGCCAGGTCTAGTCCGACTTCAGATGCCCCCAGAGCTTTAAATGAAGTCTGTTTAGAGACGTTCTACCTTCATAAGAAGTTAAATTTATGTACATGTATCGTCTCCCAAATGTGTAAGCGTTACGTAATTGGAAAACGGAGAGGAGATGTCCTTGGCATTTTCATGACAGGCTTCCCCGGGAAGAAATTCCGAGAACTCCCCCAGGATTCGTGAATTTCCGCCCATCCCCCCTTTCCTGATCCACATTAACGGGGTGTAGCGGGGCTCAATGTGCCCTTCCCTTCTGTGCATCTCCAGCTCTGAGGACGGAACTTCGGGTTTAAATGTTGCTCCTGGAAAGGTTTACACACACTGCCCTCCCCTCCCCCTCCTGCGGACCGCCCCCCTCTCCCCCCAGAAATGAGGTCCTAACAGCGCTTCATTTTCCCCCTTCCCCAGAGCTGTGGGGGCCCTCCCGGCTGGTGGGACTCGTATCAACTGGCACCAGTGACTTTTAACAGATGCGGTCAGCAGGGAAGCTCCCCGCGCTTCCCTCTAGGTGTTCGGAGTGCGGTTACACAACCCACTGCGGCTTTGGGAAGCCGGCGTGTGTTGTCGCAGTGCACAGGGACTCTGGGCGGGAGGGAGCAGACAGGCTGCAGAGACTAACGTGCCAGGGCTTCTGTCTGCCAGGGAGGAGGGCTGCTCCTGGGAGGGAGGGCTCTCTGCCGCAGTGAGACTCCCCGAGCACCTCGCTGCCCTTTCCCTGCGGGAGGTAAAAAGTGTGGCCCAGCAGACAGAGGCATTGCATTAACAATTCCAACTCTCTCCTTTGGGGAGGGGCTGGGCTGGGGGGCAGGGATGGAGCAAGCCACGTTTTTTTTTCCCTGGAAGTTTTGATAACAGGAAGGTGACATTTATTTTTGCGTCAATTTCTAGTATCTGAGGACCTGACTTCTATGCACGGTGGAATATTGTATGCACACAATTACAGAATTTGAGATGGTGGCAGGGGAGGGGGAGGGGGTTTGTGTGTTCCACTGTAGAGAAATCTCCCTCTATAATATTGTTTTCTCCTTTTATTTTTCCTTCTCTATCCTGCATGATATCCAGTAACTTTCAGATGAGTTTGGGAGAGCCCTTCCTCTTGCCTTGTCTTAAACATGGGGCAGAGTGGGGAGATAAGGCCAATTCACTTTCATGAAATGTGGCAGGGCATTTCCTGTGTGCCCACTGTTGACACCGGCAGGTAGATGCCCGGGTTCTGTGTCCCTAATTCAGAAAGCTGAAGGAGAGTGCATTTTTCCACTGGTGCACTTCAAACTGTTTTAAACCTCACCCCTGGTGATGTATTCTGGGAAAAGATCCTCTTGTCCTTTAAAACCACTATCAGCAGATTTCTTGCAGAGAGCGGTGTCTTTTGTTGCTTGAAGAGCCTCATTATTCACTGAACCAAATGAAGAAGTTTCCTACTTCCCCTCCAACACAAAACTCACTCACTATAGAGCAGGAAAAAGTAAGAGTGAGCTAGAAATTCGTGATAAGGAATCACCATGGTGATGTGTGATGGAGGAAAACAACATGAAAGCATTTGATAAATGAGAGAGGTTCACAAATATTTTTAAAGGTGGGTTGGTTTCCAGTGACTTGGGAAGATTAATTTGCAAATACAGGTGAGTTCCCAAAAGAAAATGATTGCATACCTGCCCCAGAGACTTGACAGGACTCTGAGGGGAAAGTTAAAGAAACTTTCTGCCACAGCTGTCCTTCCCCTTGGCCTGTGGCCTTTGCCCAGCCTGGGGCCTGCCTGCACTGCCTGTCCTTTTTCTAAATAACCCCCATTCACCCTTCAGTGTCAAAGGTTGGTTCCTCGAGAATAGATACCTTTGCTCACCTTCCATTCTCACCCCGCTTTTATAGGTTCTCTTTTTCCTTGTGTTTCTTCATTACAGCATTTATCATGCTGTTCAAATACACCTTTTTTTTGAAATCCTCCCCTGAGAGTATACCTATAGATTTGCGGGAGGGGAGAGAGAAAGAGAAATGTCAATCAGTTGCCTCCTGTACATGCACTGAGCTGGGATAGAACCCAAAACCTAGGTATCTGCCTGATCAGGAATGGAACCTACAGCCTTTTGGTGTATGGGAGTACACTCCAACCAACTGAGTCACCTGGCAGGGCGTAAATACCCCTTTGTGTGGAGCCCTGATCCAGTCTCCTGCAGTGGAAGGCAAGGTCAAAGAATTTGGGAAGCTTGTCTAGTGTGCTTTTTATTCCCCCCAGCCCCCACCCGACTTCACCCTCGTGGCCTGCCACATGGGAGCTCAGTGGATCTTGTGAGTGAGTGGGTGCAGATTGCACCATAACATCAGCCCTTTAAAGCAAGATTCGGATTTCTTGCAGAGAAGTGTCTTCTTGCTGCTCAAAGAGCCTGGGCCTTCCATCAGCCAGATGGTAGGGGTTTCCTCCTTCACATCCAATACAATCGTATTCACTCAGGAAAAATGAAGAGAGGGCTGAAGACTCAAGACCAAAAAAAGTGAAGATTTCTTTAAAATTTAAGAGTAAATATTGAAAATCAAATGTTTCCACAAAGCCTAGAAGTCAGGAAGCGCCAGGGCATTGATTTAGACCCTTCAAACAATAGAGAAGTTGTTTTCTTCATCTGAGTGACTTAGATTGTAACAAATCTGATTTTATCGGCTCCCACCTTTTCTATATTTAATTCTTAAAATAGGACAAGTACACAAATGATTGAATAAGGACTTTTCTTTACAAGTTCTCTTAACATTGCACACTGCTAGCTTAAAGACTAACTACACCTTCTACAAATCAGAGCCGGTCTTGGCTTGTACAAAGCTGTCATTAAATAAGTCAGATGGAACTTCAGGTATGTTCCAATAGTCAAGAATGTCACAGAGTTTTGAATCCTGAAGGATTAAATGCGTTATTGGCTTGCCAAGTGCCCACACAGCCAGAGCTTTTGACTCTCAAATCTAAACTTTTTCTACTGTCCACCCCCCAGAGAGAAATTCAATGGCTTCACTTACTCTGTCTCATAGAGAAGATGTGAAGTATCACGGCTTGGTTGGGGGCAGAGAGGATATTGGGTAGGAAGAGAAATTGCTTTTGGTCTGCAAGGGTATTCTTGGCAGTAGCCAAGAGCAAGAGACAGAGATTCTGGGATGGAGCTAGGAGGGCAAAGGCCCAATTAAAATTGTGTTTATTTGTTCTGGCATAGAGCCAGCTTTGGATATAGTAATGGTATTTTGATTTTTATCATCTTTGCTTATTCAACACAGTTGCATTAAGTTAGCCTTTGCAGTGTCTTTTCTCATCATATTAAACTAGAGATAATCTTTACAAAGTACACTGTGCTTAATAAACACTTATTGATAACTGTTGGCTGAGACATAGTTCTAAGGTTGGGTTGGAGAAGGGATCAAAGATAGGTTGTTTTTAGAAGTTCTGTGCTCTCCTCTTTCCCACTTGAAGTATTTGGGGTGCTGCAAGTCTGTCAATCTACAGCACTCCAGCCTTGACTTGACTGGCTCTCTAAAGTGTAAAGAACCATCACAGGAATCCAGAGACCCGGACCTGGCTCTGCCTCAGTGTCTTTTTAAACTCCTCTGGGCCTCAGTCGTCCCGTATGCAAACTGAGCAGAGAGGGATAGAACCATGGATTTCCAATAGTGACTGTAAATTGCTGTCAGAGGAGCTTTAAAAGCAAAACAAAAAAGAACGATGTCCAGGGTCCAGGTCAGAAGTGGGGCCCAGAAAAGCTGTCAGACAGTGAAAGCTCTGAATTCTCTTGTCCTGAGACCCTCCACTCTTAGTGCCTTCAGGACAAAGGGAGGGATGGCCAGAGGCAGCTGCCGTGGGGGCTGTGACATTTTGGCTTGATTATAACTAAAGTGACCAACAGCTTGAACTTTAGATGAACGGGTTTAAAATGGTAAAATAAGCCATTTTGCAAAGGTATACTTGATCAATTTCTTTTTCTAATTACAGATACTGTTCAGACTAGAAAATTGGGGAAAATGCAAAGAAAAACTTGACCCATGCCCATTGCACCACCTCCAAAGATAATGACTCAGCAAATATTAACCTGATTTTCAGTGACTATCCGTCATCTGTGGCAGGGATTTACTGAAATTCAGTTGACTGATGGGCCTTTGCTTCCAGTTTTCCATTAAAATAACATCTTTGTTCAAGTATCTCTCTACATATCTTGATTGTCTTTAAATTGAAATATAATGAACATATTAGTTATAGGTATACAACATAATGATTTGATATTTGTGTGTATTGTGAAATGGTCACCACATAGCTACATTTTTTCCTTGTGATGAGGACTTTTAAGATCTACTCTCTTAGCCACTTTCAAATACACAATATAGCATTGTTGGCTGTGGCCACCATGCTGTATTTTATGGTAACTACATCTCCATGACTTCTTTATTGTAGAACTGCAAGCTGGTATCTTTTGACCATCTTCAACCATCCCCACACCACACACACAAGCACCAATCTGTTCTCTGTATCTGACCGGTTTTGTTTCTTGCTGTTGTTTTTATATTCCACCTCTAAGTGAGGTCACATGGTACTTGTCTTTCTCTGTCTGATGTGTCACTTAGCATAGTCCCCTCGAAGCCTTTCCCCGAGGTGGTTACGCAGGGCAAGATTTCCTTCTTTTTCAGCTGAATAACATTCCATGGTGTGTACGTGGATGGGAGACACATTTTCTTTATCTATTCATTCACCAGTGGACACTTGGGTTGTTTCTAGGTCTTGGCATTTGGAAATAATGCTGCAATGAACAGGGGGGTGCTTCTGACTTTTCAAGGTAGTATTATGTTTTTCTTTGGATAAATTCCCAGAAGTGGAACTGCTAGATCATATGGAAGTTGCATTTTTAATTTTTTGAGTAACCTCCGTGCTGTTCTGCACAGTGGCTGCACCAGTCTGCATTCCTGCCAGCAGTGCACAGGGGTTCGCTTTCCTCCACATCCTCACCCACCCTTGTCATTTTCTTGTTGTTTCAGTAACAGCTGTTCTAGCAGATACGTGGTGATACACATCTCACTGGTTTCGATTCGCATTTCCATGATGATGAGTGATGTTGAGCACCATGTACTTCCCGGCGATCTGCATTTCTTCTTTAGAAAAATGTCTATTCAGATTTTCTGCCCATTCTTTAATTGTGTGTTTTGTTTGTTTTTTTCCTATTGAGTCATATGAGTTGTTTATATATTTTGGAAATCAATCCCTTATCAGATGTATGATTTTAAAATATTTCCTCCCTTTGCTAGGTGTCTTTTCATTTGCTGGTAGGAAGATGCATATAAAATGTTTTTTAACCCTGGCTGGTGTAGCTCAGTAGATTGAGTGCCAGCCTGCGAACCAAAAGGTTGCCAGTTCAATTCTTGGTCATTCTGGGCCAGGTACCCAGGGGCGGGGGTGGCATGTGAGGGGCAACACATCCATGTGTCTCTTGCACATACCTGTTTCTTTCCCTCTCTTCCGCCCTCCTTTCCCCTCTAAAAGTAAATAAAGAAAATCTTTCAAAAAAATGTTTTTAAATAGGTACTAGCAATTTGTCCTACAGGAAGGGTGTGTATAGTACATAATTATGAGTGCAGGCTTTCCCACACCCCCACCAGTATCAGGTATTAACACTTTTTAATCTTCGGGAAAAAATAGTCCGCTTTGACTTCTATCTCAGTTTTCTCCCTTTATTTCCAACATTTATTGATCAGCAACTGTGTTTCTGGGGCAGTCTT
Organism: Tonatia bakeri; assembly: GCA_004024845.1. NCBI lineage: Eukaryota > Metazoa > Chordata > Mammalia > Chiroptera > Phyllostomidae > Tonatia > Tonatia bakeri. The sequence continues at coordinate 38,047 of PVIA01000637.1, forward strand.
CAGCCTTAAAAAAACAAAGATAAATAACATTTAGTTCCTGCCTGGGGAAAGCCACAAAGAAAATGGAGCAATGTTAAAAATACTAGACTCGAAGGACAAATGCACGGAGAGACAACAGGGGGAGAAACTCATCATCCTCAGAGGAGCCCGTGAAGTCCTGAGTCAGGTCCTAGAGTGAGTAGGAGTCCAATAGAAAAAAACAAAACAAAACGGGGGAATCTTTTTTTCTCTGCCTGGAGATCTCATGTGATTAAACATAAAGACACATTGTCCTTTTTGGTGAATAGCAACAAGTTCAACTTGAATATAGTAAGAGTCCCAGTGGGCCATAGGTGGCCTATTGAAAAAGGGTAGTTGAACCCTTAAAATGGTTAAAATGGCAAATTTTATGTTGTATATACTTTATGTCAATTAAAAAAAAAAAAACATAGGGTCTACCCCACCTTCTGGTGGGGGAAACATTTACTTCCCCTCCTTAAGTGTGGGCTGCACAAGGCAACATCCTTCCGAAGAGTACAGTATGGAGAGGTTGAGTGGGAGCGGAGAGAGTAACATTACAGCATAGAAACCAGTCAGGTGGTCAGGGTAGCAACAGCGATAAGTCACATTGACCGCATGTCGTGTCCTGAAATCATATACTCTTGATACAAGTTGAAAAAGCACTTCACTTCTGTGGCTTCCTCCCCCAAACCCCTGCCCTCAGTCTCAGCATGAGAAAGCCATCAGGCAGATCAGGCATTCTGTAAAACACCTGACCTGTATCCTTCACAATCGTCAAGGTCACCAAGCACAAAGAAGTCTGAAGAAACTGTCACAGGCAGGAGGAGCCTAAGGGGACGTGATGACTGACTGTTATTGCGGTTCCCTGGACGGGCCACTGGAACGGGAAAAAAAGGTTGTTAGGTAAAAACTGAAGAAGTCTAAATAAAGTATGGTCTTTAGTTGGTAATAATGCATCAGTATTATAATAAATGTATCATACTAATAGTGTAAGATATTAATGACAGGAAAATTGGCTGCAGATTGTGTGGGAAGGATGTGGAGTATATAGGAACCCTCTGTACTATGTTTGAAATTTCTTTTGATGTTGAAACTGTTCAAAAAAATAAAATCTATTTAAATATTTTTTAAAAGGGGTGGGTCATTGAAAGGAGTTCAAGATTGGATTCTTTTACAAAGGTGTAGGGAGGGTTGGAAAAATTTAACATGGTCTTGAAACAGGCAACTTTCGACTAAAACAAGCCAGGGAGGTGGATAGGGTTGTGGTAACCCCAGCCCCAAGCAGAGCTTAGACGTCAGAGAGAGGCCCCTGCGGGGAGCTGAGGCCTTTGGTAGAGCAATATAGCCACTTCCAGGCAGAGGTAGTGGGGGAGATACACCTCAGACTCATTCTCCATATGCCTTCTCAGACCCTGCCAGAGCCTCCCTTCGGCCAGATCCAATCAGAAGCCAGGGAGCTTGGGAGCCTGGCCGATGCCGTCCACAGACGTCAGCCTCCCTGAAGAGAGAGGTGGGGAGGACAAACGGGGGATGTCCAAGCACAGGTTGCATGAAGAGGCCGGTGTGGTGATTCAATACTGGCTGGAATTTTGGACTGGAGCCAGAGTATTAGGCTTAAACCTTAATGTGGCTTCCTGCAGAATTTGGATTTCATCCTACAGACAGCAGGATGGCAAATCAGTTTCCTCCCAGGTGCCAGCTCAGACTTGACAACTAGGACACCATGATAAGAAAGGTTCTCGGGGTGTCACGTGCTTGATGGGAAAGAATGTGGAATGGACTGGCGATGCCCTGTAGCTATGAACGGAGCCTGGTGCTGAAGCATTTGAGAAATCTGATGTTACTGTGTATTCAAACAACAGCAAATGTGGGAAAAAACATGAAATCAAGCCTTAATAATCTGTTTGGGGCTCTTCATGATAACCTGGAGCAACACCTTAGGAGGAAAAAGACCAAAGAGGGTTTCCTAAGACACCGGTTGCCATGGCTTGAACCATGGGCCTCACCATTATGGATATAAGCTGAGCTGATGGGGGTCAGCCCTTGAGTCAAAAGCAGCCTTGTATAGGCTGGTCAGCATCTTGTGAAATGGCCTGGTGTGAGAACTCCATCCAGTGGGGACACTGTGTAGCCATCGGATGGCTCTCTTAGGGAGTCTGAATGCAAGACTCAGACGTAGGGAAATAAATGGCAGAGCAGAAACAAACTTCAGAGAGAAAGAGAAAGGCTGGATGCAGAGGAAGCAGTAGGACAGGGGGCTCCAAAGCAGAGAGGAGAGCAGAAAGACCTCTGGAGCAATGGTAAAAGCAGAAGCAGAAAGTCTGAGCAGAGAGGGGGGGCCTTGAGTATGGTAGACTCCACTTCTGAGGACAGAATGTGTGTCTGCTGGCATTGTGTCCTTACTTTCTGAGGAGTCCTGTAATAAACTCCCGTCCCCAGAGAGAACCTGTGGGGGCAGGGGGGGCGGTCTCCCCTTGCAACCAGAATGTGCTGGTCCCTACCATTTCCAGGGACTTGCACATAATTGTGCTTAGATCATTCGCTCTGTCATTGTTGTGCAGTTGGGAAGGGGGACCAGACCAGGTCCCTCTTCCTCACCTGTGCATCCCCAGGACCTAACCTGTGCCTGGAACATGGCAGGTGCTAATAGTACCTGTGGAACGAAGCCTGAGAGGGGTGCCAAACTCCTTTTCTTTCTCAGCAGAAACATGATCTCTTGCTCTCTCTAGCCCTGTCTGCTGTCATTTTACCCCTGAGCACTCTACCTGGCTGTGTCTTCTTTCACCGTAATGTTTTGTTGTTGTTGGCTCCTTTCTTTTTACCCAGGAAAAGATGGAGGGTTTGGATTAATGAATAACTTTTTCACTGCTTTGCTTTCTTCTGTCGGACACCTGGGCGGGGGTGGGGAGGTATAGGTAAGTTGGCAATGGTGAAATACCTGCCCACTTAAACAATGGGATTCAATTACTGTGGTCTAGGAAGGCTGTTCTCCGTGAGCCCAGCCTAATCTAAACTTACCTGACTTAAAATTGACATGTCAAAACTGTTAAATTCTCAAAAAACACTTTCATTTCTGCGGCTACACTGTGTGTTAATGATTAAATCCTCTTGCTCTGATAAGATTCACGTCTTGACAGAGGCATCCTGACATTTTCTCCAGCACACCATTTCCCTGGGAGAAAGTTCTGACGGTTTCCTGGCAGCACTTTCAGAGCGCTCCTATCTGTGCCCGGAATCACAGAAAATGCTAGCACGGGGCGGGGGTGGGCTTCTGCTACTCTTTATCATTCTGTTACTTGCCCGATGAGATACACTCTGCATACTGAGAAGGTAAGATAACTGAAAAATCCAGTCACGTCTACAATTCACGTATTTCTCCCCGCACTCTTGTTTCAAACACCACATGGGCTAATTAGCAAAGTGCTACAAAAACAAAGAAAATATCTTTAGGCAGGGGCTAAGGTGAATGGAGGGGGTAGAGGTAACACACCCCAGACCTTGAGGGAGGGTGGGGCTTGGGAATCTTGGGAAGGAAGTGATGGTGCACTTGAACTGTTCTAAATATTATCTCCAGCTCCCCACCCCAAGCGCTCGCTGGCAGTTTCAAATCCCTTAGTTTAATAAAACAAAAAACACACTTCATTCTTGCCTTTGTTAATGCCCATGTACTTGGCAATCACATCTGCCTGAAGAAATGTCTTCTCTGCCTTCTATGGGTATGCTTTGATTTTTCCAAGTGGCAAAAACTTTGCATAGAATGTTATGGGGAACAGCCCATCAAAGCCGGGGTGACGGTGAAAGAGAAGGCTCCGGAAGGTATAAAATGTTGGATGCTGAGAGGCCAGGGCTTAATGGGTAGAGAAACGGCTAAGATGAACTTTTTTGGTTTGCAGCTAAAAAAAGTATTCTCTCTTGAAAGATGATTTAAAGTAGCCAAGTGCTAGAACATCAAAGATTTTGCTAAAAGCATCACAAGGGAAAGGCGGCTTTGTTGGGAGTCGGTTGGGTATTTTTCTTCTTTCTGAATTTTGATCTTTTGATGATTTTTCAGCTAGGAAGATATCAAATATTTGTTAATTAATTTTCATAATTTTAAAATAACACATGCTTATGTCAGAAATAGTGGGAGAACACCAAAAAGTATGAAGAAGAAAACAAAAATCCTGTCATAATTTTATAACCCAAGAAAAATATTAACATTTAAGAGTACTGATTCCTTTATTTCTAATCACACACAGTGTATTTAAGTTATGAACATATAATATTAGAATTAACTTTTTTCACTCATATTGTGAGCATTTCCCCATGTCACTGAATATTCTTTAATTATATGATTTTAATAGTATAATCACTTAACCAAGCAACTATAACTTAAATTTTTTTTTAAAGATCTTATTTATTTATTTATTTTTAGAGAGGGAAGGGAGGGAGAAAGAGAGAGAGAAACATCAGTGTGCGGTTGCTGGGGGCCATGGCCTGCAACCCAGGCATGTGCCCTAACTGGAAATTGAACCTGCGATGCTTTGGTTCGCAGCCCGCGCTCAATCCACTGAGCTACGCCAGCCACGGCTATAACATACATTTTTAAAACCATTTTCTGATGTTTCTATTTCGATTGTTGCAATGTTTATCTACATCTAAATATCAAATTATTTCTGAGAGCCACAAGAGAAGCTCATTTCAGAATTCTTCACCCTTATACCTCCCACTTCCTGCCTGATGGTCTTTTTGAGAATGTAGGGTCTCGGTCACTGCTCCCAACAGCACTCTGTGTGTGCGTGCCTGCGGTCTGTCACGGGACTGCCCATCGGTTAACATAAGCACACAACTAATCTATCCCTACTTTCTATTGTGAAGAGAAAACAGTTGGAGTCCGAGGGAGAGAAGGGAAATAACTCACCAACTCCCTCCAAGGTAACAGGACGTAGAGACGTCATGCCTGGGCCCCTGTCCTTGGCTCTTCTTCCCAGGTCGGGCGTACCCTTGGCTTCCTGTGAAAGGTTGGGGACATTCTGGTAGCCTTGGGCAGGATCGGGGTTTCTGAAAGTGTTGGGGAGGCCTGCATTCCCCAGCAGGTCTGAGCCAGGAAGGCAGTTTATCTAAAGTCAGTACCCGTGTCCTCGTGTGAGGATTGAGGAAAAAAAGCAGTGTTAATTTCTAAATGTGTTTATCGATTTTAGAGAGAGAGGAAGGGAGGCGGGGGAAAGAGACAATGACACATTGATGTGAGAGAGAAGCATCAATGGGTTGCCTCTCATATGCGCCCCGACTGGGAATTGAACTTCCAACCCTTTGGTGCACGGGATGACACTCCAACCGACTGAGCCACACTGGCCAGGGCTCATTGTTTTATTTTTTAATTACAGTTGACATGTCATATTGTATTAGTTTCAGATGTACACACCAGCGATTAGACATTACATACCTTACTAAGCCGATCATTCTGATCAATCTTGTCCCCATCTGACACCATGCGTAGTTATTAGAATATTACGGACTGCATTCCCATGACTGTTCTGTTACTACCGGTTCATACTTCTTAACCCCACACCTTTCCTGCCCAGCCTCCCAGCGTCCTCCCCGCCGGCAGCCATCAGTTTGTTCTCCGTATCTATGGGTCTGTCTCTGTTCTGCTGGCTTGTTTATTCTGTTTTTGAGATTCAACTTTTAGACAGCGTAACTTATTTATTTAATCTTTAAAAGTTAGTGCTAAATATGCATTTACCGTGCAATCCACAATTGCACTCCTGAGCATTTATCCCAGAGATGCAGAAATTTACTCACCCAAAAACCTATATGTTATTTTCATAGCAGCTTTATTTGTAACAGCAAAAACTGGAAACAACCAAAACGTCTCTCACTAGATGCAGGGCCCAGTCAACTATGGTACCGTGCAATTCTATGCCCTATAAAAGGAATGACCCATTGGCTTCCCCAACAACTTGGATGGATTTCAAGGGCATTATGCTGAGTGAAAAGGCCAATCTGGAAAGGTCACCTACTATATAATTCCACTCATGTAACATTCTTGAAATGACAAATTTATAAAGACAGAAAACAGATTAGCAGTTGCCAGGGGTTAAGAATCGGGATGACTATTAAAGGGGTTGGAACGAAGGGAGATCTTTGTGGCAATGGAACAGTTTTGTAAGTTGATGACGGTGGTGGTTATGCGAGTCCACACGTGTGGTGAAATAACGCGGAGCTGTACACACACCGTTCCGATGTCAGATTCCCAGTGTAGATAGCGTGTTTGTAATTATGTAGGATGTCACAATTGTGGAAAAACAGCTGAAGGGCATATGGGACCTCTCTGTACTACCTTGGCAATTGCTTGTGAACCTATTGTTATTTCCAAATAAAAAGCTTTACAGTACCAGTACTGCCTGCCAAAAGCTGGTCCTGCCAGCCCTTTCACAGCTTGGACTGCAGGCGTTCTTTGCACATGAGTGCAAGAAGCCCAGGAAACCTGGAGCAGCATCCGGGAGCTTTTCCTCCGAGTGCCTGTTTCCAGAGCCACAGGACGTGATGGTAAACCTCTGCCCACTGGCCTGTGCCACCTGCCCAGGGAGAATGTGGGGAAATGTTTGGGGGTCAGGAAATCACGTTTGCCCTTGACTTTAGTCCGGCTGACTTGTGTTATAGCTGCAGGGTTTTTGCATTAAAACAAGCTGTGTGTGTGTGTGTGTGTGTGTGTGTGTGTGTGTGTGTGTGTGCGTGCGCGCACGCCTTGTTTTGTTAATCCACTTCAAGTTGGTGTGGTTAGTACATCAGTCTGCCCTCAGTTGTCATTTAGTCTCTCAGTCTACAAACTGATTTGTCCAATATCTTCAATCCCCCTCCCAACCTACCAGCCACTCTTAGCCCTACCGCCCCTACAAAGTCTGGCACCCTTGCCTCTCTGAGATTTACACTCCAGTTCCCCTTTATCACCCATGCTTTTTTCCTGTGGTAGAGTATGAACTCAAATGAAATAAAACTGTGAGAGAGTGTTTAGCATAAGATACCATTTGGGGGGTTTCCTGCGCCCATGTGTAATTTCACGCAGGATCCCACCACTGACTGTAAACAAGAACCGATGGAAGAGATCCTCTGACGGTCATAAAGAGGGTCACGGGTTTCTCTGGTTGCAGCTGCACTCTGAATGCCAGTAGCCGAGGCTGTGGCAGGGGGTGCACGACTCTCATTGTGATGGCTGCTTTTTCTGGGCTCAAGGTCAACAGTGTACCCATCCCCCAAGTGGCAGACCCATTTGTCTGGTTGGTAGATTTTTGTTCTTCCCACACAGGTAGTTTCCTCACCGTAGCTAACTTATCTGATATCCGATTGGAAACATTTCCCCCCACTATATTCTACAAAGGGAAAAACTTAACCACAATATCCAAAGGATATCTTGAAAGCAATTAAAATTCCACCTAGTTCTAGAAATGGAAACACATCCATGATATGCTCAATCTCAACCAAAAGCAGCAAATTTTAAAAAATGATATTTATAATATGACCCAATTTTTAAAACTGTATGAGCATGTATTGGAACATGTTTTCTAAAAAAAAAATTTGTAATGATGAACCCGATGGTACCAGTAGTTTTCTCTGGATATATAAGAAAGTTTTTATTCATGCTTGTCTGTATTTTCTGTATTTTTTTAGTAATAGAAGGTAGTCATTTTATGTTTAGAGAAAATTAAACCATTTTATTTTATAGAAAAATTCTCTTATAAAGATCATTTGTGCTTTTGAGGAATATTAGATGGTTGGTTACTAAGATAACTACCATTGTTCTGTGTAAGGATTTTCTACAACCACCGTTGACGTCTTTGTTACAAAGTCCCAGATATCAGCAGTGTTGGTTGTGGTCCCAACCTGAGGGGACGTTTATTAAACCATGTGACATCCTGGCCAGGCCTTTGGAGATGAAACAAAATGGCTCCCTCCACGTCTCTGCCTAGAAACACCACGTGAGCTGATAAAACACAGTTTCCTACTCTGTCCAAACAACTATGTGAAATGCCAACAGCTTAGCATGCATAATGTCCTTTTGCACCAATGGGGATATCTTAACACATGGAAAGATTTCAGCCTCTAAAGATCTCTTCCTTTCTTGGCCAAAAGTGTATTATTAGGGAGTTTAGAAGTCTTAAGAGAAGCAGATGTTAAGTGTTATCACCCTCTCCCATCGGTCAATATTTGGCAAGCATCTTTTGTTGTTTCTTCAAAAGCAGTTTTAGAAGATCTCTTTTTGTTGTTTTAGGCCCAAGCAATTTTAAGTGGTTTTAGCTCTTTAGTCACCTGCTGGCGATGTCTTGGGAACATTTTGTGATGGATCTCGGTTTCTCTTAATCTGGTGACAGTGATGAGAGTGAAAAGATCCTACAGCAGGTTCAGTTTAGGGGTATGGCAACCCCTCCTGCCAGTGTTTGATGTGGTTCTTAATTAGATGGTACTGGAATTTATCAATTTTTATTTTAAAATAAAGTGATTACAAATTTCAAAAACTAAATGAATAGACATTTTCTTTTAAAAAAATGAATATTCTAAGAATATGACTTTTTTCACTCTCCTGAACAAATGTAAAACAATTTGTAGATGATATGGATTTTAATGTGATTTTAGTTAGAGCTGTATTAAACCTCTGGGTTACCTTGGGGGTAACTGACATCCTTATGCTATACCTACTGGTGCGTTTGAATGTGCTGAGTTTTACGTGTTGATTTGGCAACCTTGCCACACTTGGATTAATTCTACCAAATTGTCTCATTTCTTTGTGTTTGCTGTGAAAGCAATGGAAAAACACCAGATTTTATTTCTTCCTTTTCAATTCCTATGCCTTTCATTCGTTTATTTTGTTTTCTGCCTTACCACACAGATGAGGACCTGACCAGCATTGGGCAGAGTAGCAGCCGTGGGGGCCTATGTTCTCGCCCTTGACCTTAAGGGGAATGGCACTGGCGTTTCACTACAGAGCATCATGTTTGATGTAGTGTCCCCTCCCTTTCAGAGTTTGTTTGCCAAGGGATGTTCTCATGAATTAAGACTGAGATGTACTGAATTCTTTTTCTGTGTCTAAGGAGAGGATCATATATGGGTTTTTTTTAAATCTCCTTTAAGCTTATAAAAGGATGAGTTAAAAGAGAATTTCTTTGTTGGACCAACCTTTCATTATGACAGATACTTAATCTTTGTCATGATGTAATCAAATTTACTGCTTCTAGCAAATATAAAAAATATTATCAAACAGGCTTTTTGCACTAGTATATTTTAAGAGTGCCTTCCAACTCCCGCTTCCCCTGGCCTTCGGCTTGGTGGGGTGATGCTGTTCCTAAGCACAGAAAAACACCAAACAACTTCATGACACAGTTTATCTTCATGTGTCCATACCAGTATCATAGAATGTGCTGACTTATGTAAATATTCTTGGACATACAAAATATTCAGTTCCTAGGGTTTAAACTAAGTGAGTTTTGGATAAACATGAAACATGTTTAAAAAACAAGTAGATCCTTTTTGCACCGTGTGGCTCGGCTCATGTTTGAACTCTGAAGCGTCTAGCAGTTTATGAATCTAATAAAATAGCGCAACGCTGGAGAGATTTGCCTCAGGGGGCCCCTAACTTCCCCTCCTCCTCGGAGCAGGCAGCGTTCATAGTGCCCGGTGCTGGGAAGCTCTCCGCCGCAAGCCCAGCAAGAGTCTGCAGATCAGTCAGAGCGGGGCCTGCGTGAACAAGCCTGCCATCAGAGTGACTGAATATTGAATCAGAGTGTTACGCTAAGGGACGCCTCAGGAGGAACTGGCACATTTGCAGCTCGTGACCTTTATAAAACACCCACACTTAAAAGGCAAACGATATTTTAAGTAGTTTCTCCCCTAACAATTGTCATAATATTCAAAGTGAAAATATGTCACCAGAATGGTGATTATCTTGTAAAGCAGAAGTATTACGTTTTGAAATAAAATTATACCTGGCTGTGCCCTGTGCATCATTAAAAAAAACAAACTTCCGGCTTATTTTATTATGGAAGCAAAGGCCTTACGAAGGGCTACCGGGAGAGGAGGTAGCAGGGTGGGCTTTCCTGTTGCTCCTCCCACCGCTTCTTCTCCCCAGTAGCCTTGGAAGATCGGAGTGCTGCCAGGATGGGTCAAGTTTGTTTTCCGGTGTTTATTTCCGGAACCACAGGTTTGGTGGCGTTGACCGAGGTGGTTGGGTTGAGGGAGCCCCGCAGGGCCGCGCTGCCCCTGCAGTAGGTCTGCATGTCCCACGGGCTGTACTTTGGAGGAGGCAGCGGAATGAAAGGGCTAAGATGGTGCTTTGCTCCTTACACTCCCAAACCCCATCTCCCTGGGCCTAGCCCCTAAGCTTTCTCGCCTTGGTTTCCTTACATGTGAAATGGGGGAAATAATCACATACGCCTCCTAGAGTTCTGAGACGCACAGAAGACCATGGGGAGGCGTACTGAACACCTCATGTCTGGTGTCACGTGAGCCTCAACACTAACTTCTCTATTGTTGCTGGCGGCTCACTACCACCTGTGCTGCTCCTCCCGCTGCTAAACCCCGTTGCTGTTTGGGTCCAGCAGGCGTTTTCTAGAATGGGTTACATCGTACAGTGGGGCGTGGGTGGCATGGGAAGAGGAGTGCTGGACCACACAGGTGGTCCTTCTATGCCAAATCTGCCTTCTGTGCCACTTTTGCATGGCTTCTACCCGAAAATTGGGGCTCATGTTATGGTTTATGTGGCTGTATATTAAATTTTACATTCCTTGGGTGCTTCCTTTTGGTAGTTTGTGGCATCTGGTCATTTGCCATCAAAATTCTTTCCCTAGGCCAACTTCCTGTGAGCTTACTGAGTTGTGGAAAGTGTCTTTCACAGTGTTTCTTGCTCTGAGATGACACTGTTAATGTTCAGCCAGTGTCTAGGAGGCTCCTAAGAACACCTCAGACCCCGGATTGGACTCTGAGCACTCAGCAGCGGGAGCGGCTGCTGTCCCGTGCCCTTGAAGAGCTCTCAGTCCACCAGGGGACACGGGGACACACGTGAATGTAATGTAGGTGCGGAGGAGACAAGCCCTCCAAGGTCATCAGTGGTCAGTGAGATGGAGCAAGGTCTTCTTCAGTTTCCCTCCTTCCCCATAAGAAAACTCTTAAGTGAACATTTTGAAAGAAGTTGCTCTTTGGCTTTCTTGGAGGGTTCGAAACGTACCAAATATAGAATGAGTTCAGCTGACATTCTCAGATTTTAGACAATAAATGTGGACATCGTATGTGAAAAAATCCTTTTTTTATTACAGCATATGACATATAGATTTCATGCCTAAGACTAGAACATAAGGGAGTTTAAAAACAGGGAAAGAAATTGTGTGCATGAGTCACAAGAGAAAGCTTTGAGCGTGTGGGTGTGGGTGCTCCTGTCGACCCCTGGCCAAACCCCCAGCCCGACCCCAGACAGCGCTGACTCCTTGGTGACCAGGAAAAGGAGGACGTGCACTGGACTCCTTTTCCCTGGACTGCGTCAGAGTCGTGAGAATAAGGGGATCCCTATACAGCCCCACATGGGTAATGGCCATCCATGCGGGGTGAAGACAGCAACTGATGGTCACTGCTGAGACCAGCCAGACCTGGGTGGTGGTCCTCCTTTAACCACAAAACAGAGGTCCCAAACCAGGGCCCAGCGGTCCAAACTTGGCCCTACACAAGCTTCATTAACACACAGTTTTTCTAGGGAGATCTTTTTAGATTTTCTGGCTTATGGTTTTTGTTTGTTTGTTTACTTATTTATTTATTTTTAAGAAAATGGGGCATGGAGCAGCATCAGCTTCCACTCTATGCACCACAGGAGGCTGGTTTCCAGGCTCACTCATCTCCCTGGACCAGGGCAGGCTCCCTCAGCGTCCACCAACCCCCCTGTCTCACACCTGCAATGGCTTTGCTCACTTACGTCACTTCTTGCTGGACCCATGTAGGCATTTGAATTTGCTGTTCCTGGTCTAGAACCTTCCAGAGTAAAGGAGAACAGTTAGAGTCTCTAGGGTAGAAACCCTCAGGACACCCTCAGAAACGTTTAGGGCAGCTTCTTGTGGGTGCTGCCACAAACTCTCAGGAGGAATGCCCAATGCGATACGCCTCAATGCAACCATTCAAAACATAACTCTGGCCCAAAGTTTAGGGTAGAAGCCATTCTGAAGTGGCACAGAAAGTAAAACCGCACTGCCCGATGCTATGCTTTGAAAAGATTGAGCCACCGGCACTTTCAGGAGGTATTGCTCTGGCCAGCAAGGAACCCTGGTATCCAGGCCAAGGCTGCACACTAGAAGGAGTGACCATCACATAACCACAGGGGGATCCAAGGTTGATAGATCAGATTTGTGACCATAGATTGTTCCACTTCAAGGAGAAAACTATGAGAAGTGGGGAGAACGAAACTTTATTGCGTTTTACATAGACAGTTTTATCTAATTCTCCTAATGATAACATGGTCCTTCCCCAGATATTAATGAACACTGCATGTGTGAAGCTAGGCGCTGGGGGGACAGTGGTGAGTAAAGCACTGTTGAGCTTATGGGCAAGTGAAGGTGGCAGAACAATGACAATGAGTAGACGCAAGTGCAGAGAGGAAGCACAGCTGGACAAAGGGGATAACTGGTGAGGGGGGGAGAGACATGCCTCCAACGCCACCAGGAAGGAGCTTCTGTCATCTCCACTTTACCATTGCGGACACTGAGGCAGGACGTGGCCAGGTAGTCTCTGGTGGAAGCCGGCCTCTGAGCCGGGTCAGACTCCGGTGCACATACTTGGGAACAGTCATTCAGCTGGGACCTGGGGGGTACTTACTGTCTACATCTAAGGGGAGGTCCAGGATCTCACCCAGGACTCTGTGTATGAGAAGAATTCAACATTGGTGACATCAAGCTTACCTGAATGTTATGCCATAGAGAGTCCCTTTGTGCTGTGGCAGGACCACAGCACCAGATTTTTGCCATGATGTCTTGGTCTCTGCTGGCCAAGGGTGGCTGTTGAAACAAAGGGACTGTATTCCGTACAGTGCGCTGCCCTGACTCACTGGCACCAGGTTTATGGACAGAGTGGAGGGATGACTGAGGGGCCACATGCTCTGGGCTCCAGGAGCTTGCATTTGAACACTTCCTCACTGGTGCATAAACTTGGACAGGTCAGCTCTAGGCAGCTTAGTTTCCTTACCTGCAAAGCAAGAAAAATCCTGGTTCCTACTTCCATGCCTTGCTGTAAATTGCATCTGAGATAATGCAGGTCATGGAAGCACTGTGTAAATGCTCACTCTGGGTACTGTTTCTCCTGGCAGCTTTTAGAGAACATTCTCATCATTGGATGCTCTGCTCACATGGCAGAGGTAGCCTCAGAAAAACGTTTTGTTTTCCATGCAGAAACTCCCATTTACAAGTTTCTGAACTGGGAACAGCCTGGTGGCATGGTGAGGGACCATGCTCCCCTGATGGCAGATTTCCGAAGCACAGCAGGCTCAACATTTTCCCTTCCTATTCGACATGCTTTTGCAGACGGCACAATATGGAACTGGTCAGACTCCTAATTATGACAGTGGTCCAGAGCCAGAATCCAATCATCCAGTTGACAAAGAACTTGGTACAGAGAACGGTGACCAGCTGTTCCCCATCTCCAGCAAGCAGAGAGTCAGAGGAAATGGGTTTAAGCTGCGTGAAGGATTTGGGTTATTTATGGTAGGATTTCCTGACAGTGAAGGCTGCTGAGCATTGGGACTGGATTAGAGACAGCGGTTGTAGAATTTCCATCCCTGGGGATTTTGCAAATGTGGTCCTGCTTGAGCGCTGACTACGAGGGCCGCCTTCCAACTGCACTCTCTGTCTTGTCCCTCCCTTCTTCTACCCGTATGGTGCCGTAGGCAAACAAACCTTCTCTGGAAGGCAGCGAGGAGGAGAAGGGAAGTGAGCTCCCAGTTAACCCAGGCAGCCTTCTGGCATATTGATGGCCGGCTTTGACACTCTGGGTGAGGACCAAGCCACCACGGCCTGGTTCAGTTACTACCCTCAGACTGAGAAGCTCTCCTGGGCCAGGGAAGAGCTGCTCAGGTCAGGTTTAGGGCTCGGACGACTGTGGAGAACACCTGTCTCATCCTGAGGAAGGCAGCCTTTCTGAGAGTGAGCCAGTTCTTGCCACAAGACCTGCTGAATGCACGCTGTTCCCAGATTTCAATTCTCAAAGGAGGGTTTGGAATCCAGGAGTCTGAAAATCCTGCCAACTAATTTTTAAGAAACTGGTTAATTGAGGACCAAAGTGAGTGTGTCACTGTGGGTCTTAACTAAGATAATGTTACATGTCAATTATATGTCAATAAAAATAAATGAGAAGCTCTGTATTCATGGATTGAACCCTAAGAAATCACTATTTTAGCCCTGGCAAAGTAGCTCAGTTGGGTAGAACATCATCCCCATGCACCAAGGTTGTGGGTTCGATCTCTCGTCAGAGCAACCAATGAATGCATGACTAAGTGGAACAACAAATTGGTCTCTCTCTCTCTCTAAAAATCAATAAATTTAAAATTTTAAATAAATCACTGTTTTATATATCAAAATGACCCAATATTGTCAGTTTCATAAACTTTAAAAGTAATCTTTCATGCACTTAAGAAAAATAAGAATATAAACTATCAATGGTGGTTTCTCCTATGGTGTTGACCATTTCTGCCTCCTCTAAGACTGAGAGAGAACTCCTTGATTGCTCCACAGTCCTATGTCATCTCTTAGCACAACACACCTGGCAGGTGCAGGTGACATTGGCCACCTGGGTAGCCTCCAGGCAGCAGAAAGAGCCTGCCCTTCCAAGGACTAAAGGCTTTGAGATTGTGGAAGCTCTCCTAATAGGAATACATCATTTGTGGTAACTTCGCAAAGAGATCACCCTTCTCTTGTTTCTCTTCTCATCTTCCCATAGTCATCAGCTGCCATTTTCTACATGCATCATTACTTGGAAATGAACTGGGCATAGCTGAGGACAAAACAATTGTCATCACGGGCAGGCAGGCAGGTCACCGCTCCCAAACAGGCAGATTTCAGTTTCAGCAAGGGTCCATGATGATTCCATGGAAATCAAGTAGCTTAGCTGATGGTGCCATTTCCTTAAACACAGTTGTGCTGGAGAATGCGTGGCCAGCAGACTCCTCACAGGAACCAGGAGGGGAGGGTTCCGCCTCCGAGGCCAGGTCTCCCCTGCCCCACTCCCTGACGCCTGAAGGGGAGGGCAGTGCCAGCCTTGCTTGTGTTAGAAGAGAAAGACAGGCAGAAGAAGGACCTTACTTTCCTCTCTGGCCTTCCTCCCGTGTCCCAGAATTCAAACTCTAGTGGAGATATTTCTCCAGGTAGTCCTGACAGCTCTCCGGATTAATAGAGTAGCAGCTTTCTTTTCCCTTTTTCCTTCCCTTCCCTTCCCTTTTCTTTCTCTCTTTCTCTCTTTCTTTCTCTCTCTCTCTCTTTCTTTCTTTCTTTCTTTCTTTCTCTTTCAACTATTTGAGGTTTATTTTATATTGATTTATAAAGATCAACTCCTTTGTGTATTTCCTTCCTAACATTTCATTTGTGTATTTGACTAAATGCATTCTTGTTTTCTTAATCAACTGGAATTTTAACTCCCTCCCATTTCTTCACTTGAATAAGAAGTAGCAAATGAATAAAAACCATGCTAAATAGAAGGAGGTGGGGAAGCTGCAGTCCGAGACTCCACAGAACAAAACTCCCCACTAAAACAACTTCCCAGAATTCATTTTCAGAGTACCCATGAAATCAACCTCCTGGGGAATGTTTTGAAGGAAAAGATGTGCCCTATTAAATGATTAGTGTATTTTCTATGGATGACCTAAAAAAAATAATGATGATCTATTCCTCACCCCATTGATGGTGACTACTTTGAAAGTCATATTAATATTTAGAAAACACCTGTGACCATGCATGGCGCTATCCAGCCACCTCTTTAGTTAGGTCAGTAAGTGCATAGAAATTTATTCTGATGGACCCCAAAAGCCTGAGCCCTTTGCATGGTCTGTGCCTGACCTACAAATTGTGGAACAGACCTCGGAGGGGCTGAGGTACTGAGCACTGGCTGTCCCAGGAGTCACAGCAGGCTCCAGACACAGCTGTCTCTCCTCTTATCCCAGCGGAGAATGCAGTGCCCACTGCTTCCCCATGGACTGCAGCCTCTCAGCCCTGTGCCTCTGGTTTGACCCAGATGGCATTACAGGGGTACTAGAAGTAAAAGAAAATAAGTATCCCATTCTTTTAATTAAATGAAAGGAAGGGAGGGAAGGAAAAGAACAATGAGACAGGGACATAGATTTAAAAGTACCTCCTTACGTCACTGAGCACAGCAGCAGGAACATATGGAAAGGCATTGCTGCTCAGTCATTGCCTGGTGCCCGCTGGTGTGGAACAACCACCTTTACCATCATCATCATCATCATCAACAACTCACATTCACTCAGCACGGGTCTACATGCCTCATGTGCATGGCCACACTTGTTCTTCACAACTCAGTGAGGTAGATATCTTATTTTCTGTAGTTGGGGAAATGGGCACCAGGCCCGGCCACACGGCTAGTGGGAGGCAGAGCAGGGGTTGAAACCCAAGTCTGCACCACAGGCTGCCCAGCTTCTTCTGCTGAGGGCGCCAGGGGCCACTTTGGTCATTTCCAAAGAGCGCATGCATTTGGCAATCACTCAGCACCTATGCTCCCCTGTACTGAGAAAGCCCCTTTGGAACCTCCAGAAGTCAGACTTCTGCTTTCTCAGCATCCTGTTTGCGATGCAAATCAGGAAAATTTCTCTCTAACCTGCCAATGATCTCCAGATGAAGAGAGAAGAGGCTGGTGGTTTCTGCCGTTCTCACAGACAAGGGAGCACACAGCCCAGGCAGCCCAGGGTGCGTGGTGTTTGTTGCCCACGTTGGTGTTTGCCCCCTTCCTCTCGGGGGCAGTGTCTGCAGAAAGGATGCCACGGCGTACCTGACACCGGAGAACTGGGGATCGGGAGGAGGGAGTCCAGGGCTGATTTGTTATTTGTGACTCTATGTTACAATAAACTTTGAAAGTGGCCTCTTGTGGGCGGTCCTCTCAGTCTTCGTGCTGTGGGGAGCCCCTGGAGGGTGGAAGTTGATCGTTCCTTTTGCTATTAGATATGATTTGGCCGTCCCTGATTTACATTTGCATGAGGTCATTTTGGCTGTTCTGTGGTACTTGCCAGGGGGGGATTTATGAAGTTATTTCTGGATATTTGACCAATTAGGCTTTATTTTTTGAATGGAGGTATCATTCACATACCACTGAATTTACCCTTTTAAAATATATAATTTGGTGAGGTTTAGTATATTACAAAGCTGTGTAACCATGAAACTGTGTAGATAGTACATCACTGTATACTTTTAGGGTTTGAGAGCAAATTGCTGTAAGTTGCAAAAATGATGGTACCCACTACCAACTACAGAGAGAGTAAAAGAAGGCTCACTGAGACTATAGAGAAAACACGAAAATTCTCCCAAATCAGCACATCCGAAGGAACTTCCAGGCAGGATGGACATGTTTTGTGTCTGCTCTGTCCGAACTGGAAGCCATTAGTCACATGGGCTCATTGAGCATTTGAAATGTGACTGACTGGTACAACTGAGTAACTGTTTTTTTTTTATCTAGTTAAATTTAAACAGCCACATATGTCTACCATATTGGGCAGGGCAGCTGTATGGCAACTTACCAATTCAGTCTTATCTGAGATCATTGTCCCCCACCTCCCCAGTTTCCAGAATGATTGAAATGTTGAAGCACATGCTATACAAATTGTTATATTTAAACTTAATCCCCAGTACAAAGCAAAAGCTGCAGAGTTCCCACAAGGAATCCAGATGACGGGGTTGGGTCAGGGGAAGGCATGAGGACCGGGGAGCCTATTCTGGAAATCCGTCTGAGTGGGAGTCCGCTTGGTTGGCACCAGGCATGGGTGACGTCTGCACGCTCACAGGAGGGCAAAGGAAAGTTGTGAACTTGGTCTCTGCTTCACGGCTCACAAGGAATGAAAATCATCCCCAAAGCAGAGTATTTTCAGAGGACACAAAAGGAAGGTTGCTTCTCCTGCTCAAATTGAGAGTTGCATGTGATGACAGGAAATTGCCCCTTCTAAGATGCTGTCACCAAACTGTTAGTTAGGAAGAATCCAGGAGCCATGAACAATTCTTTAAGCTCTCATGATTCAGCTCATTAAGTTCCCTCTTACCCCCTCAAAGTTCCACATAAGGTGTTTGTTATTGTTCTCAAAAAGTGTCCAGTGGCTTTCATTTTTTTCTTGAGGATTTGCTTTTCCATTCTCCTTTAGAAGAATAGCCCAAGAGAAACCTTAAATTTTATTAATGTAAAATATGAAGCCCCTTTTCATTATTCTTTACCTCCTAGTTTCCTGTTTTTATAAAAACTGCCATACTGTTTGCAAGTATGAGGCATATGAAGGCAGACATTTAAAATGCTTCTTTTCACCCTGGCCAGGTAGCTCAGTTGGTTGGAGCATCGTCCCAATATGCCAAGGTTGTGGGTTCAATTCCCAGTCAGGGCACATACAAGAAGCAACCAATGAATGCATAAATAATTGGAACAACAAATCGATCTCTCTCTCAAAAAACAAAAATAAATAAAATGCTTCTTATCCTAAAACTTTCTGTACTGTTTGGGAGCAAAAATAAATCCTTGGTATTTATTATGTATGAAGTTATGAAAATATAAGATGGCCTTTAGTAAATAATTAATATTTACCTATAAAGTACAACACGCAAGAGAGAAGACCAAAAACATTCACTTAGCTCTTGACAAACTTAGAAGAAAAAATAATTGACCTCTAAAACTGCAGGGTTTTTAGGCAAGTGCACAGATGGAGACAGATTCTGTAGGTCCAAGTGTTTTAAAGTTGTTTATTAAACTAACAAAGCACTAAGTGTAATACATTTTGACCTCCTGCCTTGGCAGAGATATCTTCATGTGACCTGGAAAGTTAGGGTCAAATTTAGAATTCTCAGACTCCCCAGAGTTCCAGCTGGAAGGTAGCAGAATCAGGGGACCAGTCTGTCACCTGTCTGGGACCACATGATGATGACCCCCACCCCATGCCTGGGACAGCCCTGGGGTCTGTGGGAGGGCAAACCTGGGGCAGAGACCTGTGTGGGGCCCAGGTATAGGCTGGGGCATTTGGACAGGGAATGCGGGGGTTCCACATATAGTGCCTAGAGAATGTTCTAGAAGACTGGGCATCCTCTGTTGCTCTATGTGGAAGGATATAGCTGGAGGAGATCAGAATGGTGTGTCTAAATGACCGAGTCGGGACGCAGACCGGGGTGGCCTACGGGTAGCACCGAGTCATATGTAGTGAAGACCAGTAGCCAGCTCAGTGTTTCCGTGTTGACACTCTGCTCCCTCACACGCCCCTCGAACCTCACCAATCTGGGACAAGAGAACAGGCTCTCCCATCGTCACCCTTCAAGGCCTGGCTCTACTGATGGCCTCTTTCACTGTCAGGAGTCAGAAGTCATTAGTCTGGTGTTTCCAAGGCTCCTGAGTGTTTTTGTTTTTATTTTTCAGCTTTATTGAGCTATAATTCAGGTACCATGCAGTTTGCCTATTTCATTGTTTTTTAGCATATTCACAGAGCTGTGTAATCATCACCGCAATCAATTTTAGAGCACTTTTATCACCCCAAAAAGAAGCCCACAGCCATTAAGAGTCCCTCCCTCTCCCCCGCCTCAACCCCTCCTCCCCTCTCTGTCTCTCTGGGTTTGCCAGCCTCGCTGAGTGCTTTCTCTTCTCAAGCGGTTTCCCCTCGCATGTGCACCCAGACCCAGAGAAAACAGTAACAGCTTGTACATGCAAATGTTACATTCATTTCCTCAATAGATGCAGATTCATGCTTCTCACACTTTCATGTGCATGCCACCCCCACCCCACGGAATCCGGCTCAAATTCCCAGTGCCTCTGCAGGTCTGGGGTGGGGCCTGAGATACTAAATTTCTAAAAGTAATGCCCACTCTGAAGATACAGGTGATACTAAAGTCATTTTTTTAACCAGAGCAGCCTTCACTGTAGACAGTGTGTCAAGGAGTTGAGATTTCAACTGGCTTAGTGTGGCAGGTTCCCGTCGTAGCGGAGAATGCAGGATGGGAAGGAGGTGTGTGTGCATTTATGTGCGTGCATGAGAGGCAGAGGGCGGGGGTCTTGCGTACACGGGCATCTGTCTGTCATTCTGCCTGTGAGGACCTCAAACATTCATTTCATCTTCTCTAGTCTCCAGACCCAGGCTTTCCTGACTCCTTGTCACCCTCACAAGTGTACAGTTGCCTCGGGTTGTTGAACTTCGTCTGGTTCCCTTCTTTCTCAAGGCCCCAAACCCGCATTTCTCTGGCCATCTCTGACACACCAGGGTCTTTGGTTCTGGTCACACAGCGCTTTCTGGAAGTCGTGTTCTAGGAAAAGAAATGAGAACCACATTCTCCACACAGGGGTGTTTTCAGTGCATTCTGCATCCTTAGGTATGGATGCTGTGGTCCCTGTTTGGGGAGGAAGCCTCTGAAGTGTGGGGCCCTCGGCGACAAAGCTCAGCTGAAACCCAGAGCTGAGGGTCTACTCAGGGCGGGTCCCCGCAGCCTGCGGTGTTCAGTCGCCGTCTGTGCGTGGACTCCCTTTCTCTGGGTTTCATCAAACTGTTTATGTTCCTGTGGTTTCTTGCTAAATGACTGTGTCATCAGATCCCAACAGCAAGGCCAGGCTAGAATGAGAACGCACGCTTTCCTCCTCTTCCTTGTGGCCCCCGGAGACCCTCAGAGTGCCCAGCTTCCATTTCAGACACAGGGGGGCTCCAACTGGCCTGCCTGCGGACAGCTCAGGTGGCTGTGCATGAAACCCTCGGGGAGCACAGCGCAGGAGAAGGGGTCCTGGGTGTGTTGCATCCTGTCTCCTTGCACACGTCCAAATGTGGAAAAGATGGGGAATCACTGAGAAGGGACAAGAATGTGAGTACATGGGTGGCCATTTAGACCACCCTGCTGATTGGGTCACTCGCTGGTCCAGTGTTCTCAGTGGCTCCCCGTTGCCCACAGTTGAAACCCAGCCTCCTCGTGACAGCCTTCAGGACTCTCTCTGGTCTGGTCTCATTTCCAGCCTCGCTGCCTACGACTCCCTTTACAGATACTTCTGCTATAGCCATGGGCTGTGCACCGTTCCAGGAGTGCTGCGCCTTGCTGCTTCCATCCTTCTCTTCATGCTGTTCCCTTCAGCTTAGTGTCTCCCTTCCTTCCTCTTTCTATTATGGTTCCAGTCATCCTTCCAGGATGGTGTACCTGCCCCCTCCAGATTGTCTTTGTTTTTTTAAAAAAAATCTTTTTTACCTTTTTCTCATCCTTTGTGTTCCACTATAACTGGACACTTCGGACATTTTCTTATTTATACTGTTTAAAAACATGGCAGATAGAACTACCATTTATTGAGTGCATACTGTGTGTCTGATGTAGTATGATGTAATTTATATAAGTGAATTCATTGCATCTTTCTAATGCTTCTGCTAAGGACCTGGCATTATCTCCACTGCGCAGGTGAGGGCCCAACCACTGCACAGGGGAGGATATACCCACCGTACAGGGGAGGTCATCCCCACCACACAGGTGAGGATAAACTCGTAGCTTAGACAAGGATATACCCACTGCACAAGTGAGAATACACCCATTGGACAGGTGAGGAAGTTCAAACTTCCCTGGAGTTGCACGAGTAGATCAGTCGTTGGACCCAAGGCGGGCAGACACCCACACCGTCTTAGCTCCATGTAGATCCATGTATCTCAGCTAGAGGTAGCTGGAAGCGAGGGTCCAGGTTCACATACCAACCCCAGGACTTCCAAAGCCTTGAAGACCTGGTTTCACCGTTTTAAACGTGGATTTGGGACCCTCCTGCTGCTGCAGTTCAGTTACTGTCCTTCCCATTCCCTGGTCATTCTTCATTTCTTCAGCCCTGTGCTCTGAGCTGGGATGCTCACAGACACAAAGTTTCTCTCTGAAGCTTGTGCAAGATCTGGTAAAAAGACAAGCAAACAGCAATAAGGCCGAACAGGTGGTCATGGGGGATGTTGTCGGTGTGGATGTTTATTTGGTCAGGCTAAGGAGTAAGTGAGGTAATGATAGAGTCCGGGAAGGGTGCCCCCAGGAGCCCCCGGCAGGTGCCTTTGCTGGCCTGGGCTGGGCTGGGCTAGGATCTGCCTTGGAATGGGCGAGTGAGCTGGCAGAGCACACAGTGCAGAAGGAACAAAAGTTCAACAGTCCAGCTTGGCCAAAGTCATAATCTAAAGTAATAGTTAGGGACCTAGGGATATACAATACATCATACTTAAACATGTAGGATATAGTGGAATCTCAATTCTGCTAAAATACAGGCCACACATGCTCTCACTTACACACCAGGAAGAGACCCGCGAAGCTATTCACAGGGGTTGAGTCTCAGGGGTGGGATCATGGGGAATTTTTGCTTTGTTTTTACATAGTTTTGAACTCCCATGTGTTCTCAAGTAAAACGTGTTAATCGGGGGGGTGGGGGGAGAAAGGATTAATCAGATAATCAGAAAAACAAGTAACATAAAAAGCCCACGTGTTTAACTCAGAAAATCAAAAGCACCAAAAAGAACAACAATCCCACACCCAACACTCGCAGGCACAAAGGAACCGGAGTGCGCCAGTACAGGCTGGGTGGGGAGCCCCATTGTTCTGACCCAGCCCGGCTTTCTTCTGGACGGCCTTCCTGTGTGCTCACAACTTCAAAGCTTCCCCTAAGTTTGTTTTTGTGACCAGCGACTTCAAACTTCACCAGAGCTAGCCTTCCAGAGGGAACTATAGCTTGAAAACCTGGTGGAGGTGGGTGGCACTGCCCGAGGTTTAGGAGGAGTGAGGAGGGAGTGAGACCCTCACAGCCAAAGGTCCTCCCCCTTCCATCTGTCCCAGCCATCCCTGCTCTGCTCTGATGCCCACTTGGGGGTGAGGCGGGGAGGAGGGTGCCTATCAAGAAAAGAAATCGTTCCCAAGTATTCTCTTCCTCATCCTGGGTTACAGGAGCACTCGAGGAGTGGAGAGCTAGATTTCCGAAGTGGGGGCGGGTAGCAGGAAGGTGCTTTTCTGCTTCATCTTTGTTCTGCATGTACACACACAGCTACTGATGTGACAGACTTGGACAAGAGAAGCTACAGGAGGAAACAACCCGTGCCCATTGTGCCCAGATAATCCAGAAAGATGGGGGCAGGAAAGCCTTTGGGTGAAATTTTCTTGCCTTCAGTGGCGAACTAGCCAGACATGAGTTTTGTTTTTGTCTGATTTCAATGTTTGTTTTTAAATCTCTGTACATAAAAGTCACCAAGGAGAAAACCTTGTATGTGTCCAAATAGCTTTCTTACATTTCAGTGGTGCCTTTTTAAAAAGTTTGAACATGTGTTTTGTTGTCGAGCTATAATCGACCTGTAACCCCCTACTAGTTTCAGGTGTACAACATGGCGATCCGATATTTGCATAGATTGCAAAATGATGAGAAGAAGACTTGTTAACTTCTGTCACCCTGTGGAGTTGTAGAATTTTTCTTCTTGTGGTGAGAACTTTTATGCTCTCCTCTCAGCAACTTTCAAATAGGCAAAACAGCTTTATTAACTATGGTCAGCATGCTGTATGTTACATCCCCAGGCCTGACTTCGTTTATAACTCCAAGTGTGTACCTTTTGGCCTTCTTCACCCCTGTTGGTGGTGCCTTTTAAAGCTTTAGAAGAGTTTTTTTTTTCTTTTGAAGGGATTTAGGAATGCATGAATTCATGCTGCCAGGTTAGGGCAGAACCAAACCAAGCCTCCCAAATTCTGAATTCTGAGTGTGTGCATTGGAGCAGGGACAGAATTCCTGGATTAAAACTAATGAACTCGAGTTTAAAAGGTTCCTTCTTGAACATCCTCTAGCTCTTCCAAATGTCACACTGATAAGTTAATATAAACGAATCAGAAACATCTGCCGCATAAATCCCCCGAACACACGAGGGCTTAACAATTAAGTGAAAGAGCATTCGCCGCAATGTGTTTCAGGTTTTAAGGGATCTGAATGTTTTGAAAAACAGTTAAGTTCTTAAGACATTTCGAGAACTTAAAGGGCAGCTGGTCCTCCCACCCCGTGTAAAAAAGGGCAATAGTTATTTCTGCTCTTTGTGTTGATCCTGCTGCTCGCGGTGTCCGTGGAGAAGGTCCTTCTAGCCGAGGCTCCTGTCCACAGTTTCTGCAAACCCATGTCCCATCCCACCCCACACATTCCCAGATTCGCTTCCTAGGGTACCATGTGTTTCGGGCAGAGCTCCCCAAGTCATGGTAAGGCAGTGTTTTCTCCCCTTGGATGACCTGTTTCTAGATACAAGTGGAGTGTCGTTGCCACCATGGATCACTGCTGCAATTTCAAGAATTTCACTATCTGTAGTACTGGCTCCCCCTTTCTGATGGTGCCTGATAGGGGAGCTGGCTCTTGAGGAAAAGAAAGATATCAGATGTCCCGAGGATGAGCTGAAACCTGATGGACTGTCCAGAGGGAAACAAGGCCGCAGTGTGGAAAAGGCTCCAACAAAATCAAATAAAAGCCACATCGGGTTCAGTCCCCTCCAGCCTCTGTCTTATTCTTGAATATAAGCAGAGGGACCCCGATAAATGGTAACTAAGCAGATGAAAGTGATTAACGTGAAGTTCCCTTTCAAGCTCTTTTACTTGAAGAATGTGTCCTTTTATTTCATTGACTTGCAGTCTTGCCATCCTGAAATTTTAATCACCCCGGCACAGAGCAGACATCAGTGAGCTCACCCCGCCTGTAATTCTATCTGGACTTGAAGATGAAAGAAGAAACCCTTGCACAGTCTCATTCCTCTGGTTTCCCCTTCAAGGGACACTGTCAGTCTTTCTTAGACTTCCTAAGTGATCATTTAATTTTCTTTATAGGTTGGAAAATGTCTTGATTTCCTAAACTTAAATTTAAAAAAAAATAAGAGTAATTAAAAGTGATGGGAGCATGCTGGTCGGTGGTTCGGTTGGTTGGAGCATTGTGCTGTACACTAAAAGGCTGCAGGTTCAATCCCTGGTCAGGGCACATACCTAGGTTGTGGGTTCAATCCCTGGTTGGGGTCCATACTAGAGGCAACCAATCAGTGTTTCTCTCACACCTCTCTCTCTCCCCCTCTCCCTTCCTTCCTCTCTCTCTAAAATCAATAAACATGTGCTTGAGTGAGGATTTTTTTAAAAAGCGATGGGCCCTGGCTGGTGTGGCTCTCAGTTTGTTGGGCATCATTCCACGGGGCCAGGGGTCACCTGTTCAGCTCCTGATTGGGCACATGCCTGGGTTGTGAGAGGCCTCCAGATGGGGTGTGTGTGGTGGGGGTGGGGGGTGAGCGATCAATGTTTCTCTTGTACATCAATGTTTCTCTTCCTCTCTTTCTCCCTCCTTTCCCCTCTCTCTAAAAATAAATAGAATATTTTAAAAATAAAGATAAATAAGTGATGATAGTATGTTAGTAAACAATCTTCTGTCACTAATGTGTAGCAACAAATGAATGCTCTATATAAACATGGCTCCTAAGGCTTGCTATATTCAATTTTATAAAAAACGCTGGGCATTGCTTGGTTGGTACTTGGGGTGTTAACTTGCTAGCTGGTGTCTTCTATAACAGTTCAGAGAGTGTTTATTTCTCAAATGTTTCATCTCTGTGGTGTGTAATGGCATGTGTGCCAAGGCCTCATCCTTCAAAGAGAGGTAGCAGGACCAAAACCTCTACTGACCGTATTGAAAAAGGCATCCAGTGCCTTGGATATGTCCTTCCCCATCTGTGGACTCTAGATTGGAAATTCTGGCTGAATGCATGCAGAGCGTGACAATCAGAGAGCAAGGCATTGTCTAATTTTAATCCTGAATCCTATGCCTTGTGGAATATCCCCTCGACCACAGACAGTATTTTCTCTGGGGAGACCCCAGTCACGTAAAGTACTGTCCATCTGGAGGCCATCAGCTGATACCCCTTTTCTCCCACAATCCCAAGCACACGATGATGTTGCCTACCTTGAAAAATGACCCTGGGGAAGCTTGTGACAATGTGACAGACCTCAGAAATTAATGAGCTGAGTGTGCAGCTTGAATGTATATTATTGCAGATGTGGTTAGCAATGACAATTTCAGGTTGGGTTAAAAAAGATAATACTTTGGAACTTCCAAAAGCCACCCATCTTAATAGGATACTCTCAGTTTTTGTATTTCATTTTTTAACAAAGGGCAAATTGCCGCCTGCATTTTAGCAGAGGACGGTAAGGACAGAGGTTCCTGCCTACAGAGTCAGAGGGCCTTGTTTCCAAGCCACGACTCTGATAGGGATTCAAAAAGCCCTTTTTAAGAAATGAAGCTTGTTTTTCTGTATGGTGATGGTCTCTCAAGGCTAAGCATGTTTTCTTAACGTCCGTGACTCCTAACTAATTTTGTATTTGTCATCCAAGAATTTATGCAAACCCTGGAGATGGCTTTAGTGCCTTCCGCATCATCAGCTGGTAGTTTGTTCCAGCTGCCATTTCCGCTCCTAGGTGTGCCCTTCCCTGGTTTAGTAGCTTCTGCGCTCCAGGTGCTTGTCTGAGCTCCCTTCCTACTTCGGATGATTGTGGGCTTCTGCGTGGAACTCACTCAACGGTTCCCTCTGGTTTGTCACCAGCATTTTCACCTGTTGCTTTGATATCACATTGTCTAACTCCCTTAAATTCCCACTGGAGCTTTCTCCAACACCACCGATCAAATCTGAGAGCCTCACTTTTGTGTTTAAAAACCCTTCACTGGGGAGTGCTTGACCCTTGTTCCTCGAAGTGTGGTCTCTGGACTGGAAAATGGCAGCATATGCATCACCTGGGAACTCAGAACGATCAGTCCTACCCTAGGGAAACTGCACCAAAATCGGCATTTTAACAGGATCCAGGTGATTCAAAGGCACATTAGAACTGAGAAGCAGTTTCTAGAAATCTTCACCGCTACCGTGGTCAGTTACGACCAACAGCTGCATCTCACTGAGATGTTTCTCCACCAGGCTCTGAACTGAGTGCTTTGCATACGCAGCCAACAGTATCTGATTTAAGCTTCCCCACATCCCTATGTGGTATGTACTAGTATTATTTACATTTTTGAAAGGCAAAACTGAGGCTCTGGGAGATTAAGGCATTGCTGAGATTATTCAGATAGCGAGTGGTGCGCCAGCCGGGATTCGGTCTAAGACTCTTGGCTCCAGAGTCCGAGGTCCCCGCTGTTAGGCTCAGAGGTGCCCTCCTCCTGGCTCCTCCTGCTTTCCAGGCCAGTTCATCCTGTATTCACTGGCTTCTTCCTCTGCAGTCTCTCAACCTTCTCTAAAGCAAAGATTATGAAAGGAACGCTGCTGTTCAGCGTGCTCTCTACAAAAGAGCTTTGGGTCTTACAATTATGTTTAAGTAAGACTGTATGCACGTAGTGGGACCTGTATCATTGGATCTCCCTCAGCCCTAGAGGGTGAGGTCCACCTGGAGAGAACTGCTTAGAGCAGCAGATGTCCTCCGAGATGTGAACTCCTCTCAGCTCTGTTGAGATACAGGAGTGTCTCAAACTTGACCTTTGGAGAAGTACTTACATTCATAACTCTGATCTGAACAAAGGGAGAAAGTAGTAAGACTCTGTGAAGACTTTTGGTCCAGAATTTATCAAAAGACCTCAGGGTTGGTGTGCCTATAGCCCGTGTACTCAGGGCCAAAGGTGAACGCTAGGACGGTGGTAGGTGTGGTCTGGCAGAGGCAAAGGTACGTGGTTTCCTAACCTGCTACTGACCTGCTCTGAGGGGCTGTTCCAGAGCAAGGCCGGGGGGCTGGAAGTGGTCGGCCCCGAAATAGGGATGCTCTGGGCTGCCTCACTTTCAACCAATTAGTTCAGACTTTCAGTCTTATTTCGTATAATAGGCCTGTGGTGCCATTTTATTTAAGGGGCCTTTTCCTATTTTAAAAGTTTTTGTATATTAAAAAGCAACTGAATTCACGCTCCTCTGTCCTTTGCAGCTGAGGTCTCTGAAGTTCAGAAGGGCACAAAGTGACTTCCCTGAGCTCACACACTGTTTTGGCTAAAAACTATTTCTTGTTTTCCTCCTTTGAAAACTCTGCTGGGCATTTGCTCCTCTGCTGCCCAGGTCAGCCCTTTGCATATCAGGGGCACCGACCTAGCCAACCTCTCTTTGCATTTGGACTCTTTGGTGTGTGCTTGGGGAAAAACAAAACAAAAACGCTGCTCGGGGGTTCAGAGCTGAGCCACGCCAGGAAGTCACATATTCTCAGTGCTCTTCTCCTTCCTGCACAGCGAGCCCGCGTGGTGCCCTCTCTCTCCGGGTCTGTTTGTGTACTGGAGGCAGCCTTGCAGAGAACACAGAATACCCCGGTGACGGCAACACAGAGCCGCTCATCTCTGGCCCACAGGCTAAGTTATTGAAAACCCAACGTTAGGAAAATGGGCATTTAAGGAACTCATGACTAAAAAGGCAGGATGCATCGGGAGACTGCAGTCACACATTCTGACCCATGGAAACAATTTTGTTTTTCAACTTTCAGGAAAATAAGCCAATCAATGAAATAAACAAGCGAGACTACCAGTGATGTTTTGCAATTAGTTAGAATGGATTTGTGAGTAATTTCCAGCTTATCATCCCTTATTTCCTAGAAACTTCTTCGTTTGGCCTGGTGACAGATAATAAGCATACTAAGAAGCATCTGGTTGCTAAAAGTATCTCCCCACCCCTCCGTGTTTAGTGCCTTCCTGATCTTTTGTCTAAAAAGTTAGCTGCTAACCCCTATCTCTTAAGTCTGGTCCCAGAGACGCTGCCCCGCAGCCTGGGCCCTCAGCTCCTTACACACTGCCAATTTGACAGAAATGTATCAGTGGGCTTCTGAGACTTGGTTTCCTTTCTCTCAGCTCTTTCTTTCTGCCATTCACCTTTCCTGCCTCTTCTGTTTCTAACCCATGTGTCTTCTCCCTGTAATAGTTCCCAATGGGACCGACACATACACCAGAACTGAAATTCTCGTTATTTCCAAAAATATGTTGAAGTTATACACACTGAGATTTCCTACAAGGAAACTTAGATTCTTGTTCTAAAAAAAGAGAAAGTAGTTCATTGCTTTATTTAAGTACATAATAGCCCCCAAGAATCTGGAGGTAAATAATAGCTCTCAAGTTTCATCATATGTACAGAGATGTTCTCTAAAAACACCTGTAGGTGTCCTATCTATATGGGCTGATATTTATAATTTTACCTTTGCTTCTTTTCCTGGAAGATTTAGAGAATATTTAGCTGCCCCCCCGCCCCCCGCCACAACACCAAAAAAACAAAAAAAAGAATTCCTGCGAGATTGTAGGAAGCATGTCTAAATACATTACTTAGTAATATGGAACATGAGAGCACTTTGCTGTCAGCATTGACGGTCTTTTCAATTACTTATTAGGATTAAGAGCATTGAACTTGGCTTTAGGTAAATCTCCAGGGTAGGGAAGTGGTTGTCACTGAGTGTTTACAATGTCAACAGCACTTGGGAACCATGAAATGACACAAGGGAAAGGCTTGACCCTTGTCAGATTTTGGCTCAAGTTCTCCTTGTAAAGCGTCAGTGCAGGACAGATTACCAGGTGCGCCCGAGAGCTGGCAGATTAAAGTGAGCTTCACGCTAAACAGCTTCTTTACAGTGTTTGCCTGAAGGTAGGGCCTGTTAGATCGACACGTATAGAGCAGAACTTGCAGAGATTAGTTTTCAGGTTAGATAACAGAGACAGGTATCTGTCACTTATTTACTCACAGCCCCTTGTCCTTATTTTGCAAATCTAATCATAATATTATGTTGGCAGAGAAATGAAACTAGATACTTCCTGATTTCATTCATTTTGTGCATTATTATTTTTCCTGTTTAGGGTGAATCTATTGCCATTCTCTGTCATTTGAATTCAATTAAAAGTAAAGTTCATCCCCAAGAGAGAAGAAACTGTGGCTTTCAGCATGTGCTCTCCCCTGACTAGTTACTTTCAACAGTACCACGCACTGCTTGGCTTGAGGCGGAATTCTTGAACTTTCCATGACTGGCTGAGACAAATCCAGACAGATCCACCCCTGGAGCTGAGGGCAGTGTTGGCTTCCCCCCAAGTCACAGGGCCACATGGGGGGAGTAGAGATGCTGGAATAAAATCAGGAACCTTTTAGAGAGGAGAGAGAAAGGAATGCATGCTTGGTAGGCAGCCAACAGCATCAAGTATAGTTATATTCTTGCAACTTCCAAGGTCATCTTTTTTTTTATTCCTTAAGTACAACATACTCTTGGCCTTTTTCAAGGCCTCAAACACAGCGTTGGACCTTTAAAAATCCATTGCTCCAAATTATTATACACTTTGACTCCCCCTGGAAAAAAGCTCCTTGAACCCCGATGTCATGCTTGACTCATCTGAATTCTCTTGGCACCCAGCACAGGTTCTGGGCCATCACAGGCACACAAAGAATGTGTTCAGAATAAATACATATACCTTATTCTCGAAATTCCCCCAGGACACAAGCACCTCAGCGTGTTTATAAAACACACAAAAGAAAATCCAGATCTACAAGGGTCTTGACAAGTCACCCTGGTGGTAGGGCTGCCTCTCCCCTCCACCCCAGGCCCCAATTTCTGGTGTTGGCATTTTACTTTGATTTTATAGAGTCCATGACAACCACAAAGAGAATGCTTAATTTCTTAACCCATCATGAACATACCATAACTTAAGGGCGATTACGATATTTTGGATAGATCGTTTGTTCCTGTTTTAACCCACTTAAGTCTTTTTTTCCCCCCTGCCTTTTTCTACTCCAGCATAAGAGGGGAAAAGGAAAGAAAATGGGAATGTGTGTTAGCAGGCCCCGTGTGCATTTACTGCTTTTCTCGCACCATCACTGTGTTGGGTTGGCCTTCTTAGTCCCACTTCAAAAGGTAAACTGAAAACATTCATTTGCAGCTGATTTTTCTTAAGTCTTTCTCTTAGTTATCCATGGCTGCTGTGACTTATTACCTCCTGTATACACAGGAAAAAGGTTTTGGCTTTTTTGTCTGTGTTTTTCCAATATTTTTCTCAAATGTTACTTAGTCAACATTTTGAAGAACTAATGTTTTCTGTGATTATGTGAAGAAATTGTGTCAATAGGTGTTCAACACCTACATACACCGATGCAATCATACCATAATGAATGATATAATGGGAGGGGAGGCAGCGCCTTGGCAACTGAGACATGAGTTTCAGAGAGAGGTTTCAAAATTTGCTTGGTTTAACATGTTTAGCGAACTCACAGTCTTCTAACCTTTTGTTTCTTCAGGCTTATGTACAGAAGTACGTTGTGAAGAATTATTTCTACTATTACCTGTTCAGATTTTCAGCCGCTTTGGGTCAAGAAGTGTTCTACATCACATTTCTTCCATTCACTCACTGGAATATTGACCCTTATTTATCCAGAAGACTGATCCTCATATGGGTGGTAAGTATTACCATCACTCACAGATCGCTACTACTTCTACAGCAAGTACTGGCCTTGGTATTCAAGTGCTTTGCACATAAAGCACTTCTTTTTTAATCACTTAGAGTTGAATTTTTTCCTGGTTTACTTTGGGAAAATACCAGGAAGAATTAAAACTCTATGTACACAACTCGTTCTGTCTGCAAACCAGACAGAGCTGTGGACGCCTTGCACTTGGGTGTCCGCCTCCCTGGGGGTGAAGGAAACTAGAAGACGGGAGAAGTGAAATGCAGAGAAAACAGGGCCTTTCTGAGAACCCATGAAGTGCATCCTGAGGGGCTCATTTTAGTAAAATTGGATCAAAATTGAAACTAGGAGCTGTTGACTAATAACTCTAAGCGCTATTAAGTGAACTCTACAAACATCAGAGAGACAAAAACTTACAAGGCAGGGCACCCCCCTGAGGGCACTGTTAGTGCAGAATGGGCTTGGAGACAAAAGCCCAGTCCCAGTTCTAGCTGGGGAGGCAAAACCCCTTTCTGCGGTTTTACTCAGGACTCTATTGTTTAACTTTCAGGACCAAATTAATGCTTTTTTAAAATTATTATTGCTGGGGAGGTGGTGGATATTTGCAAGGCAGCAAGGTGGGCTGCTAGTGTACAGGCTTTGGGATCTTAAGCTCAGCCCTGCACTTGTCTGGATGCCTTTGCCCTCAGCCTTACCTGTCTCATCAGTAAAATGATGTTAATAATGCGTGTCTCCCAGCATCTTCATGAAGATGAACAGTGTGTGCACAGAGTTCGGGGCCTGGCCCGTGGGAGGACTATTCACGCTGCTACTTGAGAACATGATAATTCACAGTGACTAGTCCGTGAAGACGAAGGGGTCTCAAAGAGCAAGATGTTCTAAGGTCAAAGATTGCTTAGCTAGGAGAGGGAGATTCAGGGACAAGGATGCCAGCATGACTGATTTCCTCCCTCAAGATTCTGCAGTAAAAAGGGAGGTGCAGACGTGCTTGGTTGTGTAGGAAGGAGTCGGGTTCTCGGGTAGCTCTGCTTTGAGAAGCAGGCGATTGTAAGCACGTGACTGCCCCGCCCCACCCTGGACTTTGTACTTTCTGCTTGTAGGACAAGTTAGAGTGGCCTTGATCAGGAGCTATAAACTCAAATGTCCCCCAAGGCAGCGACAGAGGTAAAACAGTGAAGTCCTGGGTGGAGAGAGGTGATGAGGGTGAAGAATATCGGGGACCGTCACAGTGTGAGCCCACGGGGCACTGGGGATCGGCTGTCCCTCTGCGCCTCCTGTGATGGCTGTGAGGAGAAATGGGCCAGAGTTGCCAGGTCTGTTTTCACTTTGTAAATGCAGGCTTACATTGTAAAACCATTACATGCCCATGGAACACGGAATCCTTGAAGTCCAAACATATAAGGCCTCGGTTGAAGCCTCCAGCCTAAAATACCACTCAAGTCCCTAGGGCTTACCTTTAGGAGTATTTGGCCCCAAATTCTTCCTGTTTTCTCCTTTTCTCCCTAAAGCTATAAGCCACTTTTCTTTCCCTGCCCCCATTTCCTGACCAGCTCTCTTCTGAAAGCCAGCTTCTGTCTGAAAGTATGATCTACCCGGCTGGTGTGGCTCCGTGGATTGAGTGCTGGCCTGTGAACCAAAAGGCCGGTTCCCAGTTCAGGGCACAGGCCCAGGTTCTGGGCCGGGTCACCAGCTGGGTGTGTGGCAGAGGCAACCCATCCATGTATCTTTCACACATTGCTGTTTCTCTCCTTCCCTTCCCCTCTCTCTAAAAGTAAATGAATAAAATCTTTACAAAAATAAAAGTATGATCCTGTCAGATAGAATATGCATGTTGCACAAGGTGAATGTCAGGGCAGTTGTCCCCCGCCCTGTCTGAATCCACCTTCTACCCCTGCAGAGCAGGATGCCACTGGGGAGCTGGGGGCAGGGAGGGAGCATTCCTTCTGTTTTTAAGATCTGAAAGTTCTTGAAAGACCCACTGTGCTTGAGTTTCGGAGACACTAAAACAAGAAAATCCAACTTTCGTTGTAGTTGAGAGGGCAAATGGTGTAAATTACTTACGAAGACCTGGGAATACATTGTAATGTGTATGGTCAGCTCACAGCTAATTATCTCCCGCATCCCCAGCGTGGGAAGCTTTTCCTGGGGGTGGGGGTGGTGGGTGACAGTGGTCAGAGGACTCTCTGATTATCTTTATTGGTTGTTATTTTCTGCTTTGGAGTCCTCATTTCAAAGTGTGCAAAGGATTTCCTGCTGGAGATAGAATTACGATCCTTTTGTCAGAGAGTGAGCCAATGAAATCTGTGCCGGAGAAAGGAAAGCACAATCTTTGATTCTGCAGCTTTCCTGAGCTTTGGCGACTTGTGACTTGCTTTTAAAAATGGGTGCACGGCCAAGGCCACAAGGCACCTGGGCTGAGAGTAACATGTTCTGTAATTCTCATGTTCTGTGTGGTCAGCTGTGTCTGTAAGGCACTGTGTGTGGTCCTGGCAGTTCCTGGTGGAGAGAAGGGAGGCCATGGTTGGGTGGGGTGCCAGAGAGATAGATATGGAGGGGGGAGGGGAGGAAGAGGAGGAAGAGAGAGGGAGGTTGAGAAAGGTTGAGAGGTAGGAAGGGAGGGCGCTCTGCACTACACAGATAATGATGAGAGAGGCTTAGCTTGGTCCCAGTGTTGAAGGAGGAAGGGAAGGGAAGGGAAATTCCTGGTGGTGCTGGGGGCTGGAAGGGAAGGAGGGGTGGAACAGGATGAGGCTTCTCTCATGGAAGGGAAATCCCTGCATTAATGACTGCCTCCTCACCGGGTGAGGATTAAGAAATGTTAATCACCTAAGGGGCAGAGCTTGAAGTCTTGTCACTTTGAACATCTAATCACACCCAACAGCCTTTGGAAGGCAGCTGCATTCAGGAGCTCCAGACCTCCTGTCAAACTTTTTAATTAATTTTACAATTGTTTTTGGATGAAGTCCCGACAGGTTTTATTGCTTTTACAAATCACTTGTTAAATTCAGGGTGACTCACAGGGTCTGAAATAGCTTAGCAGAACTTAGGTCCTCTAACTGCTTTATCATCACAATCGCAGTGGTTCCGCCCTCTGTGGTACATCTTTTCTGGCTTCCGTTGGCCTCCATTTCATTATGGTTTTTTTCTTGTTACCGTATTTGATCTTCATAGCAGTCAGTTAGTATCATTTTCATCATCTTTTAGATCAGGATGGTGATACTTCAAATGCTAGTAAGCCATGTCATATGTTGCATTTCCCTGTAATAGTGCCTTTTATATTTTACCTTGTTTAATCCTGTCAGCAATCCTGATAAGTGGTTATTGCCAGCCCATTTTACAGATCAGCAAACTGACATGTAGAAAGGTTAAATAACTTGTCCAGGATCACATTGGATTGAGTACTGTGGCCTGCTGTGCTAAAGGGAGAGGAAGGGTTACCATCTCTTTTTTCTTAGAAGAACAGCTAAATGACATGAAAAGCATTCACTGTCAATTTTTTTTAAAAGATGTTAAAGCTGAAGCTGTAAGCATTAAAATGTTGTGCCTAATATTCTCTTTTATTGCTTTTCTGCTGTGGCTGTGTATGAGGTTGACCAGATTGCATTATCAACTTTATTCTACGTAAATGTCTTTTATATGCCTTTCTTGGCAGTCAAAGGTATTTTATCCCAGAAAATATACTTTTGTTCAGTTAACTGAAAGATATCAACTCCAGTCATTATTTCTGTCATCTGTCACTTACCAGAGTTTCTAATGTGTCATTGGTTGAATTCAGCAGAATCTTTGACTTCAGGACAGAAAAGGTGATGAACGGGGTTATCTAATTACACGCTTATAAAAAGATGTTGTAGATAGTGCTTCAGAAAGAGCCATGGTCCAACTGAGCGAATAGCTGATCTCTTGACTTCCATTTGCAGCATGGTGACAGCCCTACCAAAAATTAAAACAGAGGTTTTAAATGCTGGTGCTGTATCTTACAAAGGTTAGGGGCAAGTTCATGGAAACTGCATGGTGTTCAGCTTTATAACATGAAGCAAAGTTCACTTTTGACTACATAAGTTTGTTTCCCATTTTGTAAAGTAGCAATGCAAATATTGTTGACACAATGGATTCTTGGAAGGCTCATTTTCTCTGTTCTTATATTTTACTTGTTTATATTCTGCCTCTTTTCACAGATATTTCATGGCATTCAAGATGAGATATACCAAAAAATATGGGAAAAGTAGATAAAATCAAAATTAGGAGGAATGCAGACAAGAGAGGATATTAAGGTCTAGTCTAAAGTTAAATGTACCTTGATGATTCTAAGCTGAGCCATGAATTTGTCTTTGAACTTGGCCTCCACCAAACCAAAATGAAATTTCATTTCTCCAGAGCATTTGAGGTCTTGCTTCCTAGCATATGTGTCAGTTTGGCTCAAATAAACTCTTATAAAAATTCTTAAAAAAATAAAAAAGAACAATCCACTGGGAAATAATAGGCTTATTTCTAAGAGAGGAAATGTTTTCCTGCCACATAGGATTGATAAACACATTATGACCAGTGATTCATATGCCAAAATTATTTCCTGCCATATATTGCTTGGTTTTAGTGCCCCCATCACCTATGCGAGAGTACTCATTTTGACGTTTCCTCATGAGCTTTGTGCCTGGTCAATATTTTTTTAAGACGTTATTTTATTTATTTATTTTTTTTTAGAGGCAGGGGGAGGGAGAGGGGAAGAGAACACATCCGACCAGGACTAAACCCACAACCTGGGCACGTGCTCTGACCAGAATCGAGCTGTTGACCTTTTGCTTTGTGGGATGATGCTCCATCCACTGAGACACACCGGTCAGGGTGGGACCATTCCTTAATCACTGTTAATTTAAACAGTGAAAAATGGTATCTCAGTTCATTTTCCTTTCATATACGTTTAGTGAGGAGGAGAACATTTTTTAGAATTTTATTAGCCTTTTGTATTAACTCTTTTGTGAACTGTAAGTATGCTTTTTGAGTATTTTTAAAAGGGGCTTTGATATTTTAATAGACTTTTACCAGGTGCTAACATAAAATGATAACGAACTATTGATTTTCATAGCTCAGAGGAAATGTGTCTTTATATACAAGATTTGAGAAGTCAGGACTTTGAGAAATGGTATTTAATTGTATGCTACATCAGCAGTGACCTAAGAAAGTCCCTTAAAATGGAATTTTAATGCTTTTATACTGTGTGTTCACTTGAGTTTAGTCACAGACCTCACCCCTCCCTGTTGTCCAACTCTTTGTGATCTCCCTGGTTCTTTTAAGGCATTTGAATTTGGGACTCCTGTCTTCAGGCATTTAATCTTTTTGGCCTGCTGTTTTCCTTACAGTAAAATATTGGGTTGGCCAAAAAGTTTATTTAGTTTTTTCCATAAGGTGGCTCTAGTAGCACTTAGTTGCCTTTAATTTCATTTGAAATAATTTTTTAAAATTGTATTTTGACAGCTGTCATATCAGCATGCATTTAAAAGAACAACAAAATTGGTGAACTTTTGTGTAGCCATTTTAATAATGAAAATGGAAAAATATATGCAACATTTTTTGGCATATTATACTTTAATATATCCAGAAGGGTAAAAATGCAACAAAATGCAAAAGATTTGTATAGTGTATGGAGAAGGTGCTATAAGTGATCAGACATGTCAAAAGTAATTTGCAAAGTTTCTTGTTGCTATTGACATTTTGGCCAAATAATTCTTAGCTCTGGTGCTGTCTTGTGCATTGGAAAATGTTAGCAGTACCCTTGGCCTCTACCCACTAGAAGCCAATAGCAGGAGAGAGCCAACATACTCAAAATATCCAAATCAATGAAGTTATTGGTGAAAATGA
This sequence comes from Tonatia bakeri, assembly GCA_004024845.1. NCBI lineage: Eukaryota > Metazoa > Chordata > Mammalia > Chiroptera > Phyllostomidae > Tonatia > Tonatia bakeri. Next base: position 75,485 of record PVIA01000637.1, read on the forward strand.
AAAATGTGTCTTTTATTTTACGGGAAAAACTAAACAGACTGTTTGGCCAACCCAATAGCTTACTCAGGGATGACCAGCCCTTACAAAATCTGGTATGCCAACTGAACTCCAGTAACGTTAAAATTTGTCTTTGAGTTTTTCCTTGTCTTTTTGCCATTTGTAAAAGAATGTTTTTACCTAACATCAAAAGATAGGTTCACCAGCATCCTAACCTATGTGTGATTATTTTAAAATAATTGTTATTATATCCAAACTGTTCCCTATAGTTTCTCTGATTGTGTTGAAGGCCCTGGTTGCTCCTGAGAATTTCCAGGCAAGGTTGATTTCTCTTATAATAATGCATAACTTTTTAGAAAGATTTTATTTATTTATTTTTAGAGAGGAAGGGAGGAGAAAGAGAGGGAAGGAAACACTGACTGGTTGCCTCTTGTATGCACCCCAACCAGGGACCAAACCCACAACCCAGGCGTGTGCCCTGACTGGGAATCAACCAGCAATCCTTTGCTTCACCAAATGATGCCCAACTAACTGAGCCACACCAGTCATGGCTAATAATTCATAGCTGTTGATGATCTTCCTGATTGGAAGCAAGGAGTGCATATGGGGAAGGGAGTCTGCTTCCACCTCCAGCAGCAGCTTCAAGGTTTGGTTAGAGACTTGTGGTCCTGTAATAACATGAGAGGAACACCAGGCCGATGTTTATAGGCAGCGTTCTTTGGTTTCCAGAAACCAAGACCATTCCAACTAACTCCAGAAAGTGGGGGGGGGGTTTGTTGTAAGATTCCGAGGAAACCCGTAAAAACCAGACCCACACAGGAACTGACACCAGTAAACAGCTGTCCGCTACAATTAAGCTGTCATTCACGTATCTGCATCTTTACCTTCTGTTGCGAGCTGGTCACTCTCCAACCATCTCTTAGTTTGGATTTTCAAGACAGTCTGACCTGGCTCATTGTGTAGCGTGACTCCATCCATCGCTGTCTGGTGGTACTGTGGCTGTACTTGGTCCCAACAGCTGTGTTGGGGCTGGGGATAGACAGTTAACTGGGGCTCAGAGCTATGGATGAGGATGGAATATCAAGAAATTTGGACAATAACCCTAGTGGTGAAAAAACCTACTGGTTGCTCAAGGTTCTTCACCATTCTGGCTTGGAGTGTCTGTAGCTTTAAAATGAAAGGAACCAGCTAGAGGATCCTTGGAGGCTTATAACGTGGTCATGAGCCTTCTTCACATACTCACTATGTGACACTTGAAGGAGGTCCATCCATGACATGGAGTAAGAAGGAAAAGAGTGAAAGCTGGGTAGAGTAACATTAAAAAAAGGAGGAGGAATGTTATTTCTTTCACAGACCGAGTGCTAACATGGCTTTACTTATTTCATGTCGTGTTGTGAATCCCCTTGGTATCTGACAGTACATTTGAATTGTGTATCAAATCCATCACACAATAATGTTCAATTATTTGCTGTATTGCATCCAACATGACTGGAGGGGCACTTTAAAAGAAAATGCTTAGTTGCTTTATGAATACAGTTTCCATTTGTTTTTTACACAGTCAAACCCCTGGTGATAACAAAGCCGTAAGAGATTCCTCTTGACAAGTCCTTCCTTCAGTTCCCATTCTTCCACGTCGAATAACGGACTTTGGGGAGCTGGAGTCGAAAATGGTGCATTTCACATCTCTCACCTTCTGACTGTTGAAAGCTAGCTAGCTGATACCTACCATACAAAGCAGACCTAAAATTTACATTTAAATTGTGCCTACTGTCTAGATAGTTTCTGTCTGCAGCAGAGTCTTGGGTCTTATTTTATAGAACGGTTTTATAAATTGGTTGAGAGGCGAACTTGGGGATAGCACGTCAAAATGCAGTGGCATCTGTGGATGAGGACTGGCTGCCATCTGTCACAGGGAGTCTGAGACACTGGGTGAGGGAAGAGAGGAAGGCAGCCTGCACTGTCCCTGTAATTCACAACCCCCAGACTGGGGTCAATTTTAGTGCCAAAAGATGACTTGAAATGTGATTATCTCCTAATCCTCTGTTTAAACCACTACCACCTTTCACTTCAAAAGATTGCCCTGCTTGTTAAGTTGGTTCTTGCTTGAGATTAATGAGTCTTGAAAAGTCTTCAACAATGGCCAGATTGTAACCCTTGCTGACTCGCATTGAACGGAACAGAATTAGGCGTCAGAGATTCTGCCCAGTGCCTCTGAAGTAGAATCTTGTAATTTAGCCTTAGTTAAATATTAAGTAAATGTCTCTAGGGGGTTTATTATGCAAACTGTATTGGTTTTGAAGCACAATAAGGAAATCTTTTGATTTTAGTGTAGTTTCCTTTTTTAAAAAAAACCCTTTTAACTGGGCTCCTGTGGTGGAATAGACAGATTTGGATCTCTCTGATTATCACCATGATCACCTGAAAAATGATTCCCTACCCTCTCGTTTTTTGATGATGACGGGAGAAAGTGCCCCATACTTTCCTGACTCTCCTACCCTTCCCCCCTTTCCCTATCCACCCCCACCCACCCATCCCCACCCCCACTCCCACACCAGCTACTGTTCCTGCTCCCAGCCTCCTAAGACTGCAATGACTGTTTTTTTGGTCTGTTTTGGGTTGGGTTTTGTCTTGATTGAGCAGAATTAAAATCCTCCCAGATACAGACCAGCACCTCCCCCCCGACCCCCCAAACATCTCTTCTAAATGCTTTCACTTAATTTATCTCTTAGAGGTGTGATTAAAGATTAACTGGGTATGAAATTGTTTGAAACACCAGGGCCCTGGGGGCCGGATGTCTTTAAGGACAAAATTAGATTAGATCTGCTAAAAACGATGCAAAAAAACTAAAACGTTTCATACAGTGAGTCCTTCTCCTTTTCCTTTGTCTGTGGTGTAGCTTTTAACGTCTTATTAAGCAACACAAGTCGCATTTGCCAGGTCACATCCAGACCCGAAACCAAGGAGCTTCTGGCAGGGCAGAGCACAGGGCGTTCAGTTTCTCTCTGAATTCAGCTGGAGTCGGCTGGGATGAGAGGCTGAGCTGCTCTCCGCCCACTGCCTACAGGCAAATTGGTCCCTGGGGTCCTCACCAAGCACCTCTGGACTGGACTGTGTCCCAGATTCTCTCCCATTCATTTGTGAAACAAAAGGAAAGAGAATGAGCTGAGCAATAGGCCATGGGGACCTTTCTTTCAGATGAAATTTTCAAATAAAATCGTAACAACTCTATTTTTTATTTTTAAACCAATCAGTTCCTTTGGCAGTCCAGGCCCCATTCTTGACCTGACGTGGTTCTCAGCAGCTGCTTGCTGAGCCTCCTCTACCAGTCAGCTGCTGATGCAGACTCTGGCCCTCCAGAGTCTTGGAGTGTTGTGGATGAGGTACACAAATTCGCATGGACTACCGAGTCCTGTGGAGAAAAAGATGGCAGGTCCACTCTCTCAAGGGGAGAGTGCGCTGACCCTTGCCTGGACAGGCTTTTTTTTTGCTTTTTACATCAAGGAAGTTTCTCATTATTTCTAGATTTAGTTAAGTGATTACTTCTTACAGATAACAAAAAAGGAGAAAAAGTTACAAATGCAAGAGAATAATAAAAATGATTGATTTGGTTACATTCCGTCCTTGGGGCATCTTAGCATAGACTTTAGGGAGTTGCTTCAGAGATACACATTAAACATCTCCAGTGTTAGCTCAGGGTGAGGGAGTTATTAGTAAAAGCAAGTCTTGTAGCAGCCTCGGCACAATGCAGGCCTGGTTCCCCACGGGAAAGCTGATCTGCACACCTGGCTCCTGTGTGCCACCTCATATTGATTGGTTTTCTGGGTCAGTGCTGGGCTACATTCGCCTTTGCCATGCTGATGGGTTCCCTATAAGGGGCTTCATAGATAAGAACCCCATTTCACAGACGAAAAACTGAAACCCATCGAGTGAAGTGGTCTACCCAAGGGGACACGTCCAGTGAGCAGAACAGGTAGTATTCACACCTGGATCTGTCTCCCAACACCGTCTGTATTTCCACTGCACCACCTGTCCTCAGATGGCTAAACTCTACTCTCTCTTCCCCCACTCCCCATTCAATTGTTCAGAAACGCACTCATGTCTCTTTGGGTGGAAGGGCCCCACACACCATCACTGTCCCATTTGTGAGTGTCCTGTATATACATGGTCATAAGTCACAGATTTCCCAGACTCTTTTGCCTTCCAGCGCTCTGTGCTGTGGTCTTTGGGAGGACCCCTTCCCACCCCCTTATCAGACTGTGTGCCCCAGGTTTTTTATACTTCCCATCACAGGGCCTGGGAGGGTGAGGAGGGCCTGGGTGCCTTTGTCTCAGGGCTGGAGGCCTGAATTGGAAGGCTGCCTGCTGGTGTACTCAGCACTGGGCCATTGCCCAGACCCACTGCACGTACAACATCTTGGTCCTGCTGTGTCACATTAGAAGGTAGGGATTTGCTCCAAAGGGGACTGTCCCTGCCTGAGGGAACAGAACCTTCTGGGGAAGGCTCTGCATTTTTCTCCTCAGTAGTCCTGTCCTTCCCAGGCTACTTGCCCCTGGGTACCCTCATCTGCCCTTTGGGGAGGAAGGGGCGGGGGGCGGGGAGGAAGCGGGTGTTGGGGGGTGCTGGACAAGGAGCCTTCATTCCTCAGCTGCTCTCCGGCAGCCCCCGAGTCCCAAGGCCGGGAAGTGGCCCCAGTGCTGGGACCAGGAAGGAAAGGCTCTTACCAGTTAAGTGCCCTACCACTTCACAGCTGGTGAGGCCACACTTCATTTTGGCCTCTGGAATTTTCTCGAAGCTGGAGAGTTACTAGGCAACCTGGTATTATTATCTCTCCTCTTCCCTCTTCTTTTACCAGTGCCGCCTGGGGCTACCCCAGAGGGGCCTTTTCTGGCCTCTTGTCCCTGGTGCAGATCAAAGTGCTCACCTGTTTGGAGGACACTGACGCCAGATGCCAGCCTTGACCATTCTGTTCCTTCCAGGCCCAGCTGCCACCAGACGCCAGCCCTGCCCTCTTGCTCCAGTGGCTCAGTGGGCCTACACAGTGACCTGGAGGCACTACATTTGCCTCAGGGAAGTTGGGCCTCAGCCATTTTTAAGATTAAACTGGGAAACTGAGGCTTCCTGGCCTGACTCTGATTCCAGGACTTCCCTCCAGGACCTCTGGCCTCCCCCAGCCACCCTGGCCCCTGCGGGTGTCCGAGGCCCAACCCTGGCCCCAGCGTTCTCCTTGGCCGCGTCCAGTCCTTGGGCTCTGACTGTGCCCCCTGTATCGAATATTTAATTCTCAGAGGGCTGTAGTACCACTGCTTAGGAATAAGTAACACTGTGAAACTCATAAATGGAGGCCCCCTGTGGCTGTGTCCGCCCGGTGTGACTGTTTCTCACATGGGGACAGCCTCTGTGCCAGCTTTCAGGATGTCGAGGGTTCACAGTGCAGCCACAGCCAGCAGGCACTGATTTCTCACTGCATGTTGGACGTGGGCTATGGGCTTTAGAAACTTCGCTGGTTGAATTGCTGTTATGTCTCTCCTTTTACAGGTGAGGAAACGTCAGGAGGCTGGCCAGGCTGCTCTAGCCAGTCGGGGGCAGAGCCAGGATCTGAACCCATGGCTCTTATTCTAGAACCCTGGCTGTGAACCACTGCGTTCTGCACTGGTCTTTTCCCTTAATTAAGTATAATCCAGCTTTTATTATATATTAAGTGTGTTCAATTAATTTTATTCTTCATTTTACCAGTTGCACATTAATTTAAAAAAATGAAAACATACGATAGGTTTAGGAAACTTTTTCTTATTTATTGATTGAGAGTAATTCGCTTTTTTGGTCCGTCTGTTCATCCATCCTGCAGTGTTTGATTACAGTATACAATTTATATGCTACTGTGTGATAAATGGATCATAAATGATTAAACATGACTTGAACTTATTACAAATACATTTTTTTAAAAAAGGAGAATGGGATAGGGATACCTTTGAATCTTTAACCTAAAAGGAATCATTAAATCAAAGGATGGTGTATTCCCTTTAAGAATCGGGAGACCTGGCTTCCAGTCCAAGTGGGAATTGCTCTGCCTCCATTTATGTTACATTGTCTGGTGTTTAAATCGTCAGGTCCAGTGAGAAGCCTTTGGGGGCTCTGTGGCCGGGCTGGGGTGGTGCAGAGCACGCTGGCTGTTACAGGGTGTGATCGATTGTAGTCCGGAGTTTACTGATAACTAGCCAGATAACATTGATCTCTGGGTCTCGGTTTGACTATCTGTGGAAAGCAAGTTGAACAAAATACCTGCAGGAGCCCTCTTATTTTGAAAGCTTTACAATTATAAAGCATACTGATGGTGGTGGACCTGTTAGGATATTCAGTCTGTTTTGATGGTATCTTTTGGCTTCAGGAATGCCTCTGGTCCTATCAAATTTCCCTGGGGTGACACCCTCCACAAGCCTTCACTGAGCTGGCTCCTAGCAGGTTTCCTGGGGTCTCCAAGAGGAGCCATAGTTAGTGATTCTCTGGGAAAGGAGTCCTTAGGGAGATAGTTGAACTCACCCAGGGTCTGAGTCACTAGGAAGCACTTGTAAGCCAAAGGACAAAGGGACTCAGTGGGGTTCAGGGCTCCCTTAGTGCAGGCACAGAGTAATCACAAAGTCCACAAGTCTTGCTCTGATTCCGTGTGCGCGTGCTTATAAATTCACTGTTTGCATTGCATATGCTCATATTTAACTGGAAAGAGATGTTATGTTTTTATCCCTCTCAAAATTAAATTTCTTCTGGCATTCTCAGGCACTGAAGCCAGAAGGGGAAAAAAATGTTTTGTTCAATTTGAAAGTGTTTTTTAAATGCATAGCAATTTGACTGTAGGGCCTGGGAAACAACATTCTGAAGGTTTTCCAAAAAACTCTAACTTGGAAATTATCAAGCTGTGAGCAGCAGAAAGCTTGCTTCCTTTTGAACTGACACTGGAAAACAAAGTCTAAATGAGTGAACTAAGCTGATTTCTCTGGTTAGACCATCACAGAAGGCTCAGTCAAAGGAGGAAGCTTGCTTCCAGATTTAACTAAGTCCGCCGTTGAGGGCACCCCTGTGCAAGGGCTGCCAGTGGGACGAAGCCCATCCCAGCCTGACCACATCCCCACACACACTTCTTAAACTTGGGCTATGTGCACTGTTCAGTGTTTGTCTGCGTAACTGGGGAAGACATTTAGCTAGAAAGAATGGACACAGAGGATGGACTGAAAGTCTCCATTTTTCACTAGCCAACAAGAGACCACAGCATGGCTGTTTAATTAGAATGAGTTAAAACATAAGGAAAGATGGAGGCTCGTTCACTTGGGTAAGCATTCCAAACAAGCTTTTGCCTGTTGGGGGCTGAGTTCAGAAATTTAAACCTGAATTTGTACTGTAGAAAGCTTTTAGAATGTACAAGACTACATTTTGTGCTTTAAAAAAAAAAAAAGAAAAGCTTCTAATCTACAAAGAATGTTTCAACATTTGCCCCAGGGAGCAATCAAAAGCGTGCATCTCTAACCCTGAAAGGACTAAAGCATTAACATTCTGTCAAGAGTCTGAGTTTCAGGAAACCAGGTGCCTATTTTTAAAATGGTAGAGCTGCCTAAAAGGATAGTTAAATGTGTGCTAATCTGTTATTTCGGTCTCTTAAGGATGTTATTTTTGCATAACCTTGTACATTCATGGGGAGTATATTTTAAGGTAAATCTATAGAGCAGATATAAAGTCACCCAGAGCCTTTTTTTTTTCCATTTTATTTAAATGATTGTTCAAGTACAGTTTTCTCCCCTTTACTCCCAATCAAGCCCACCCACCCCCCCAACTTCCCTCCCATTAGCCCAGAGCCTTTTTAAAGTGTCTCTTTGAGGATGAAAATATAGCGATCCATGCATGGAATGGGCTCTGGTTCAGGAAATACACTTGGTAAGTGGAACAGAGATTTTATGATGAAAATTCTCCTAGCAAACCCTAGGAGAACGGATGCCCAAATAAAAACACAGGGAATGTTCAATATTCCTTTCAGGTCCTCTGGACAATTTTTACCCCAAATTCTGAGGTTATATGCATTTAAGCAATAAATGTCGGAACAAATAAGAAGACAAGCATAGCAATCTCTGAAGGCGTCTCCTAACACATCTTCTGAGTCTTCTGTTCTTGCAAAAACATCAAGCTTAGGTCTTCACTGTGTTTTGTTTGGGGATCTTGTAGCCATGAGCATAATTCATTATTATAACTACTAATATCTTGTTCCTAGACCACATCTAGATGCACCACAGCACAATCTAAAAAAAAAAAAAGTAAAAAAAGATTAAAATGTTCTTGCCTCATTTTTTTTTGTTTTTTTACCATTTTTAATTATATTCTATTGATTATACTACTATAGTTGTACCAATTTTTCCCCTTTCCCCCTCTCCACCCAGCACCCCCACTCCCTCAGGCAATCCCCACATGATTTGTTCCTGTCCATGGCTCATGCATAGTTTCTTTAGCTACTCCATTTCCTATACTGTACTTTACATCCCCATGGCTATTCTGCAACTACTTATTTGTACTTCTTAATCCCCTCACCTCTTCACCCATTCCTCCACACCCCCTCCCATCTGGCCACCATCAAAATGCTCTCCATATCCAAGATCCTGTCTCTGTTCTTCTTGTTTGTTTAGTTTTGTTTTTTAGATTCAATTATTGATTATATGTATTTTTTCTATTTTATTGTTCATAGTCTTGATCTTCTTTTTCTTAAATAAGTCCCTTTAGCATTTCATATAATAACGGTTTGGTAATGATGAACTCCTTTAGTTTTTTCTTATCTGGAAAGCTCTTCACCTGCCCTTCAATTCTAAATGATATCTTTGCTGGGTAGAGCAATCTTGGCTGTAGGTTCCTGCTTTTCATGACTTTGAATATTCCTTGCCAATCCCTTCTAGCCTGCAACGTTTCTTTTCAGAAATCAGCTGACAGTCTCATGGGAATGTCCCGGTAGATAACTAACTGCCTTCCTCTTGCTTCTTTTAAGATATTTTCTTTATCTTTAACCTTTGGCATTTTAATTATGTTGTGTCTTGGAGTGGGCCTCTTTGAATCCATCTTGTTTGGGTCTCTCTGTGCTTCTTTGACTTGGATGTCTATTTTCTTCACCAAATAAGAGAAGTTTTCTTTCATTATTTTTTTCCACTAGATTTCCAATGTCTTGCTCATTCTCTTCTCATTCTGGCACCCCTAAGATGCAAATTCAGAATGCTTGAAGTTGTCCCAGAGGCAGCTTACACTATCCTTATTTTCTTGGATTCTTTTTTCTTGTTGTTGTTCTGATTGTCTGTTTTTTACTTCCTTATGTTCCAAATCATTGATTTGATTTGTGACTTCATCCACTTTACTGTTGTTTCCCTGTAAATTGTTCTTTTTTTCAATTAGTGTATCTTTCATTTCTAACTGGATCTTCTCTATGCTGCTGAAGTTCTCACTAAGTTCCTTTAGCATCCTTATAACCAGTGTTTTGAATTTTGCATCTGATAGATTGCTTATCTCCTTTTTTTTTGTTCTTTTTCTAGACTTTTGATCTGTTCTTTCATTTGGGCTATGTTTCTTTGTCTTCTAATTTTGGCAGTCTTCCTGTGTTTATTTCTATGTATGAGGTAGAGCTGCTATGACTCCCTGTCTTGGTAGTGTTGCCTAATGTAGTAGGTGTCTATAGGGTCCAGTGGCACAGCCTCCCCTGTCACCCAAGCTGGGTACTTGAGGTGACCCTTCTGTGTGGGCTGAGTATACCCTCCTCTTGTAGTTGAGACTTGATTGCTGTTGTCAAATCAATGGGAGGGATTTGCCCAGGCCAGTCAGCTGCAAGGACTGACTATAGTCACTGACCACCGCCCTCCATGGAGGATCAGCTATGCAGGCACAGGGTGGTGGTGTTCCAACATGCTCTATAGCTGTCCACTGGGTGTGCAGGCCCTGAGGTTTCCTGGGTGGTACAGGCCAAGGTCTAGGCCCCACCTGTGATTTGCTCAGGTCCACCATGCCTGAGCTATAAAGCAACCTGAGGTGGCTGCTGCTTGTGCTGTGCTTGGAGATTCCCAGGTGAAGCCAAGCTGTGAATCTATGCTGGTTGCTGTTAGTGCCAGGCCTGCAGCCATTTAACAAGAGGTACAGGGTCTGGGGATTACTGAGACTGGCTGTTGCTTGTTTGAGAGAATTTAGGAAGTTGTGAAGCATGAGCCACCAGCCATTCATATGGAAAGTCAGCTTGGGTGGGCCCATAAATTGAGTGGAGCACAGTCTCTGGGGATCTGCAGGGCAGAGTCAAACAGTGTTAGCCACGTTGATGGAGTCTCAGATTTTGGCACCAGCCTGTCAGGTCTGTGGCTCTATGGAGAGAGGGCTCAGAAAAGGGGCAATGGCCTCTGCCCACCTTTCTGTCCCTCAGTTTTCACCTTCATGCCAGACACTTAGTTCCTCCCTGTATGCCACTGCTGCCTTTCAAGCTGCTACCCCAGTGCTGGAACTCAGACAGAGTAGTCTGAGACTGTGTGTGGATTCTTTAAAAGGAACTGCTGGGACTCCAGAAGTTTCTTCTACTGACTCACTCCCTGCTGGTTTTTATAGCCAGAGGTTATGGGGACTTATCTTTCCAGCACTGGAACCATAGGCTGGGGACCCTGGTGTAGAACTGCGATTCCTCACTCCCAAGATATCCCTCCCAAATTTCTATCCACCACACATGAATGTGGGACTAGCCTGTTCCATATCTTCCCCTTTTCTACTAGTCTGGATGGATGTGGTTTCTTTAATTCCATAGTTTCAGACTTCTTTCAACTTGATTTCTGACAGTTCTAAGTGATGGTTATTCTATACTTTAATTATAATTTTGATATGGTTGTGTGAGGAGGCAAGCTGTGCTTACCTAGGCCTCTATCTTTACCAGAAAGTCCTTGTTTTTGCCTCTTAAGATGATGAGATTGTACACAAGTGTAACTGGTCTCATGTCAACTCTTCACCTCTACTGTGAAAACAGCTGGACATAAACAAACTATAGAAATAGGTTCTGTGGTATTTCTGTGTTTAAAATATGATATTAGGTGCATGTAAGTAGGAAAGAAGAAAATTTCCATAAGTCAGTCATTGTCTCTAAAAATAATGTGTAAGAAAAGAAGCATACAGTTCCACAGATGGCATAGAACTTCTAAATATGTTCTTATCTCAGTGTAACGTTAATTTTGTAAGATATTAATATCTGCATTTACATATGATGAAACTGAGGGTGAGATATTAATGACATCCAGATCTCATTCTCAATCCAGCCCCCGTTTGACTTCATGGTGCTGTGTCCGGCTCAAAATAAAGGACCTTTGGAGCAAATGCAGAGTCTTTGGAAAGAGCCCACTAGTCTAGGTTGTAGGTAAAAGATGTAGAGAAATATCCATAGATGGGAAAATGCACCTTTAATAAAAGCTCAAAGAAGTTGGCCTTAAGAATAAAAGTCAGTTATTTTATTAGCAAAAATGTATTTACTCAGGAATAGCAGAGCTTTGCAATTCAGGACATGCAAGTACGACACAACCTTAGACAGATCAGGATAACAAAGGAGAAAACTGTTCTTTTATAGAGAAAAGGAGAATTTGGAAGGAGCTGTGATACCATAGAGCCCACTGGAGGAAATTGGGAATTTGAAATGTAGTGGCTTCTCACTGGCTGGGTTGTAACGGTCTCTCACTGTCCTGGCCATTGCCAGGGGAGGGGAATATCTTCCTTCCTCCTGGCTGGGTATTAGAGTAGAAAACACCTTTCTATTAGAGGTAAAAGGCAGGTGTCTTCCTGTTTGATGTGATCAAGAAAGAGCGTTAGGGCATGAGAGTCCCCCTATAGATCTTCGCAACTCCAGTCTTGGTTGAGGTCTCCTTTATTATTTTCACAAAAACTGTGCAACTAGCCACTGTAAGCTATATTGGCTAAATCTGAGCAGGGTTTACAGGCCTTTAAACCTGTGGTAAAGGCAACCATATTTGTTTTCTGTTTGAAAGGGAAGTTTGCCCTGTTTCAGGGCTAGAAACTCTGGCTCTGCCTGGAGTCAGCTCCTCAGAAGGCTCCTAGCAGCTTGTCTTCAGTGTGTTGAGGAGTTGCTGATGGCATTAGAGTCTGACAGGGGTTACCAATGTCAGAGCCAATCTTAAAGTACTTTTTTCACCAAAGCCCTTTTTAAATCTACATTTCCCCCCCCGCAATCAAAATCTGATTATATAAAGCAGTCAATAAACTCTTGGCTTAAAAACAAAAGAAAGGAAAGGTGACCCTTTCAAATTTCACCTGAGCCCTGTCCTGGAAAAGCAAACCTTCAAGGTTCCATTTGTGATCCAGGAAATGACTTCCTACAAAGACCCAGCCTTCCTATATAACTTACACAAAACTCATGGGTGCACCCCTTGTTTACCTGTGACAAGGCGAGACACAAACCCTCCAATTCCCATTCTTTGTCCTATGAATGACTAGCTGAACTTGGTCCTCACTGGCCCATCTGGACAAAATACCTGGTACCTTGACTTGACCAAACTTTGAGTTAAGCCTCTCTCCATCCCCAGGCTGCTGAACCTTGACCCACTTTCACCCCAGCCAGCACACAGCCCTTTCTTAAGGCCCCTCTGAGAATGAGCTGATTTTAGGGTGAACATGCACTGACCTATGGTCCTAGCCACCTCCCCTCACTCAGGGAGCATCTTTCCAGCCTTCATTCCTCCTGTACAGAAAAGCCCCCTTCTGCTTGAACTTGCAGATCTCACAGTCAGAGGGGGCCTCCCTACTGTACTAGGGATGAAGTGAGAGAAAATATAAGACATCACTTAATGTTTGGTTGTAGAAGGTAATTTGGGGTTACATTGGAATATAGTTATAGCCAATGCTCGTGCTGCGGGACATAAAAATGAATTAGGAAGTCCCTTCCCCAGTCTTTCAAACAAAGTCTGTGCTTACCTAAATCCAAGCTTGTTTTTCTGTCGTCGACAGAGTACACGGGGACTCCAGCCCTAGTGTACCCCTGCAGAGCTGCACTACAGCTCTCAGGCTCCAGTGTCACTGGGGCAGAATTTACCGTGGGTCTGCTCCCCTCCTGCAACATGCGGTCTTTTGTCTTGCAGAATGCCTTCCAGGAAATCACTTGAATTCTTCCTCTAACCAAAGCAACATATAAATTGTAAGAAAATGAGGAGAGGGAGTTATTTGTTGAGGCTAATACTAGCATCTACTTGGGAAACATGGCTGCTCAAACACATAGCAACTTCCTCATTCATGTTTATATTCCAAAGCACAAGCATTGGATGTAACTATATTAGAATATAACCCACAGCACCTTCCACAGCCCAGTATTAAATGACATCTTGTATTTTCTCACTTCAAATATTTTAGATCTAGCTTTCCCAGAATTAATGAGAACCATTGAGAATTTGCTATATAGTACCTATTTCTCAGCTGTGTCTACACAGTCAACTAGCTTGTCTTATTATTTTAAATGAATAAGTAGTTCACAAGGAATATGGCTATTAAAGAGTGCTACAGCATTTTAAAATAATAGAAAATTCATTTTAATTTTGTTAGAATGTCTAGGCTGTTGATTTACAGTGATTTTCAATCAGTGTGCTGCAAGAATTTTTAAAACACACAATACCTGACTATTTATTCAGGGAGATGGACCTCTTTTCCCTTGAATTGTCAGATAAAAAATGACAACAGTCAAAACAACAATGGCCATCCAGTGTGAATGAATTAAATTTTACCTATTTATTTTTGTCAGATCAGCAAAAAATGTATTTTTTAGTGTGCCACAGAATCTTAGTAATTAATTTTTGTGTGCCATGAAAAGAAAAAGGTCAAAAATCACTGGATTAACTCCATCAGATATGTATTTATGTACTGGTTAATTCAGGGACATTAATGTAACTAGTAGTATGATCAGGTCTATAGTAATGAATCATACAATAGCTTTTCTTTACCCTGTAGTATATCTTAGATGTTATATCTTAGATGTTATATCTATCAAAGAAGTTACATAATATTTTATGTTAGAGTCTTAATTATCTCCTAGAGTTATTTTCTAGAGTAGTTAACACTGGCCATAATCTGTAAATCCTAAGTTATTTACCAATATAGGTGATTTGTTTACTCTTTCTTTCTTTTTTTTCCATGAGGTTGGTAGGTCCAAAAAGCAGGACTTTTCAATGGAAACATCTGAATGGTCTCCCTTCACACAGGGAGGTGTGACACAAAAGCTACAAAACAAGCACAACCAACAAACACAGTCCGTGCCCCGTAGGCCCTGGCATCCTAGCTCGCTGCTTCCTGTGGTGAGCGGTCTGGTTCCCCAGGGAGCCACAGTGTGGGCACTGAGTCACTGAGCACAGATTTTTATTCTGTAATGGGCACTGGTAGTTTTGTGTTTGCAGCAGGTTTGGAAACATCACCTCAGTCCTGCATCATCTGTTTTTCACTATCACATTAACCTCCTAATTGGCCTCCTTCCAGCTATTCATTCTCCCCACAGAATGGAAAGTGACCTATTGCAAATGCAAAAATGACCACGAAATGCTCTTTAAAACATGTACATGTCCAAGCACCTTAAAATTATCTTTCACAGTCGGACCTCTGCCTAAATCTCTACCTTTATCCTTCTTGCTACTCTTTGTCTTCTCTGGAGTCACAGAATTCCTGATGACACCCTGCCACCGCACTCTTCCCCTAGTCCCTGTGTTTTAGACAGGCCTGTGCACTACTGTACCCTTCATACCTAGTGTCACACGATCTCACCTGCCCCTGGCTGCTTGAGTCTCAGCACAGACATTGTCCCTAGACAGACCACCCTGAACCTTGTGTCTATACTCCCTCCTGGATGGGTCTTTATTGTTCCTTGAACCCGTCATGTAGTAGCAACGCAATGAAAAATTATTGAGTAAAATAAATAAAGGCTGTTTCTAGAAAGATGATTTAGGAGCTATCCTCCAATCAAGGACAGACGTGTACAGAAGTAATTACAGTTCAGGGTGCTAAACATACACTAGAAAAATCTAAAAGTACTAAGGTAGTTCCTAGAGATCTTTTAAAAATGGAATTGTTCCCCACTGAAATGGCTCCCCAGTGGCCTTGATGGATAGTCAGGATGCAAATTTGGTCAAGATTCCATCAGGGTTTTTCAGTACAGAAGTAGTGAACTGCTAAGGAATCTTTGAACCAGATTTGATTTGCTTTTTTAAAAAAACATGGATCTTGGCCCTGTAGCTCAGTGGATTGAGTACGGGCTGCGAACCAGGCATCGCAGGTTCGATTCCCAGTCAGGGCACATGCCTAGGTTGCAGACCATGTCTCCCAGCAACCGCACATTGATGTTTCTCTCTCTCTCTCTCTCTCTCTCTCCCCCCCCCCTTCTCTAAAAATAAATAAATAAAATCTTTAAAAAAACCCATGGATCTCTTTCTTACTTAGCAATTGGTGAGCAACAACTTTTTAGTCATTCATTCATTCATGTTACAAACAGTTGACAAGGGCCTGTTATGAAATGCCACTAAGTATGGAGGACGAAGCAGTGAACAAGACAGACTCTCCCACTCTCCTGGGGTTTTGTCGTAGGCCAAACAGACAGCGATAAGTAAATCAACTCAGTGATTAAAGATTATATAATTATTGCTTAGGCCACAATCAGGGCAATAGCAGAGACCTGCTTTACAGAAGATGGTCAAGAAAGAGCACTTGGTGCTAGTTTCAGTTAACTTGAGGCTTGAAGGATGAGAAGGAGCCAGCCAGGTGGGCTGCTGGGGGAGAGAGTTCCAGGCTGAGACTGTGCCAGACACGGTTCCAGACACCAGGTCTTGAACAAGACTGAGCATCCACTTGAGGTGGGGTTGGGGCTGATAAAGTAAAAATATTAGTCTACATTGTCCCATAACCAAAAGGTCACAGGTTCTGTTCCTAATCAGGGCACATACATAGATTGTGGATTCAAACCTCAGTTGGGGTGCCTATGAGAACACAACTGATCAATGTTTCTTTCTCTCTTTCTCTCTCAAGCAATGAGAAAAATGTCTTCAGGTAAGGATTAAAAAAATAATAAAACGAATAAAAGTATAAGGCCAGGTCATGTTTGAGTTGGTTTTCTCAATCAAACATTTGCTGTGATTCAGATCTGATAAGACATTTCATCCAACAGTTGTTTTGTAAAAATGCTTTCGCTCAGCCTCAGGGAGGAATGCAGAGATTGCAAAGAAAAGGTCCAGGGAGAAGAGGTGGAGGCCACCCATGGGCTGGAAGGCAGGCGCTGGCAGGCTCCAGGCAAGCCTTGCTCACTACAGAGGGTCACGGGGAGGTTACAGCCCTCAGTCCTGGCGGGGAGGTTCTGACACAGCCCCACAGCCCCTCCTAATAGGGTTGGAGTTAATCACTCACTGGCCTACTGGCACATCAATGGCACTCTGCTCTCCCCCTCCACTTCACCTCTGCTATCTAGCCTCCTTCCCTTGCTCCCTGCAGTGAGCAGGCGTCAGGCAGGGAACCCTTGGAGACTCTTGTCCCTTTCTACTCAAAGACTGGCTCTTCAGGGGGAGAGTCATCTAACGCTGGGGGAGGAGGACCCATTTCTGTCTGCCTGGGAGAAATGTGGTAATAATGAAGCCCTCCTGCCAGAGGACGGAGCAGCAAAGGCGGGGGATAAGGAGAAAAGTCAGTCTTTCGGAAGAAAGTCATGATTGTAGCTAACGTGAAATTAGGAAACTTGGTTTTTGGAGTTGATGGGCTAGACAGTACTCACAAGTCCACAACCCCTTGTCAAATGCAGTGTAATCCTAGTTCTTAGACTATTTTCATCTCAAGAGGGGATGAGTGACATTTTTTTGGTTGAGCTCTAAAAGTTAGTGTCAGCATGTTTTTTACCCCAAACAGGCCCTCCCATGGTGTTTACTAGACCAGGGGGCCTGAAGGCTCAGGAGCCCTGGACAAGAATTGAGTTCTCAGCTGGGGCCTGACTAGGGGCATGTCTGCACCCTTTAGTTACCAGAAAGGTGTTACATGCAGGCAAGCAGAATTAGACCCTGGGGTCCAGGGGACTGTTCATTCCATCATTCTCACTGAGAGGTTTTATTCCTGAGAGAGGGGACCACCCCTGATGATGGAGCTCAGGTTCTGCCTCAGTATGGAAGGGACTGTCACAGGTTTAGACATTTCTCGGAGAGAGGTCACATCTCAGACCATGTCAGTTTCTTTCCCAGGTGAGATGTGACTGCTTTTGTCCCCTGTAGTGATGGTGGTGGGGGAGGGAAACAGTGATGTGAAGACAGTGTGGATCCTAACTTCCCTCCAAATGCCTGTTTTTGGTATGGAAGGAAAACTGTTTTCACAATGATGAGAAAAGTTGGGGGGCCGCATGGTGAGGAGTAAATAGGAGTACTGATAAACACACAGCTGACTGAGGGTGTGGTGGAGATAATACTCTGTGCCTCTGGACTTTGGACCCGTTTGGGCACACAGACTGGTAGCTGTGCCCACTCACAGTCACCTTGCTGGCAGTGGTTGGAAATGCACACTGGCTCTGCCCAGTGTCGATCACTCAGCCTGAGACGGCAGACTGAGAGTGGAAATAGATGCTGTTTAAAGAAATAGCGAAGTCCATTTGGCTGCTCCCCCGTTAGTTGAGTAGATACGTATCCAGGGTGCCCTCTCTGAAGACCGAAGACGACATCATCTGCGCTGTCATAAGTGAATTTTCCTCCCTGCATCCTGTGATTATGGCTCCCATAATTTTGTTAGCCTGCATATTGAGTTTTTCTTCATATGCGTTTCCTTAGCTCTTCATTTCCTCTCCGCCTCTTCTTAACTGGTAATTTAGTTTGCTTGTGGACTGCTGCCGGACAGAGCTCCTTGCCATGAAGTGCCCCCCTGCCCCCCACCCACCCATGTGCACTTGTATAGCCTGAGGAAATGCAGCCAGCCAGCCGAAGGCCAGCCTATTAGGGGCCAAGGACACTCACTTAGACCTGAGGGTCTGAGGCCAGTCCTCTACCGTTCTTATCACCAGTTAGGAAATTCAATGTTAAATTATTTGTCAACTAAGACAAGTGGGAAGATTTGGGCATGTGAGAAGGGAACCTAATCCAGACAAACAGAGAGCCCCTAATCTTTAAACTTTCTGAAACAAGGACCATCAGATCAAGTGCTTTTTAAACATTGCTTTCGTGATGGGAAGTGGTTTTAATGCCCGGAGGTTACAGCACAGGTTGTGCCAGCCTGCAGCAGAAGTCCCAGTTTCTTACTGCGCCTTACCATGCAGAACAGCTGATTGGTCACGTGGAAGGCGAGCCACCGACACTCCCTGGACTGGGGTTCAGAGCTGGCGTAGATGAGGTTGCACGTCTCAACTTTGTGGAGTCTTAATCCTTTCAGAAACAAATCTTTTGTCTGTTTCTTCTGAGTGACCACCACTCATACCTTTTCTGAGTTCCATGAGACTGACTGAATCACTGAGGCAACCTTCAGCTCCCTGAAGGTTGTTCAACCTGAAAAACCATCTCTTTCCAGCATGAAATGATCCAGCTCTGACCAAATGGATAAGGAGAGTCTGTGGTGGCTTGAACAGCCTGGTGTCCAACGTTAATGACCTTCAGCCTAAAATCAGGCTCATGGTCTGTCAAGTCAGCAAGGTGGCTGCTGCCCTGACCTCCTATACAGATGCCAACCTAAAAGGACAGGCAAGTGCAGGTGCGGTCACACTTTTTCTTGTCTCACTCTTTGAGGCTAAGTATATTTCAGGGTATACTGAGCCTGAACCCCATTTTAATGACATCTGTGCTTTAAGGGTAGCTGTTCATTTTCAGTGTTATTTGCCAGATGCTAGATGGTGGGATGTGGAGAAAAGACCATAGGATTTGGAATAGAAAAACAGAAGTCAAGTCCAGCTCCTCTACACTGACGGCGTCATCTTCAGTGAGACGTTCACCCCCTGTGACCTTCAATTTCCTCATCCGTAAAATAGGAATGACGTGAACATTAAATAACGTCTATAAACAGACACTTAAAAAATCACTGTGCAAACATGAGTTATAATTTAACCCAACTCCTTCTTAATAATGAAAAGGAGGCTCTGCTGGGTTGACGTAACTTTTCTAAAGATACACTACGCCTATAACTTAACTACTGGTCTTTGTACCTTTAGTGTTCGTCTTCTGAAATTTCAGAAGCAGCCCTGGCTGCATAGCTCCATTGGTTAAAGCTTAGTCCCGGCTTTGATCCCTGGTCAGGGCATATACAAGAAGCAACCAATGTTGCTGCGTGGAATGTCTGAGATTTTCCTGCTAGTGTTTTCCTCTAGGGCTTTTAAGGCGTCATGACTTATATTTAAGTCTTCTATCCACCTTGAATTTATTTTTGTGTATGGTGTAAGTTGGTGATCAAGTTTCATTTTTTTGCATGAGGGGGAGGGTGGGAGCAAGGGAGGGAGGTGGGTTTGGCTGGGGCCAGGGTGAGTGGAGGGGAGAAAATGCAGACAACTGTAATTGAACAATAATGAAGTAATAATTTAAAAAAACTATACTTAAAGTTGAAAAAAGCAACCAATGAATGCATAAATAACTAGAACAACAAGCTGATGTCTCTCTCTCTCTCTCCCCCCATTCTCACTCTCCACTCTCCCTTCCTCTATAAAATCAATAAATCAAATTTCAAAATTTTTTTTTCAGAAGTAGATGTAAACTTGAAAAAGTAGAGACTTAAAGCAAGAAAATGTGGTAACTTAATGACTTTATTTTCCTCACCTGCCATTTGTTGCTTTAGTTAATGTGTCTCATGTGTGCAGAACTTGGAATACATGAGGACCGGTTTTCTGACGGGCTTCTGTGAGTTACAGTGTCTGCTCTGTAATTTCATTGTTTTGGTGCTGCAGGCTTGGAATGAAATTTTATGAGTTTAAAATTGCAGTCGTTTCTCACAGTGATTCACTGCCACCCCTACCCTATCCCCATAAACATGCGCACACCCACATGATACGTGCTGTAAAGGAGCCCTGGATTCTCCAATGTAAATAAAAATAATGCCACAAGTAGGAGAGGGTGTTCATCTATTGATAACAACTTTTCATATGGGATAGTAAGCAGTAGTCTCTAGAAGGTTCCCAAATAACCACAACAAAGAAATGCTTTTCATTCACTCCCTAAAGGCAAATAGAGAGCAGTGTGTATTCATTCCAGGGAGAAAAACAAAACATGGGCTAGTGTAGTCATACTCCCTTTTTTTGTGTGTGTAAAATTGTTAATCTTAAAACCTTCCACAGTCTAAAGCTGCTTTTAAAACAAATTTCGTACTCATGGTTTTAAGTAGGTAGATTTTCACCAGCTTTCTCTGGGGTGTATGCAGCCACCTCCTCAGTGCCCTGTGGAACTGGGGGTCCGAGCCACAGCGGGGCAGCACATTTGAAGGTAAGAATATTAGTAATCCCCATAGCTACTCCTGCTGAATGAATATTTGAAGACATTGGCAATAACATTTGGAACAAAGGACTTAAGGGGACACATCGAAGGTGTATTTCAGGACTCATCTTAATGCCTAGTTTCTCTTGTGTTAATTGTGGTGCCATCCACACATCATAATACTTACCTTTTTAAAGAATATAAGTCAGTGGTTTTTAGTACATTCACAAAGTTGTGCAACCATCTAACTCCAGAACATTTTTGTCTTCCCCCAAATAAATCCCATATCCTTTGGTACTCACTCCCCATACCCTTCTCCCGCCGGCACAGGCACCCACTAATCTGCTTTCTGTCTCTGGACTTGCATTTTCTGAACAATTTTGTATAAATGGAAACATCCAATGTTCATCCCTTTCATGCCTGGCTCCTTTCACTGAGCATGCTGTTTTCAATGTTCATCCGTGCCATGGCATGTATCAGTACCTCAGTGCTATTTTGATCCAATAGTATTCCATGGTAAGGCTATATATACTACATGTTGTTTATCCATTCAACTGTTGATGGGTGTTTAGGTTGGTTAAACTTTTTGGCCATTGAGAAGGATGACGCTAAGGACATTCATGTACACACATTTTCAGTTCTACTGGGTATGTACCTAGGAGTGGAGTGGTTGGGTGTCTGATTTCTCTTTCTCCAAATCATCATAATAGCAACTTGAAGAGAAGGAAAATGAGCTTAATTTGGACCCATTGAAAAACAGTATGAATATGCATTGGCAGTGAAGCTCTGTTAGCTGGGTTACATCTCATTGTTCTCAACTATCCAACAGATAAAGAATGATATAACTAATTTCTGTCTTATTGAAAATAAATCCCTGGATAGACTGTAATTCCCAGTGTTTTCACACCATGAGACCTAAGAAATATCACAACTCCTGTCATTTACCCTTTCCTACAGTGACTTCCCCACACGGAGGAAGCTGTGGGTGTAGCCAGAAAGAGGAAAGATGTTAGAGTTTGTCAAAATTTGTGTGTGGATGAATGGCATGGGGGGAGTAATTTGATGTCTCCTCCACCCTGCAGTGGATTTAGCTCTTATTGTAATAAGATTGGAGCCTTCTCTCCATGGGATTGGGGTGCTGTATGGGGAGCAAGAGAAGTGGGGGCAGCCAGCAATCTCAGTGTATAAAGAATGAACACGTGGCTTTGTTTGTGAAAATCCTGTGGCTGCTTTACTGGAAATCATGTTATTTTGATGACCTTCTATCTTCTAAACTATTTAGGTCAAGGGTGAAGAGTACTGTCCTGTTTGTCGGAGATGTGTTTGACACTGTGAGCTTATCATTTTGGACTGTAATAACTGGAAAGGCTGCCACACTAAGAGAAAATGGGCCATTTTCTCTTCTGGCCCCAGATGAGCCCAGCCATCAAGGACAGACCCCAAGTTGGAAGTCCTCCTCCAGGCTGGGAGGAGGACACGTTTCAGTTGACAGAATTGGTTCTCCGGAAAAGCTCTGTGTCTGCTGGAGATCAGCTGCAGACTGTCCAGAGAAATGTATTTTCTTCCTACCTACATATTTCCTTCATCCTGTAACCAGGGCAGAAGTAAGAAAATCCGCTAATTTCTCACCAGGAAATACTACTCCACTCCCATCGGGACCCCCACCCACCCCCGCTCATCACCACCAGCACCGTGCAGGGGACCCAACTGGTTTGCTAAGGTGTCAGTGATGTGTAATTGGCTTGTCGTCTCGTGGGTTTTTCTTTTGCATATAGGCCTTTGGGGCCTTAACCCAAAGGAATGTGAAAGATGTTGGAACTTAATTGGTCCTTCAGGTACAGAGCAAAGTTCTACATTTCGGGCAAGCCCTATCAAGTTAATCCTTATACTCTAACTGCAGCCTGAATGGAGAAATAGTTCTCTTCTGCCACGGGACTCTTTTTCAGAGACGTTATTTCTTAGAACAGTTTAGGTTTACTGCAAAATTGAGTGAAGAGCACACAGAGCTCCCATATGCCGCCCCCTCCCCACAGGAACAGGCTGCTGCATTACTATCGTTTCCTACCAGAGTGGGACTTCTGTTACAATTGATGATCCTACATTGACGTATTATAATTGTCCAAGCCCGTAGTTTACGTTAGGATTCACTGTTGTACATTCTATGGGTGTGGACAAGTGTATAATAGCATGTATCCACCGATACAGGACCATACAGAATAGTTGCACCGCCCTAAAAATTCTCTGTGCTCCACCAGTTCCCCCTCCCTTCCCATCATCCCTGGCAATCACTGATCTTTTTACTGTCTCTATAGTTTCTCCTTTTCCAGAACGTCATATAGATGAAATCATACAGTATGAAGCCTTTTCGGAGTGGCTTCTTTCACTTAGTAATATGTATTTATGTTTCCTCCATGTCTTTTCATGGCTTGAAAGCTCACTTTTTAGTACCGAGAAGATGGCCATCTGTGACCCAGGCAACAGGCCTTTACCAATACCTTGAACTTGGACTTCCCATCCTCCAGAACTGTGAGAAACAAATTTCTGTTGTTTGTAAGCCATCTGGTCTATGCTCTCCAAGCTGGTTTAGACAACCACTTTTTGGGATATGATTGGCATACAATAAAGTGCACATATTTAACAGCTTTATCGAGGTATAATTTACATACTATACAATTCATTCATTTAGAACATATAGTTGAATAATTTTTAGTGTATTCACAAAGTTCACACATATTTAAAATGTATAACTTGGCACATTTTGACATATATACATATCCCTGTAATCATTGCGATGATTAAAATAAGTATCCATCACTCCCAGAAGTTTCCTGATTGGTCATTTCTTTCCCCACCTCCTAACAACCACTGATCTGCTTTCTGTCCTAGAATGTCATTTGCATTTTCAAGAATTGTATAGAAATAAAAACATACAGTATGTACTCTTTTTTTGTTCGTTTTTTTTTGGGGGGAGGGGGGTCTGGCTTCTTCAGGAACTCAGCATAATTATTTTAAGACTCATTTATGCTGAAGTATGATATCAATAGTTTATTTTTTTGTTGGTAAGAACTACGCAACTGTATGATTATACTCTGCTTTGTTTATCTGTTCACCTATGGATGGAAACGGTGGGGTTTCCAGTTCGGGGCTGTTACAGAGGAGCTGTCATGAACGTTTATGCAGAAGTCTTCGTATGACTTATGCTCTCATTCTTCATGGGGGAATGCCCAGGAGTGGCACAGCCGGATCTTATGGAAAGTACGTGCTTCCCATGTGAGGAAACTGTCCAACCCTTTTCCAAAGTGGCCGTAGTGTTTTGCTTGCCCTCCAGAGGGGTATGAGATTTCCAGGGGCTTCCCATCCACCCTGACCCCTGTGTGGTCAGTCCCTTTAATCGTAGCCATTCTGTCAGATCGGAAGTGGTGTGCCTCACGGTTTAAACTCCAGGGCTCCTCCCCTCCCAGCACCACTTCTCCAAGCCTTTGCTCCTACTCTGCTTGCAACCTCGATGCCTCTCGACCAGTCCCTCCTCTTAGTTAAATGATTGTCCTTTAACCTTCAGCCCAAGTGCTCCTGGTCCCCCAGGTTGAACGAAAGTTGGTCTCTGCATATAGACACACCCATGGACTTTTGTGGACAATTTCTCTCAAAGCATGTGTGTATGGTGGTGAGATCCCCCTCTGTGTGACTGTCTGTCCCAATCCGGGATGGAGACCTAACACAGAGTGTGGCCACTCATAGCTTTGTTGTGATGAAAGTGAGACAGGACCCACCCCCTGTAAGTGGTACTCTTTCTGTGTGACTTGAAAAATATGGCTCTGGTTTTCTTGTTTAAAGAGAGCTGTTCTTATAGTAATTGCTATTTGAGATTTATTGATCAGAAACAAGGTAGAGCTATGGTAATATTTTAAAATGAAATGAGCAACTGCCCTAATTCTTAAAAACATCCTTCTGTCATAGAAGGTGAAATTATAAATGAAGCCGGAGGAACTCATGAACCTCAAAGGAAGTAAACTTTGTCTGAATGAGGGTCGCCCAGTCTGTCTTCACTTTATGATCTTAAGGCCTCCTGTGTCCAACGATTTCCAAGGATTTTTGAGCGAACTAGAATTAGTCATTATGCCTGTAATGTTTTGTTTATGTTGGTGAGTGGCGAAGGGGCAGGGCTGAAAATCGATCTCAAGCAGCCTCTGAGAAATCCTCGGTGGCCAACACTGTCTGCAAGTTTTCCAACTTCACAGATAATAGTCTGTCTGAGGTGGATTTTACAGGTTCACAGGAGGGAGGCAGGAACATAAAAGAGTGAGCTGGTTTCCAGGACAGTGGTTGCTGGTAATAAGGGGATGGTAAACAGCTTAAGTTTCAAAGTCCGATTAGAAATCGCAGCTATGGAATTTGGAGTGATTGTCCCTGAGGCTTTAAAGCCTGTGGCTTGGGCCTGCTGTGCAGCGACAGTGGGTCTCGGTTTCTAACCCAGAGCAAAGTGGCAGCTGAGCACAAAAACATATGCAGTGCCTTCCGGGGCTACGCATTCTGCTGCGGCGATGCTTGGGGTTAACTGGCAACTAAACAACTGGCCGAGCTGGAAGGAAGCTCCAGAATGTGGGAAAGCCTAAGGCAATCTGGCTGACTCATCAAAATTGTTCCAAAATAGTTTTCCCATAGTGGGTTTTGTTCCAAAGCAAGGTAACCCCATCCATCATGAGCTAAATAAAGCCCTAGTAAGATCAATACGGTCATAGTAAGATGAGAAAGTTTATGATTAAAGCCGATGGCAAAATGACCTGCGCAAGAATATCGGGCAAAGCGGGGC
Organism: Tonatia bakeri; assembly: GCA_004024845.1. Classification (NCBI taxonomy): domain Eukaryota; kingdom Metazoa; phylum Chordata; class Mammalia; order Chiroptera; family Phyllostomidae; genus Tonatia; species Tonatia bakeri. The sequence goes on from PVIA01000637.1 coordinate 100,712, forward strand.
TTCTCAAATTCCCATGTGCGCATGACCACCCGCGAGTCTTGTGAAGGTGGGGGTTTGGATTCAGTGGGCCCTGGCTGGGGCCTGGGAACTGCATTCTAAAATAGCACTGGCAGGCCTGGTGCTGTTCTCAGACCACACTTTGAGTTGCAAATGCAGAGGCTTAAGTAAATGGCTTGCTTTTTCCTCTTTAATAACAGATCGTGAAATCGCCCTCTTGTAAAGCTCTCTGACAAAATAAATGTCCGCTGTTAACAATCCTGTTCATTTCTGGGGTTACAGAAATCAAATTCTGGTTTCTGTCTCTGCTTTAAGAACAAACAGAAAGGGACTGGAAATTTCTTCATTAATGGCATCATGCAAAAGTCATTAAAAAAAAAAAAAACCCTCCAGATTGAGTTGTCTTTATTTTAGGACTGAAAATGTCATACCATTTATGTTACTGATGCTTCTGATTATTGAGTGAGGGTAAGTCAAATCCAGTATGTTACTTGCATATAACAGGAGTAATAGTAGCATTCAAAAAAATTTTTAGCTGGACGTTCCACAGAACAGTCACTTTTCTGGCTAAAAGTTGAAAGCAATAGCTCTCTGATCTGAATATTAGATGGTCTTCTAGTCCAGCATCATCCTGTGTTTGAATAAACATTATCAGGTGGTTGTTTAAGGCACAGATTTTGAAGCCAAATTCTCTGAATGCAAATCCAGTGAGTCCCACCATTTACTGACTGTATACAATGGTTTACTCATCTGCACAGGGCAGTTTGCACTCTACAGATGCTACTGGATTAAATTAATACGATTCAAAAAGCTCTTAGAACAGTACTGGGCACACATTCGAGTTATATAAATGCTTGTTAATTATATGACTAAAATAAAGAGTTAATGTCATGCCCTGGCTGATGTGGCTCAGCGTATTGAGTGCCATCCTGAGAACCAAAGGGTTGCTGGTTCGATTCCCAGTCGGGGCACATGCCTGGGTTGTGGGCCAGGTTCCCAGTAGGGGGCGTGTGAGAGGCAACCACACGTTGATGTTTCTCTCCTTCTCTTTCTCCCTGCCTCCCTGTCTCTCTAAAAATAAATAAATTAACTCTTTTTTAAAAAGTTAATGTTATGTCTTAGTTGCTGTGTGGAATCCAGCAGGACTGTTTTTCTTTTTACCAATTAAATATCACTCTGCAAGGCTTTTGCAGTAGGCAGCTGGGTCTGAAAGAAAGGCGATTTCAGTCAACAAACAGGGAATCCCTCCCCCCGCTCCAAAAAAAAATCATAAAATGTAGGAGTTCACTAAAGTCGCTTATTTGGGTAGACTCATCTTGGTCCTTTGGTTTTGCAGCTGGTGATGTATATTGGACAGGTGGCCAAGGATATCTTGAAATGGCCTCGCCCCTTTTCCCCTCCTGTGGTGAAACTGGAGAAGAGAATGATTGCTGAGTTTGGAATGCCCTCTACCCACGCTATGGCAGCCACTGCCATTTCCTTCACCCTCCTCATCTCCACCATGGACAGGTACCAGGTAAGGCGCCTGACTCCTCTCCCTCCCATCTGAGCCTCTCCATACAGTGAGAGTGCAGAGAGAGGTCTCACTTCCAAAGATTCTTTTAAAGCTGCTTTGAGGGACTTCAAGGTTTCTGAAAGGAACTCTAGCAGGGGCTGAAACCTATTGAGCCACGACAATTTCTTCCTGAGTCAAGTGACCCTATATAGCATCTAGATCAGGTTGTGCCTGGGAATGGTAGTGGATGCCAGCAAAACAGGGACAATTCGGGAACCAGGGCGTGTTGCTGCCCCCTGCAGAAAGTATTTTCCCCCAGAGTTGCCTGATGAGACAGCACTTGAATCAGTTTTCTCATCCCGTCTGCAACAGACACAAGGCATTTCTCATCCCAGTAAATGATCGTCCAGGGCTGAGGTGAGGCCACCCAATCCTCCTGCTACACTTCCCAGGGTGGGGGGCAAAAGAGTGTGCCCCGAATTACTCCCCAAAGATGCCTCTGCACCACATTGGGGCTCAACCATTAGAAGTAATGGCTCCATGTTTTCTAGACTAGTCTAAATTACAGGAGATTAATAAGTGCTGAAAATAGAAGAATTTCACTTAACATGTGCTTAGACACCAGTTATAGTCAGGCCTTTTGAAAGTTATATTATTACTGCAACGAAGTTTTATTTTGTCTGTCTAGGAACTCTTGCTCTTGTTTGTGTTAAATTTCATAATTAATTGTCCTAATTTTACCTGTGATTGCTAGAAAATGTAGATGTCATCAAATCTAGCAGTATTATTCACAAATGACAGTCTTGTTTTGCCCTGCGCTATACCCAAGAAACTCAGGGACGTTCTGCATTCCGGGTTATACAGAAAGGGGGGAGTCAGCCCTGATGCACCGGAAGAGGACAAGATTAGCATTGGGTCTTGGCTCTACCTTGGCCGTCATCTACCTGGTCACCTGGGGCTAGACCTACCTGGGGAAGGGACGAGTATAAGGAATACCTTCAAGCAAGTATAACCTGGTGTCATAACTTGCTTCGTCCGGCCAGTGTCAAAAAACCTCTGAGTGCCCCAGTCCTGTCTGAACTGATTTACAGCAGACTCCTGAGCTGAGTCTCACACAGTGACCTCTACCCCAGAGGGACGCAGTGGGCCCCACATTGGCCCCCACTGGGCCGCTCGTAGCACCCAAAGTGGCCTGCGAACATGCCGATTCACTCCAGAAAAAGCAGCCGGTGGAAGCCAGCTGCAGGGAGACAGCAACACCCTTTGAACACGCGGTGGAGGCCGCCTGGGGCTTCCTAAAAAGTTCTCTTAGATCACATGATGCAACAGTTTTTTTTATTCTTATAAATATTTTATTCGTTCAACAGAACTAAAACATTTAATGAGTTTCCCTGGGTAATATATTCTCCATTTACAGGTTCTTTTAAAAACAGAACCTTCCCCCCGCCTCCGTTTCTATCTTATCAGTATGGTTCATAGAGAATATTTAACTTACGGCTGATTCTGTTTTCTCAGTTTTTTAGTGTCTCTTTTTAAAAATTATTTTATGGTTGTTCAATTACAGTTGTCGGCATCTACTCCCCAACCACCCCCCTACCCCCAACCCCAGCCAGACCCTCCTCCCTCCCTTGCTTCCAGCCCCCACTTTGGTTTTGTCCATGTGTCCTTTATAGTTGTTCCTGGAAACCTTCCCCCCTTCCCCCTCCCACCTGCCCTCTGGTTACTGTCAATTTGTTCTTAATTTCAATGTCTCTAGTTATATTTTGTTTGCTTTTTTCTTTTGTTGATTAGGTCCCAGGTAAAGGTGAGATCATGTGGCATTTGTCCCTCACCGCTTGGCTGCAGCAGTTTTTATAAGGCTTGAGTTGTAATGGTCTTTCCTATTTAATTTTAAGGATAACTATATTTAGCTATTTGAGTTATTGCTTCTAAATAGCACTAAATATGGATTTGTTTATATAAATATGTGTTGAACCAAATGCCCAGACTCTAATTTCAGAACGCATCCATTTATTCATTTTTAGCACCCTTTTGATGACAGACTGACACCCAGCTAACTATAGGTCTTAAGAAAAGACATATGGCCGTGCGTTACTATACTCACATGTTACATTGGAAAGAATATGCTGGCCTTGGTCTCAGACCATGTGGCTTCAGGTTCTGACCCTGTCACTTCTGGCCATGTGACCTTGGGAAAGTCATTTTGCCTCTCTGAGCCCCGGCTCCTGTTTTCAGGATCAAACGTGATGATTGATGGGGAAGCATATTTGTGCTAAATTTTAAACACTAATGTAACTTATTGAGATTAAGGGTTTCTTCCTTTGTAGAATTCGGCCAATTATAGAACCTACTTCACAGCGTTGGATGAAGATTAAATGAGATCGTGACTGTAAAGTGCATAATGTAGACCATTCTCTGGTTATATTTATTCTTCTCCATGGAAGGCCAGACTCATGAGGCCCTGAAGCATGAGGATGATAGCCCTATGTCTAGATTATAAGCAGAATACTCTCACATTCCTTATACGATTTGGCATTAGCCAGATTCCCCTGGCTGCTCTCCCACCAGCAAATGAGAGGTTTAGTGAAGTCTGGGCCTCTGCCTTGACATCTGTTCGCAACCATGCCCATTCTTAGCTCGGGCCTATCATCCCTGTCCTTTCTCAGGAAGCCCGTGGTTGCCAAGCTGTTTCACCACGGTGCTAGCTTGCCCCTCGTTCAGCACTGTGTACTTCGTAAGTTTTACTCTAAGAACAGGTAGAAAGAAAGAATTATCTACTCCATGAAAATAGCCAGAACAATCGCTGTGGACGAGAATCTTATAGCCAAGTTCTACTATGTCTTATGTTGTGAAACTTCCTTCCCAGACCATATTCCTGGGAATCTTTCCCCAGATTCCCCAGTTTCACGTAATCATCAGCTTGCTGGTCCAGGGCATGCCAGGCTCAGACTGGCAGTTACTGGACCAGGAGTCCTGCTCCTTCCCGGGGTGTCGATTGCGTGTCGGTGAGCACCACCTAATGTCCCCGTGTCCTCTTCTTCCCCGCAGTACCCCTTCGGCCTGGGGCTGGTGATGGCAGTGGTGTTCTCCACGCTGGTGTGCCTCAGCAGGCTGTACACTGGGATGCACACAGTCCTGGTAAGACTTCGTGGTTGGGCCCGGGAATCATGATCTGCCTAGCATGGTGGCTGGCGTGTTTGGCTGTTCCTCACACAATATTTTTATGAAGCTATTTGCATATGTAATTATATTTCACATCAGGCCAGTGAGTGGAGTATAATTATTACATCATGGCACATCCATAATAACAGTAATGAATTATTAAGATAGTACCAAGGAGGACAAGCTGGGCTAGAGCCTTATGACTCTGAAGATTGGCTGAGGCAGTGACAGAGACGTGGGTCATTCATTTGCAGGTGGGTTTACTGCTGCTGAAGCAAGCAATGCAGGAACACCACCCAGGGTCAAGGATGTGATGAGTGGACACGGTTCCCTCTTAGGTCCTCACAGAGATGGGCCTGAATTTCAGGGGTCTCAGCTGCTGTTCCAGAAGAGCCCAGACTTGTGGGCTTGCTTTCTTCCGTGCTGTTCTAGGGAGGTGGTGGGGGTACAAAGACACACACATTTATTTATACACTCATTTTAAGGCCTTCTTAAAGAATTCTTTGCAGCTTACATGACTTCTTTTCATAAGGCCTGAGTTGTTGTCTTCATTCCTACTTAATTCTTCATGATCAGTGTATTTAGCTGTTTGGGTTATTGCTCAAGTACGGTTATCTGCATTTAAAGATCTGTCCACCTTTTATGCTATTAGGACTTTTTCCTGGGCTGCCATGCTGAGTACAGTTATAATTACATAGAATTCCATTTCCTAGTGTACCAGCCTGCTGCTTTGAGGTTCCAGAGCCTGAGGCTGGCCATGATTCACTCTGGGCACTATTAGCATTGTCACTGGTACAAGAAAGATTTCTTTACAAAGGAACAGGCCCTTGCTAATTGTGTTCCTGTCCATCTGAAGCTCAAAAATTACATTGGCAAAAGACCCCCATGGGAATGGGAAATGGCCATCTTTTACTGACCCTTTTGTGTGTTCCTGGTGCCCTAGAGTGGTTGCCCCAGGAAAGTGGTGGAAGGGGGTCATGGGCAGAGCAGGAGGGTTTGTCAGAATGCATGGAGGCAGAGACCTGGGCAGAAGTCAGCCCAAAGTGAAGGGGCTCGTGGCTGCGTGAGATCAAGGAGCAGCTGCAGGCTTTCCTCCTGAAAACGCAGGTGCTACCTCAGAGGCAAGTAGGCAGGTGCCCAGAGTGACTGGAGTCAAGAATGGCACAGAATGGACGAGGTGCCATACAAGCAATCAGGAGAAATGGTTTGAATGTGCTACTTCAAGAAACCAAAATTAATGCAAAAAGTACCCATAATAAGCAAAATCTGCACATTTTAAATAAAGACCAGTTCAGACCCTGCACAACCCAGCCTCGGTGCCCCGCCCTAATCCTGGCCCCAACTCCCAGATCTTGATAATGCGACAGAAGCAGGGAGCATACTCATTATTCTGCTTGCCATGGCCTGACCTGTCCCACTGCACAGTGTGTCTGGTGGCTTCTAAGACAAAAGGGGAGACAGGCATTCTCAATTTGCTATACTCCTACTTCCCATTAGGAGGAGGTCCCCACCCCAGCTGCCTCCATAGACTTAACTATGGAACAAAGCGAGCTTTCTTGGGGGTTTGGGTATTTCTTGTACCTGGGCCTACTTCTCAACTTTCATAGGCTTTAGTAAAAACTGATCTTGGGAACTCAGGTTAAAAATTAAAACCACAGTAAACACAAGGATGTGAGCAGCAGATGTGGATGGAGGGCCCAGAAATACCACCTCAGTACAAACATAGTGGTATGGCTTCCCTTTTCTTGTAAAGTGGGCTGTGGGGATAGGGAAACAAACATCTGTGGGGAAGGTCATTCAGGCTTCTCATCCAGGTACCTCTTTTGGGGCATCTGACCTGGAAGAAAGCAGAGCAAGGGGCCATGGCCCCATTCTTTCTGCCACCATCCCATTCCCCCGTCTGTGCTGGGGCTTCTTTAACTCATGTAGTTTTAATTCATGAAGATCGTAGTCCCCAACTCAGGCCCAGGCCCCCAGCAGGGCCGTAGGCAGGGCCCAGGGTCCAATGGTACCTAATTTCTAGCAGCAGAATGGAGCAGCTGGTTTTGATGGTCAGGTATAGTTAATTGGTGGGTTGGTGGTCTTCTTCATTCAGCAGTAACATAATAAGCTCCTGCTGGATGCCAGACTTGGAGCTAGATTTGGGAGACACTGAGGGAACAAAACTTACCTTACCCACCTGAGGCTTTGTGTTTGTTGATGGAGACAGACATGGAAGATCTGATTACTGGATGTGTCAAGTACTTGAAACGGAACAACTGGATCGGGCTGACTAAGGGGACATGCCTCTCCCCTCACAATCTCTGGGGACCACCCTACACTAATGGTTCTCAACCTTTGCTGCCTTCTGTTGGAATCCCATGGAAAGCATTTAAAAAATATGGAGATATCTGGACACCCCTGTTTATAGCAGCAACATTATTCTAATAACAAAGGAGAGAAGCCACCCAGGTGGTCACTGACAGATGACCAGATGAACAGCATGGGGCCCATCCACACAGTGGAATGTTATCCTCCTTAAAATAAAGGAAGGAAATTCTGACACGTGCTCCAGTTTGGACGAGCCTTGAAGACCTAACGCTAAGTGAACTGACCAGTCACAAAAGGGCGGATATTGTATGATTCCACTTACATGAGACACTTAGAAGAGTCACATTCACAGAGACAGGAGGAGAACGGTGTTGCCTGGGGCTGAAGGGAGGGGTAACGCAGCGTTGTTTAATGGGTGCAGAGGTCCAGTTCAGGGAGATGAAACAAACAGTCCTGGGGTGGATGGCAGTGATGGTTGCATGACAGTGTGAATACCCTTAATGCCTAAACCGTACACTTTAAAATTGTTAAGATGGTAAATTTTGTTATGTTTTTTTTTTGTTTTTTGTTTTTTTACCACAATTATATGTATGTGAGTATCCTGGGCACTGGTGATTTTTTTCAAAACTCCTCAGTTGATTTTAATGAGCAGCCGTGGTTGAGAGCCATTGACGAGGCTGATTACTCTTTAGAGTGGGGCGTGTGTGTTTTCCTGAACAAAACCAGAGTTGGAGGGTAGAGGGAAGGTGGAGACAGCTGCTGTGTAGGTGGCCCACAGCTCGTGAGTCACCCAGGTGGTGCCTGCTTCATGTGCGTGGTTCTGTGGGCAGGCAGGGGGAGGGCAGATCACAGGGAGCTTATCTCACCCATGACGAAATCTCTCCCTATTAGAGGTGGGAGCCTTGCTCTGATGGCAGCACTTCTGGACAGGCTCCCGCTGACTCCTGGGCAGTTAGTTTCGAGTGAATCAGAGGAGGCTCTGAACCTGCACGTACTGTCACCATCCTGCCAAACCGGCTCTGGCACTGCCTCTACCTACCCAGATGCCTGAATCATATACCCGGGCATCCCCTGGCTCCTCCCTCCCCACACCCCATCAGCCAGGCAGTCACCATGTGCAGTTAATTCTGACTCTTAAAGACATCTTAGAACTGTTCTCACACCACTGCCAGGATAATATTTCCAAATCTGCTTAGGCTGGTCCATGCATGGAGAAGTTCCTCCATCTCCTGCTGGATGGGAATGATGATGTAGGTGGTCCCAATGGTAAGCAGCACCCACTGGGGACCCCAGTGGAATTGGCCTCTGAGAGATGTCAGCCCTGCTCATGGCAAACATGGAAATAAAACATAGGAGTCTTGGTGATATTCTATATTCTGGAGCTGTTGAATATACTGTACCCAGGGCCATGCTTCCTCTAGGCATACTATTCAAGGTAAAATTTCCTTGTTGCTCCAGGGGATCGTTTCGGAGGTCTTATATTTCCCATAGTGAAAAGTATCCTAACCAGTGGCTTACAGAGACATTTTTGTTGTATAATCTCATGTTCTCTTGGTTTGGAGAGTAACACCAATTGCAGTCTTGGAAGGACTGGGTAGCTCCTGGAGTCCATCATGGACGGGGTCACATAAATAAGCCTCAGGAAGGGCCAGAACCAGGGAGTGCCTGCCTCTTCCTCTTCCTTCAGAGTGCCAGCGCACACAGAATCTAGCCCTGACCAAATTCTCTCTCAGACCAAAACCTCAATTAACTTCCTGAGATGAAACTTCTATTGAATCAGACACGACCCTGGACCAGTAAGCCTTGGCAGGGTGACAGGGTCATGGCAGAAAACAGGACCTCAGATGCCACCCCTATGGACTGCAAAGGCAATGCCCAGAGAACCCTTGTCCTAGGCACTAGGACCAGGAAGACAACCTGGGAAGTTCACCACTATTGGGACCAGTAAGGTCACCATCTACCTGCATGAGCCAGGATTTCATGAATACAAATAACAGAAACTAACTCAAACCTGCTCAAGCCCAAAGGACACTTAATGGTTTTTACAGTATAAGCATAGAGGTCCCAGGCCTATATCTTCACTGGAAGTCCTCCCCACTCTTTCCCAAGCTTCTATCTGCATGGCGGCCCCATGCTTCTGGGGTGCCTTCTCTCTCAGACCACACGCAGGAAGGTCTGGGCTTAAATTCTTTCCGTTTCACTCCTGAAAGCAGTCCAATGGGGCGAATTTCAGGAAAGGTATTTAATTGGCCTGGCCTGGATCACGAGACCATTTCTGCACCAAACACTGTCCAAGGGGTGTCGAGGGCTGTGTTTGGACCACTGGGTCAGGAGCCAGTCCATGTAAACGGGGCTGTGATGGTAGCCAGGGTTAAGGTTAGCACTAAAATTGGTATGTGGTCGGGGGTGGAGCGCAGGGCAGTTCTCCAAAATGAACTGGATGTGTCATCAGAAGAAGATGGCAGACAAAAAAACCCTGTGATATTCTTTCCACATTGGACATCATTGCAGTTTCCTACACTTTCAAAGACTCCAAAACCGGACATTTGATTTGTGTTTGTGGGGAAAGGACTAGAACACATCAGGAAGGCTGGTCACACTGATTTCGTGACGCCTGAAATGAACTTAACAGAGCTTTAAATGTTTTGACTGACAAAGCTATCATGTCTAGTGCGTTATCAGTAAAATTAGCCAGCATTTTTGTTTTAGATTAGTGAATGGTTGTTCAATTATTTTGACCTTGAATTAGCTAAAATGCTGCTCTATTGTCCCTGAACTGTTTGATCTATGGAATTATATAAATATTAAATCTTGTTTTCTCACTCATTTTTTCCCCCATAAGCATTGTTTTAGCTTTGGTTTGAATTGGAGAATGTTGAAAAGGCTTCTGAAATATTAGATTAACTGCAGGCCAGACAAAACTGTGTTCTGGCATTGGACTAGAGCATTTTTGGTGTGTTTTTGCAAGTTCTTTGAAACTGCTTAACAAAAAACAACCTTACTTCAAACTGCCTTGCTTAATATGGGAAAGAAAGTTAATTGTGGTATACATTAATTAACGCCCTGCTAAGCCTTACTTGTTGTCACTGCCTGTTGGATGAGCCCGTCACTGAGCTCCAAAGGGGATCTGGTTGTGTGTGTGAGCGCCAGTCACCACGTTGTTATGCCCATGTTTCTCTTTACCTTGGAGAGAAATATTTTCACCCTCTTTATAAGAGAATTATTTCTAGTTTCTAAAGTAGTAAGTACGCAAGGCAAAGCATTCATCCTCTGTTGTTTATAAAGGTTTTTTTTTTAAGCAAAACCAATCACTGTTAGTTAGCCACCACAGGAGAGGTCCAGATAGCCATGCGTAGGATGACATAAAGGGGAACTTCCGCCTCTGTATTGGGCCAGTTGGGATTAGGACTCAGCACCATTTCCTGCAAGAACTGCCCGTGGTGTGCATTCCTAACGACAAACAGATGCCGATGAATTTTTTCTTCCCCTTCTCAATCTCAACAATGTCCAAACAGCCACAACCAGAGCACAGTTCTCCATCTGTCCTGTAGACGTGGGTGAACGGGCTACGGGAACGCTCTAACCCGAGGAGGGGAGCTGGACTGAGCCTGCACAGCAACCCGCAGAAGACATACAAAGGCAGAAGTTGGTCAAAGAACCAGAATCGTGCACAGGTCTGTGGTCCCCACAGGGCAGTGAGCCAAAATCCAAAGGGCTGAAGCAGGCATGGGCTTGAATCCGTCCTGCTGTAACAGAAACGAGTTGGCCTCTATCATTCTGTGGCCCCAGGCCTCGCCTCAGAAGCTATGCCAATATGGCACATGGGCAGACCCGAGGGAGTATGAGAATTAGCTGGCAATTAGCCTGATGGGGAGGGAGGGCAGGGAACTCTCCGAAGCTCATGGCTGGGCAGCCAAGCTGGATGGGTGAGGCCTGCAGCTACAGGGGTTGTCCGCTGAGGCTCAGTCAACAGGAGAGGTGGCTCTGGGAAAGCAGGTAGTTGACTTCAGTGAGAACGACACTGAAGTGCCACTTACATCCAGAGTGCTGAAGAGGGAGCTCGAGTAAGTTCTTAAAGTCTAGGCTGTGTGGAGAATGCATCTACGTTCCCCTGGTAAATAAGAAAAACCACCACATTTGGGGACAGCACAGATGCGACCTCCGGCAGTCCCGCGGGCCGAATTTGTGTTCTCGGTGACTCCCAGCTACTAGTAAAATAAGAATGAGGCACTGATTCAATCTCGCACAGGAGCCAGTCTGCATGTTTGTTTCTTTTATCGGGTACCTGCTTTTTGGATTGTATCTTGTGTTACAGTTTCCCAGAAGGGTGAAGTCCCCCTATAAGCTTAGCATCATATACCTCTCTCAATGAAAAGGGCTTATGAAATCAACTTTTCTAGAATGAATCAAACCTTCCGTTTATTTACATGATTTTCAAAGAAGATTCTTTAGCCCTGTTAGAAGGTAGAAACACAAACCTCTGCCACAAGGCTCACTGCCGTGATGAGATTCTGAGAAACACAGGCACGGCCCCACACATCCCCCTCACTGCAGCTCTCGGAATTACTGCCCGTTTGTCCCAGTGGGGACAGAAGGAAAGAGATGACATGACTTGCTGTGTTTCCTCAACTAACCACCAAAACCCGAGCTTAAAGCTTTATTTCTGAATCTAATCCAATCCTAAGAGGAAAATTCAATCTAGTTCAATAAACCATTTACCATCTCCAGAGGCAGAAAGAAGAATCCCACATCTTTACTGTCAGTCACTCAAAGCCATGAAGACAAGCCAGTCCCCTCCTTTCCACCTTCCAAATTCTGCAAGAGCGCCTCCAACTGGTGGAGCCTGCTTTCCAAAGGAGCCTAGAAAATGTAGGGTTTATCCTTCCCACATCTCAAGTTCAGTGGGGAGGTGAGAGAGGTGACAGGGTGCCCGCTGACCATTTTCCTCAGGCTTGGGGATCTCTTTCCTCGCTGTCACCAAGTTTCCTGTAGGCATACTGTGGAACACCCTGCTGCAGAGAGCGTCCTAGCAGGGGGCATCCTAGGGAAAACTTGGTGCATTTTACCAACAGAAATGGCAAGAATGTGGATTTCCTGAACTTGGTTTTCTTTTTTTTTTTAAAGATTTTATTTATTTACTTTTCGACAGAAGGGTAGGGAGGGAGAAAGAGAGGGAGAGAAATGTCAATGTACATCAGTGTGCGAGAGATACATCAATAGGTTGCCCCCCATACGCCCCCAACCGGGGAGGGCCTGCAACCCAGGCAGGTGCGCTGACCAGAAACAGTTCGCAGGCTGGGACTTAATCCGCTGAGCCACACCCGCCAGGGCTGACCTTTGTTTCTGTCAATGTTAAATACAAATGTTACTATTTCAGGAGACAAAAGGACACTTGATTTTCAAACTCCCTTAAGTCATATTGCATTTTAGTGTACAAATGTCACTTCAATAGAAGTAAGAGCAAGCTATGATAGAGCATGTATTGGCTATATTCATATCTGTCTGTCTGTCCCATTAGATTATGGGTCCCTTGAGGCTAAGAATCTGCCTCCCAATTCTCAGCAGAGATCCTACCAGTAAGTGAGCAGTAAGTGTCAAGTGGATTGTAATGGATGTCATCTGTTTTCATGAATCAATTTTTTTGCTTCTATTTCTTTGTACTTTATTGAGTCAGGTTTGACAAGATTCATCCATTAGTTTGACTATGGCATTTATCATAGCAGATCAGGCCGGATCACACTTTCTCCCTTCTATTACTGACGTACAGTTGGATTTGGACTGTTTCAAGACTTGAAACAATTTGGGACTTACAGATCATGCATCTCATTTTTTAACATTATTTTGTTTTGCTTGTAAGAATGAATGTTAACTCATAACAAATTTAATAGAGGATGTCATACCACATTAAATACCACGCAGGCATGGATGCTGCATTTTGGGCACCAGGAACACCCTGAGTTGAACACGGCAGGGGTCTTGATGTGTAAGCAGGTGCAGCGGTCAGCAGCATGAAGTTCTGGGGCTCTTTGAGAGGCCAGTTCTTGGGCGAGAGGGAGGAATATCTGAAGACATGCTGCTTCAGTGCTTCGCACATGCCATTTCATAAATGGGATCATAATGCATTCAGGAATGGACAAGGAAGTTCGACAGTTCCTAATGAACTTGAGAATTTCATGAGTAGAGAACCTGGTACCTGGTTCTTGGATATAGGTGTGTGTTGTGTGCATGTGCGTCACATGCCGCCAACTCAGCTTCAGCTTCTGAAGACTCTGTGAATGAGTGATGTGCTCACTGCCCTGTCCTCACCACCCCTGCTCAGCTCCCACGGACTCAGGCCTATGGTTCCCTTTATGGAGTCAGTCCCTCTCATATGGGGTCTTCCTCTTTTCCTGCTGCCTCCTGTTTCCCAGCCTTACTGTCTTTTCCAGAGAACCCTGTCTCCTCATGATGTGCCCGAACTGAAACAGCTTCATTCTTGTCCTTTTTGCTACCCGAAATGATGTTTCAGGCCTAATTTGCTCTAGTGCGCCCAATAACCACCACCCATGTTTCTGTAAGGGCAGCATTACCAGTACCACAGAGGTCCCCTCATGCCCCCCTACTCTGCATCTTCCCCAGGGTACCCGCTCCCCAGATCTCTAGCACCATACCTTAGTTGAACTTGTCATATATGGAATTATACGGTATGCATTCTTTTGCATTTGACTTCTTTTATTTACTGTTTTGTTTGTGATATTCACACATGTTGCATATAGTTTTAATTCATTTTTATTTTTGGATAGTATTAAATTATATGACCATATCACACTTTATTCCTTCAATTACTGATGTATATTTGGGTTGTTTCCAGTTTGAGACTTATAGATCATGCTACTCTGAACTTCCTTTTACAGCCCTTTTAGGGCGAGTATGTACACTTTACTGCTGAGTATGAATGAAGAAGTAAAATTGCTGGATCATAAGCAGTGTTCAGCTTTAAGGACACGCTGTTGTGATTTCTGAAGAATTGTACTAGTTTACACTCCTACCAATAGGATATGAGATTTCTGGTTCTCCATGTCCTTGCAGCCCTAACTAATGTGTCATTTCATTTGACCCATTGTAGTGGGTGTATGACAATATCTCTTTGTGCTTTTATTTTGATTTCCCTGATGAATGACATCCAGCCCCTTTTCATATGTTTATTGACCATTTATATATCCCTTTTTGGGGGGGGGGTTGTTTGTCTTTTAGCTACTTTTTAAATTGGATTGCTTGTGCTTTCTGTGTTGATTTATTGGGGAGTTACTAGTCAGATATACGTACTGCAAATTTCTTTTCCAATTCTGTGACTTGCCTCATTACTCCATTGGTGGTATCTTTAGATGAGCAGAAGTTCTTAATTTTAACATAGTCCAATTATGAGTCTTTACCTATGTTTACAACTTTTTGTGTCCTGCTTAAGGTACTTTTGTTTATAACAAGGTCATGAAGATAATCTCTTATGTTTGAGAAGTTGTATTATTTTGCTTTTCTTATTTAGATCTACAATCTACTTGGAATTGATTTGTGACTCATTTTTGTGTTATAGGAATACCTAATATACTAAGCACTATTTATTGGAAGGATGGTCTTTGCATTTATAGAAGAATCAACTTTGTCATAAATCATGTGACCATTTATACTCTCTCCAGGTGTACTCTCTATGCTTTTGCATTAGTTCATTAGTCTGTCTTCATGCCAACATTCATCCCTTATTTACTGTAGCTTTGTAAAACGTCTTGATGTCAGGTGGTGAAAGCCTCCAACTTTGTTCTTCAAAATTATCTTTGATGTTATACTAGGTCTTTCTGGAAAAAGTCCGGCCAGTATTAATATAACAAGACCAGTTTGGACAACATCAGTGTAACCAGACAGCCAAAGAGAGTGGACTGTAATGCACATGTGTGAACAATGATGACTTCACTGTACTAGTCAGTGGGGGCAGTAGACACAGTTGAGTAAACATGTGTACTGTGTGGCTGTCGCATTCGAAATGATTGAGTGAGTAGAGCAATGAATCTGCATCAAATTTTGCATTAAGCTTGAACATTCCTCCATGGAAACTATTCAGATGATTCAGAAGGCCACAGCTATGGGCAGATGGTGATTGGCAGCTTCATCATAACAACGTGCCCGCTCATGCGTCACATCTTATGCAGAGTTTTTTATGAAACTTCAAATCACGCAGGTTACTCAGCCCCCAACAGCCCAGATTTGGTGCCCTGAGACTTCTGGCTTTTCCCAAAACTAAAATCACCTTTGAAAGGGAAGAGATTTCAGACTGTTGGTGAGATTCAGGAAAATACCACAGGGCAGCTGATGGCCACTGGCAGAACTGTGTGAGGTCCCAAGGTGCCTACTTTGAAAGGGACTGTGGCATCATTGTCCTGTGTGCAATGTTTCTTGTATCTTCTTCAATAAATGTCTCTATTTTTCATATTGCATGGCTGGATACCTTCTGGACAGACAATATATATGACAATCCAGATTTTCTGTTTTCTCCTTTCCAGCCTAAGTTGTGTTTTTCTAGGAATTCGTCCATTTTATCTCAGTTGTCAAGTCAGTTGCCATGATGTTGTTTTTAATGTCTCTCATTATCTTTGTAGAATCTGTAGCCATCTCTTTCTCTTCATTCCTGAGTCTACATCTGTTCTTTATCAGTTTTATAGGAGTTGGCCAATTTTAGTAGTCTTTTCAAAGAATCAACTTTTTATTTTGTAAATTTTCTCTATTCTACAAGTATTAATTTTTTTCTTTATTGTTTTAATCCTCCTTTCAGAATTACTTTGCTGTTATCTTTCTAATGTATCTGAAGTAGATTCATAATCATTGATTTATAGCCCTTCTTTTCCAATATATCACTCAAAGCTCTACATTTCCCTTTAATAATACGTTTAGTTGCATCCTACAAACACTAGTAAGCTGTTTTTTTATTGCCATTCTGTTGAAAATATTCTTTAATTTCCCTTGTGGGTTACTTAGAAGTATATTACATAAATTTCTAAATATTAGGGAATTTTCTAATTATTGTTTTAAAATTTATTTCTAGCCTAATATCCTTGTAGTTAGGAAGATATACTATGTAATTTCCATATTTCAAATTTCTTGAAATTTGCTTTATTTCCCTACAGATGGTTAATTTTTGTTGTAATTGTGTACAGTGTTTGATATGTCAGATCATTTTTCGTAAATTGTATTTTCAATCTTCTATATTCTTAACCAACTTTTTTCTTCTTGTTCTCTGAATTGCTGAGAGGAGTTTCTAAAAATCTCCCACAATGATTGTGGATTTGTCTACTTCTCCTTTCAGTTCTGTCAATTTTTCTTTCATATATTTTGAAACTATGTTAATTTTTTGTTATATACAGTTTTTAAATTGTTATCTCTTTGATTTAGTGACCCTTTTACATTAAGAAATGTTCTTTGTCTCTAATAATACTTCTTACCTTAAAGCCTACTTTGTCTAATAATATAACAACATCAGCTTTCATTAGCATTTGCAAAGCATTTTCCAGACTTTCACTTTTGAGTTTTTTATATCCTCATGTTTTTACTGTGTTCTTAGGAATGGTGTATAGTTGGATTTTTTTAATTTGACATTTTCGCGCTTTCATTGCTGTATCTAATCTATTATCACATGATATAATCTGACATATTTGGGTGTAAATCTACCATATTGCTCTTTGTTAACTTCTCCCCTATTTGTTCTTTTCAATCTTTTTTTTTTGCCTTCTTTTCAATCAAGTATCTTAACTCTTCCATTTTCCCTCCTCTGTTAGCTTGTCATAAAGTCTTTACAATTCCCACAGTAGGAGACCCAAGAGATTTCAGCCTGCATCCTTGATTTACAGGAGTCAAATACCAATCAGTATCTTTATCACTTCCTGGGAAGAATGGGTTGTTAAGTAAAACTTAATTCTACGTATATTTAAATCCACAGGACTTATTTTTATTGTTTTATAGTTATACATATTTGGTTTATTTGCATATTTATGCCTCCTGTTTTTCCTCATCCCTTTCTAGAGTTCCAGTCCTCCATCTGGCATCTCACTCCTTCTGCCTCAATTTCTCTGTTTAGTGTTTCTTTTAGCATGGTTCTTCTGGTGGTGAATTTTTTCAGTTTCTGTGTTTCTGGAATGTCTCCATTTGACCCTCATTTTTGAAGGATATTTTGGCTAGGTATAGAATCTCTGTGTCATTTTCTCCAGGGAATTTTTTTAAGATTATTTTTTATTTATATATATTTTTAGAGGAGGATAGAAAGGGAGGAAGAGAAACATCAATGTGTGGTTGCCTCTAGTGTGCCCCCTACTGGGGACCTGGCTCCCAACCCAGTCATGTGCCCTGACTGGGAATCAAACTGGTGACCCTTTGGTTTGCAGGCCAGTATTCAATCCACTGAGTCACACCAACAAGGGCTCTTTTTTTTTTTTTTTTTTTTTTTATAGAACGCCACTTAATTTTGATTTTAATAGAACGCCACTTGATGTTGGCTATAAGTCAAATATATGGGTTTCAAAGGTCTTATATTTTTTGTCCTTTTATTGTTTGGGAATCAACTTAAAAATTCTCTCATCGCTGATTTGCAACATTCTTCTTAGTTGCTATAACCCAACCTCCCAAATCTGATTGAAAAGGGAACCAAGTTCTCAACAGAATTAATATCCATCCATTTCTTGTCTGTGGTGCTGTTTCAAGATGAAAAATTCACCTTGAAGGGTTTTGGGGACTGAGATGGGCCGAGTTGCCTGTGGAGAGAAATGGCAGTATCTCACTAGTCACAAAGGGCAAATGGACTGTTTGTCCGTAAAACTGCCCGAGAATTGGTCCCATTACTCAAGTATGTCCTGCTGGTGGTCTGATAAACACCCACCTGGGTCAGCACACAGACAGAGGAGGGAAGGCTGCCTTGCCTCTTATGCTCTGAAAACCAGCTAAAGGTCTAGAACTTAATCTCAAATTGTTACTGGGGTCTGTGTTTATGAAGGTCTGTGGGAATGTTCCTTAAAACATGCTCCCCCAGAAAAGGAAACACACACTTCACGCACCATGTTTTTAAATGCACACAGGGCTTCCTGTCAGCGCGGTACTTTGTTTGAATCTTTCAACCCCTGAACTCCATAAAATTATTCCACGTGCATAGGTCTGTGGCCCAGTTTGGTTTCCACTTCACACCCCTGGGCACTCCCCACACTCGTGAAAACAGGGTCACCCTGAGACCACCATCATGTTCCCCACTGTGACTGGGTCTCATGTCTCCATGTAACAACAGTGCATGGCTTGACCTCGTTTGTACTTGACACACGGTGACAAGGAAGCGCCATCTCAGTCACTGAGGTTGTCCAGCCCCATCGAAGACCTTGCACGGCCATCTCCAACATCAACAGCACAGGCTGCAAAACGAGACTGACATTTTTAAGTGTCCAGTAATCCCCAGTTCCTAGTGTGATCCAGGCAGCAAAGCGTTCACTTGGGGAGTTCTGTTTTGGCACCGGGGGCCAAGTCTTAAGGGCTCAAGCCCACGTGCCCCAGGGTCAGGGACAAAGGACTGGGACAGATTTACTTTTGCTTTTAACATGACACCCACATCACCAGGTCTACAAAGAATTTTGACCTTTCTCTAACACCTCTTTGTGCAGAAGTGTTTCT
Source organism: Tonatia bakeri (assembly GCA_004024845.1). Classification (NCBI taxonomy): domain Eukaryota; kingdom Metazoa; phylum Chordata; class Mammalia; order Chiroptera; family Phyllostomidae; genus Tonatia; species Tonatia bakeri. Next base: position 119,346 of record PVIA01000637.1, read on the forward strand.
ACATCGGAATATCACTTCAGGATTTTCAAAGGTGGTTCTATCACTTTTAAGTATGGTCAAATTCCTGTCATTCAGAAATTTGTATTATTTTATGTGTTTCAACAATGCATTCCAGAAGCTCTGACACGCCATGGTCAGTATGAGGAGCCCGCGTTGGCCTCTCCGATTTAACGAGGTGAGGTGGTCTTTACCATTTGCAACAGGGTCTCCTGGCCACAGCCTCAGCGGCACCTGGGAGCTTGTTAGAAATGCAGGCTCTCAGTCCCCACCTGTACCCACTGAATCAAAACCTGCATTTTCACAAGCTTCCCACAAATTCTCCTGCAAGATATAATTTGGAAGCTGTCTACACTCATCCCAGCAAATACGGGGACAATGCCAATTAAATTTCAGCCTGCATGAGACTGTTCAACAACAACACTGCATTGAACATGACTCTCTTCTGTTCTCTTGTCGCTCTGAAGCCCCTCTGCCCATCCGGATTTGAGGAACATCACCTCTGTGTCTTCCAGCAGATTGCCCTCCCCTGTACTTGTCATTCTTGTGAGCTGCTTGGCAGCTGTTGAAGATGATGTTATACCTGCCTGGAAGCTTGTTTCAGCTAATGTCACAGTCCCCTGGACCTGCTTGAGCTGTTGGAGCTACAGCTGTTCATGTTCATGTGAATTATGGGTGGGGAATTTTCTCTCTTTCATGAAGCTCTACTGTTTGAACTTGTTAGATTCTGTGAAGCCAAGACAAGCAAGTGATTATTTCCTAAATCATGCTGTATGTGGAATACAGTTTAGAAATGTATAGTATAGCTAAATACCTGTCTATTTCATATTATAAAAGCATGGGATATGTCATCACATTAGGAAGCATAATACCTTCCTTATTTACTTTTTTAGCACACCAGTGCCATTAGAATATACAAAAGAAAAAAAAATGAAAACTAATTATTGCTATATGGAATATTCATATTTAATCATTGAAGATAATTAGCCATATAATACACATTGAAATAATTACCTACTTGCTAGGGCCTAATCTTTAAACGGTAAAATCATAACTTCTGCCCAAGTGTGAAATGAATAGATGTCAAAGGTTTTATTCAACTCCTTAGTCAGTGAAGGAACCAATAAGATGTAAAGAAGAACTAAATATTTACAGACAATATAATGAAGAAATTATACATTAAAATTGCTGGGTTATATACAAAACTGGTCACTGTCCTACCCACTGTAACCTTTGGGGTCACTTCCACTGGACAGGAATTATTTGCATCCTTGCCAAACAAAATTCTGTTAACTGTCATTTCACTAAGTCTGAGACCTTCAATGAGTAGTAAACAGTGACTTAAAGTGCTTTCCGTTCTGTAATCTATGGGTAGCCTTGGCCCCCGTGTGACACTGAAATATTTTTTTGTCTTACATCCAAGTTTTATATAATTTTTCTTAACCCTATTATAGAAAACCTACTTTTATTCAAATGTCACCGTGACTTCTCACGAAGGTTTCAATGGGCTTAGTTTCCAAGTGGGCATTTTTCCCTCAGGTTGCAGCAGGTGAAAGCTGGCACACCAACTCACAAGAGCTACTGCTGAGCTTCGGTGAGTTTTCAAACAGTCTTTCCCAGAGCCTCCTCTTAATCACTGGAGACTGACACCTAGAGACCCTTAGCTGTAGATTTGTGCTCAGATCTCAGAGATGCTCGGAGGGCAGGCATGACACAGAAAGGGAGGCCTCAGGGCCACGGCACCCACTCATAGCCGTGAGTGTCAGGGCATTAGGCTGCTTCCACTCACACCACGTGGCCAGGAAAATCCACTTCCTGCTTCTGTCAGATCCCTGTGGATACTGGTGTTTCAGTAGGAAATTAATGTTTATGAACGCAGGCATTCACTCTTTCTCCCCTATACATATGCTAATTGTGTGGCATGTAGGTTTCTCTCTGCCATCATTTACATTCATATTTATGAACAATGCACCCCCCTTGCCATTTGGCTTCTGTTGAATCTCCTCTGCATTATTCTCAGAAATTCAATTAATTTGTGGGCTAGCATGGAGAAGAGCATGTATTCTGAGTGTGTTAACTAGGAAACATTGGTCTATAAATTCAAATTATCTTCTAGAATAATTGTAGTGGTTTTGGGGGGGGTTGGTTTTGTTGATGATGTTGGAGTCTGTTTCAGTGTTGGGCTCTGCTCACATTCAGAGTCTTCGCTGTGTCTACAAAGAAGTGGGTCTGGCTTTTCCTCTGCTGCTCCCAGCTTCAGCTCAGTAGCACGGGCAGCCCAGGGCCCAGGGCCCTTCACATTCTCAGCAGGGGACCTAGCAGAGGGGAAGATGCCAGAATCGTAGTTTCCAGCATAAATACTTCCAAGATCTGAATGCATTCTTTCCTGACAATTGAATGAATGGGTTTATTCGGGCTGCTTCTTTCTACTTAGCTAATCTTGTGTTGTGTTGGTCTGCTTAAAAGTACTCTTCACTGAAGGTGTTTGGAGATAGAATGTACATGTGTCGCTGCAAACCGCCTATGGGAACGTGACGTAGGGTCAGAAATCACAAATGCTGGGAGGACTCTGGGTTAGGGACTGCCCTTGAAATGTCTAGTGATGTTTACCAAAAGGAGTGTTTCTGTTTGGCTAAGAGTAAGAACGCTTTTTCTTACTAAAGTGTGTAAGCACCCACGAAAATCTGCCCTGATGCTTGGCAGGGCTCTGTCAGCATTCTTTCCTCGACACCTTTTGTCTATATTACTGTTTTCTGTAATGAGACATAATAAAGCTTAAACTTTTATCTGAATACTAAATATTATAACTGAAGCGAAAATAGGTACAAAAAATCAAAGGGATTTAGATCTTTCTGCATTTTATCTTCAGATAATGTTATTTTCATTCAATGATTTCTGCAAACAATTTAGAAGTCTTTCTTCAAACCTTAGAGGGTAAATCGAATTAAAGATTGATTACATTCAAACAATATGGTCTTCAGGGCTGGGCTGCCAGCGCGTCTTATGTGCTTTCGGTTTGAACATCACTTACACGGCAGGGGAATGACATGATGCTTATCGTATAGGTTCTTGGGGGCATTTCACTTTTTGGCATGATGTGAAAATTTATAAGCATTAGTTATTTTTAGTTTTGTCTATTTTGAAACATTCTGATTTTAACATCCTAATTTCTTCTTCTTGATTACATTTTTATTACAATAAAACTAGTAGGCACTGACTGTAGAAAATTTGAAGAATACTGCAAAGCATGGACAAGATAATCACTACCTGTAATGTCCAAATAGAAAAAACCATTCAACGTTTTAGTTTATTTCCTTTTGATATCTTACCCATGCATGCAACTATATGCTACGTAAAGTTAGGATCATCCTCTAGGTCAAGTTTGTATTCTGTTTGATGCAACTCACTATGGTTAGTTACTTGGAAACTAAAAAAGCAAACAAAAAGCAAAAACAAAAACCCTAAATACTTAAAGTTGTAGAAATGTATCTTTTCAGGTGGAAAATGTTCCTGTTGTGTCATTAGAACAGAAAGCAGTATGTATTTTTATCTTATTTCTGGTGTCCTGTGCCAAACGCCTGACCATGTGCGCAGCTCCAAAGAAGTCACTGCCTGATTTCAAACTTGCCAAGAACAAAATAGCAGGTCCAGTTCCAAGACAGAGATTTGTGAGCTTTTATAGAATCCAGTAGCTTGAAAAACTTAATGTAAAATGTTGCTTGAGAATTTTCCAGCTCTACAAGTTCTTCTTTTTAGAAGCTGTTTAGAGTGGTTTTTTTGTTAGAAACTTAGAGCCCCAAATTAGAAATCTCATGAGCAATGGTTCAAGTATTTTCCTTACAAAAATACCTAAATGTCTTTTTATCACCTTTTATGGATAAAAACCCAAGTGTGTGGCTAGGAGAAAAAAACTACACCAGCAGCCACGTTGACTAAAATTACTTTTGTCTCAAATGCTGGGTCTGTGGACCAAAATAGCCTCGTTCCCTGCAGCACTGAAGGTGAACAGACTTAGCTGAGAAAGAACATTCCATCCAGATGTCTGGGAATGTGACAAGGGCAAGTACAAAGGGAGACAGGGAAGGAAGACTCCTTTTCCTCTGTGTACTGAAACAATGCATGTTAAACACTCTGGACAGTCAGAATAAGAGAAAGGCGTTGCATTCTCCCATCACTATGACTGGGTGGGTGTCTGCTGCGTGTCGGGCACCGTGCTGGGAACTTGGAGGACTAGAGCGGACATGCAGGACAATGCGTCTTCACTGACGGAGGTTTGTAATCTGCTGAGGGGAAAAGCATGCGAACATAGAGCCTGCAGCAAAGGCAATAGAAGGGAAAGCCTTCACGGTCAGCCCAGGGAGAGGTCATTGCCATCTGTGGTGATACATGGAGACATTTGGGAAAAGAAGTGGCATTTGAGCTGAGCCTTAGGTGAATGGATAAGATTTTGATGGAAAAGGTTAAAGTGTGCTGTCCATAAAAGTACAAAAGCGTGAGGATAAAGGTCTGTGAGGCATGTTTAGGAAAAACAAGCAGACCCACTTGGCTGGACCAGAAAGTAGTGAGAGAAAACCCTGGAATGATAGCTTCATTAAACCCATAGCATGCAGGGCTCGGACTCTTGATTGACAGGCTAATAGTTCTCAGCGTTTGTTTTCTGTTGAGACCCACTACATCAATGTGCTTTGGAGTGTGAAAATGCAGACTCCTGGGCCACACTTCAGATGGGAACCAGAGGGCACTCCCTCTGGAAACTACATCCTCAGATCTCCCGAGGCAATTCCAGTGCACACTAACATCGGAGGCATTTGTTACTGATACAGCCATCGGGAAGGCAGGCAATGGATTCTGGAACCAGAGAATGGCCTGCAGGAGGTGAAATGAAGGTTTGGACTCTGAGGGCAGGAGCAGGAGCTGGTGAAGAGGGGCCTGAGCTGCACAGGGGCTGGCGGGGGTGGGAGTCCAGAGGAAGGAGCTGTCCGATCTCGCCATCAGACTCTGAGCTTCCATGACCAGGGAGTCTGGGGTGCCATCAGTGGAAACATGTACATCGGAATTCCCCTCAGCACCTGCAGAACCTCCCTACAAAACTGTTCTGCCCCTACCCGCACAGAAACATCCCACAAAATGTTTCTGGAGTTTTCCAAAGGAGTCTGGCATGAACCCTCATGACATCCCCATAGCTAGTGCCACTCTGTCTGACGCCCTAGTGTCAGGGTGGCTTTGCTGGTTCCCCCGCTCTCACCCAGCCCATGACCTCGGACACCTGTGTCTTGCCCACTGCCCTCCAGGCCCAGCAGCTCCCTGACCTTAGCAGCAACTGTGCCACCCACTGGTCTAGGAGAGGCTGCTGTTGCTCTGAGTACTGCAGTCTCTGCCCCAGGACCATACCCTTTCCTGCGGATCTGCATGTCGTCAGCCTCTCTCCCGCTGTCCTGCCAGGCAGAGCAGGTCATGAATCTGATTCAAGGGCCACAGTGGATGATATGGCTGTGCTGCCCTTGACCTGCCGGGTGGGGGTCAAAAGTGCCCCAGAAAGCATTGTGGCCTAGGGTTCAAGAAAGAGTAGGTTCTTCCCTTTGGAGAGCCCTCTGCCAGGAGGCTTTCAAAGCAGCATTGCCCAGCTCTGTGTTTTCCGGGTGGAGGCGAAATGGCTCTTGCCTCCTCTTGCCTTAGGACTCAGACATGAAGCCCAGTGAGGCTGCTGGAGACCATCTGAGTGACAGAGTCTGAACCCCCAGCTCGGTGTGCCTGGTTTCTTCCTCCCCTCGACATGTATGTTCCTTTAAAACACACGAGAAGCCCTCAGTCATGAGCAAGTGAAGTTTCATTAGGCCACCCCACCACATCTACCTTACGCCTCCAGTCCCCTGCCGAAGACACTGCCAGGCTCACTTGGGATCCCCCGCTCCTTTAGGGGAATTGAAAAGCTGATCTTGTTTAGAGAAGGAGAGGCCAGACTTTATCTCACTTAAGTATTTTAAAGAGGCAATCTATTTACATGATCCAAAATTCAAAAGGCATATAAGAGTACCCTAAGGAAAGTCTACTTTCCAACTCTGTCCCCCCATTTAAGTTAACCTGTTTTGTATATTCAAGTAAAAATGTCTCTATCTAGTCTCCCACCATTTTTAAATGGAAATGATGGCATCGACACCTCAGGTCGATTTAACTGGTCCCTACAGGCGAAACTTACCGTGTTTCCCATCTCTTGCCACAATAAGCAAACTACACTGGACAACTTGTAAAGCTTTGTTTCAGATGTGGGCCAAGTGTGTCTTTGTGGTCTAGTCCCAGATTGAGATTGGGGGTCAGAGGTTAAATGAACTTGTCATTTTTTAAATATTGCCAAGTTCTTCCCCATTAGGGTTGTGCCATTTTGAACTCATCTGGTTAATAGACAAATTCCCTTTCCCCCCCTCCTGTGTTCCTCAACAGAATGTTGTCACACTTCCAGATTCTTGGTAACACTCCTAGGTGAGGGGAACATTCTCAGCATGGTGGGGGTGGGAGGCAGGCAGGGTGCACCCTGGGAACCTTGGTGTCCAGCACACTGCTGTACACACAGTTGCAGACACTCAATGGTGTTACTCAGTGTCAAAGAGTCCAGTAGCTTTTCAATTTGTGTTTGAAATGAAATTTTAAATTTATTTTTAAATTAGTGGTAAAACTGGCTGTTTTGGTGTGTAGGTCTATGGATTTTCAGTTCCATCACCCTAAAACCTCCCTTGTACTGTCCCCAAGTAGTCACACTCTCCCTGTCAAGTCCCTGGCAGCCGCTGATCCTGTCCCCATCACTACAGTTGTATCTTTTGAAGAGTTTCATATAAATGAAACCATATAGTATGTAGCCCCCAGAGATTGGCTTTTTCTGCTCTGCATAATTTCCTGGAGATTTCAGGCTGGTGGTGCACATCAGTACATGGATGCCTTTTGTTGCTGGGGAATATTCCACTGTGTGATTGTAGCACAGTGTACCTGTTCTCCCGCTGAATGACACTGTGGTTGTTTCCAGGTTTGGGTTGTTATTGACAGACCTGCTATAAACATTCATGTCCAGTTTTGGTGTGAACATCAGTTTTAATTTCTCCTCGGCATAATTTTCACTTCTTACTAGTAAGTTTAAGTACATTTCCCTATGTTCAAGGGGCATTCATACGTCCTTTTCTATAGAATGCCCATTTCCTTTACTTAGTTTTCTGTTTGATTGTCAGTGATGTTTATTTTAGACCAAGTTGTCTTGGGGAGCTAAGGGGGCATCTGGATAAAATGTGAGGCATTCTGTTAAAAAATGTGGGACCAAGGTTTGAGAGAGTCACCTGAAGACATAGATTGGAGATTCACACAGATGCAGAATGGAAGCTGAAGCCACAGACCTACACAAACTCTTCATGGGAGAAAACACACAAAGCTTGAAGACAGAATTCATAGAAATGCCCATGCGTAGGATGTAGAAACAGAAAAATCTAACTCGTTAGTGGTCAGAGAAGAGCTAGGATGTTGCAGGGTAACACTAATAGAAGCTGAATATTAAAGGTCTGCTAGCCCTGAACAGCAAGGCTCAGTGAGTTGACTGTGAGCTCACAAAGCAAAGGGTCGTTGGTCCAGTTTCCAGCTGGGGCACATGCCTGAGTTGCAGGCCAGACCTTGGTTGGGGTACATGCAACCAATCTGTGTTAGTCTCACATATTGATGTTTCTCTCCTTCTCTTTCTGTCTCCCTGCCCCTCTCTCTAAAAATAAATAACTAAAACCTTTTAGAAAGAAAGAAAGGAAGGAAGGGAGGAGAGAGGGGGGAGAGAGGAAGAAGGAAAGAAAGAAAGAAAGAAAGAAAGAAAGAAAGAAAGAAAGAAAGAAAGAAAGAAAGAAAGAAAGAAAGAAAGAAAGAAAACAAGAAAGAAAGAAAACAAGAAAAGGAAAGAAAGGAAAAGGTCTGCTAAATAGAAGTGTGTAAACCCACAGGACAGTGTCCAGAAGAACATCTCCTTCCAAGAATTCCAAGCCAAAGCCCTACAACTCATTCGGATTCGGGCAGCTTAGGTCACATGGCCACCCCTACAGCAAATACTGTCACCAGGAGATACAGTGTATTGATACAGTGTACAGTGACCTACCTAGGTCACATGCTTCAACTCCATAATTGTCCAGAACCTTGTGGATCCCCAAGGAAAACTATGAGGCTATTGGGAGAAAAAACAACTAATGTCTGTAAGTGGCCTTTGAAAATGGTGCATCATCGAAATCTAGGAATTTAAATGGCACTTGTTTTTCAAGTTGAAGTAGACGCAACTGGTATAGAAAATGCAATCCAAGAGTGTGGTTTAATGTTGGTAATCAGGATGCTTAAATGAGGGATTTTTTCCTTTTTCCAAAAATGAGTCAACACCTGTGCATGTTCATAGGCATGGGGAAAGGAACCATGGGAAGGGAGACCATGGGGATCATGAAGCCTGCCCCAGAGGATAATTGAGGAGAAGGACGATGGCAGAAGTAAGAGCAGGTGAAGTCCCAGGTGCCACACAGAGCACAGTGGAGCCCAAGGCTTCCTCTGAGGAGGCAGGTGGTGCCCCGTCCACTCTTGCTCCTCCATCTGTTCTCCCCAGTGCAGTCAGGACAGTCCTTAAGGGGTGAAAGTCCCCTTATGCTGGTGCCCATGGAGAGCTACTTCAGTGGCTTCACTTTGCTCACAGGATGTTGTTCTCAGGAAGCAGACTGGACTTCAGGGCCTTGTAGGAGGTGCCTGTTTGCTCTCTCATCTCTCGCCCTAAAGAACCACCAAGATCCACACAAACTAGCCTTCTCCCGCTTAAATAACTGAATCATCCCTCTGCTAGACTGTTAAGTTCTGCATGGGAACCGACTATGTATTTGTCTCACACTGGATCCACTAGCACCATGTCTGGCATGCAGTAGGCACCCGTACATGTTCATCAGAAGGATAAAAGGATGCCCACTAATCCTGAAATTTGCTGTAGCCTCAGTGATTTTTTTTTTCCTAAGGTGTAATTCTTACCCATTGTTTTAGAGGTCATTTTATTAGAAAGTAAGCAAGAGAAATATTGAGGTTATTACAAAATGAAACATCAAGTCTTCAGAATTCTATTTTTTAAAAGATTTAATTTATTTCTAGATAGAGGGGAAAGGAGAGAGAAAGAGAGGGAGAGAAACACTGATGTGCAAGAGAAACGTCCATCAGTTGCCTCTTGCCCTCCACCAACTGGAGACCCGGCCCACAACCTAGGCGTGTGCCCTGACTGGAAATTGAACCAGAAACCTTTTGGTTCACAAGCCAGCACTCAATCCTCTGAGCCACACCAGCCAGGGCAGAATTCTATTTTATGCGTATGTGAAAAAAGAGTGAAAGGCAACATGCCAACATATAGTCAGGGTTAACTCCAGGTAGTGGAAATAAGGATCTATTTTTGTTCTTCCACTTTACAGGGTCTTCCAGATTAAACTGCATATGTATTACTTCCTGGTGTCTGCCAGATTTTCCAGTGCATTGGGAGAAATGTTTTAAATTTTTCAACTATAAACTTTCAAAACAATCCACGTGAAGTCTTGTAACAAAACTGCAGCCAGCTCCCCATCCTGACTTAGCTGTATTCATCCTTTAAGTACTCTGATTCATCTTCTAGTAGATTTTGCAATGGGAACACTAAAGGAAGAAAAAGATGGATGATATTGAGGAGTTAAAGATGTTTTAGGCAAGCACTTAAGGAAGAAAGGAAAGGAGGGAGAGAGGGAGGGAAGGAGGGAGGAAGAAAGAAGCCCACAATCTCAAATGCTGTATAGAAAGACTGGGTAAAGCAAACATGGAGCAGCCCCTCAGTGGAAGTGTGGTGTGGTGGCGCTCTGGCACCACCGCACCCCGAGGTCTGCTCAGACCACCCGAATAGGGGAGTCCTGCCAGTGAGGTGGTGTGGCCACCACTGTGCCAACCTCCTCCTTTTGCCTGCCCACTGCCACCCCAACCCCTGCTGGCCAGGAAGGGACGATGCCACCTGTGTGAGGATCACAGCCATACTTGTCATATAACATTAAATCAAAAAGAATTGAAGCTGGAAGGAGCCATGTGATCATAGCTGTGCATTACGGAAACAAATATAGAATTTCTTCCAAAAGAAAAACTGGAAGAAAATGCATCATGTGCATAGCATGCTTATTGTTTGTATTGTTCCTACTTTCAAATTTTTTCTACTCTACATTTTTACCAACATGTATTTAAAAATGATGCAGTGTAAACATTGTATTTTACATGTCAGATTGACCACATTTGAGACAAAATTACACCTGCAGGCAGGGGAGCTCTCACTGGCTTACCGCGCTCTCTTCTCTCCTCCCCGCAGGATGTGCTGGGTGGTGTCCTCATCACCGCGGTCCTCATCGTCCTCACCTACCCTTCCTGGACCCTGATCGATCGCCTGGACTCAGCCAGCCCCCTCTTCCCTGTGTGCGTCATAGTGGTGCCCTTCTTCTTGTGTTACAATTACCCGGCATCGGATTCCTACAGCCCGACCAGAGCGGACACTACCACCATCCTGGCCGCCGGGGCCGGAGTGACCATCGGATTCTGGATCAACCGCTTTTTCCAGCTCGAGTCGGAGCCCCTGGACTCTCGGCCTGTTATCCAGCACATCCCCCCGCTCACCACCGATGCGCTGCTTTTGGGTCTGACCAAATTCGCCGTGGGAATCGTGCTGGTCCTGCTGGTTCGCCAGCTTGTGCGCAAGCTCTCGCTGCAGGCGCTGTTCTCCTGGTTCAAGGTGGCCACCAGGGACAAGGAGGCCAGGCGGAGACTGGAGATCGAAGTGCCTTACAAGTTCGTCACCTACACGTCTGTTGGCATCTGTGCGACCACCGTGGTGCCCATGCTGCACAGGTTCCTGGGGTTGCTCTGAGGCCTGGGCCGTGGGAAGTGAGCCCCCTGGCCGAGGGCCAGGACGTAGGGAAGTTGTTGGGTGGGCAAGTCTTGACAACGCATTTTATTTTGAAGAAATTCTTTAAGTCACATGTCTGTTTTGCTGATAGCCATGATAAATGCTGTTACTGTACGGGGAGGAGGGACGTTGAATTGTCTTGGAGGAGCATTAGTCAGGAAGGGTCATGCCACATGGGAAGCCAGGCTGAAACCCATGCTCAAGTTCTGGAAGGGTCCCCACCCTCCCTGTGTGTCAGCTCGGACACCAGACCAAGTCATGGGCTGGTGGGAACAGTGGCCACAGCCACACCTGGCTCTGGAGAGGTGGGCAGGATCTGGGAGGCTGAGGGCAGACCTTTCTTCTGGGGACAGCCTTGCCCGAGGCTGTCTTCTTTCCCAAATTGGAACTTTGGTCCAGGAGAAAGGGTGGCACCCTGTAAAACTGCATTCCTTACAGTGACTCTTGTCATTATGATCAAATTAGCCTGTAGCTCCCAGTCTCTGCAGGTGTGAATATTGAAACAGGGGTCTGCCCTTCCTGGTTTGTGCATTTGCGGGGACTCCAGGCACCATCGCTACGCTCTTCTGATCCGTGAAACCCCCTGGCTGTCCTGCTGCACCAGGCAGGTGGGGTGAACCTTCCTCAATAGCAGCTACCCTGGGCTTCTCTCAGTGCCCAGCTCTCTCCTGCTTCAGAGTGACTTGGGATAAGCCCTCTGCCCATCCCCAGCTTCGTTGCTTCCTTACAGACTGTTGTCTGCATGTGAAAGTGGATTGGGAGAGGAACAGAGACTGCAATTGTCCCTGGAGCCTGACACACAGAGACTCAGCCTCACAGGCGTGGCCTGTCCTGACATTGCTCCTCCATTTCTCCGTTACTTTCCATCTGTGTTTCTCTCTACCAAACAGAATCAGGGGCCCCCTTTCTGTCTTCCCCCTCTCATGTATTCGCAGTTTTCAGGGTAATTAATGCAAGTGTAACGTCAGCCTCTTTCGGGAAAACAAGCCAACCAAACACAGTAGCTTTTGCACGGAGGGTGTGTCCTCGGGACGTTTAGGCAGGTGACCCACACCAGGGGCTTCTCTCGCCGGCCTTCTTTCCAGTTATGTACGTTGCAACAATTTTCTCAGAAGTTAGTGTAAATACGTAGTTAACAAAGTACCTTTTGCGGTCCAGTGCTGGAGCCACCGCTGTGGCAATTTATAACCCTCACACATCACAGCCGTGTACACGCCGGGGGAACCGAGCCTGCCCGGGGAGCGAGGCTCTTACCTCTGCGTCCAGCGTGCGGAAATGGCTGATCTCCATCCCGCTCTCCCACGTGTCCCCTGGCTTCACGGCTGGAATGGTCTTTCGTGTTTGACTTAGTGCTCCAGTTTCTTGAGAATAACTTTTAGTAAAACATCCTGTTCTTCCTTCAAATTCTTCTCACATTTTCAGTTAGAAGGCAGGGATAAAAATGGGCCACCAATCGACTATTTTTACATCGTACTGACTGGTGTTGGTGGCACCATGCGTTGGGGGGGCAGTGCTTGGGGAGAGCCAGCTGACAGGCACTCCTGCCCGCCCTCCGCCCTCCACCCCAGTGCAGTGGGTGAGGCACTTTCCATTCCCCGATGCCAAACCACTGGATAATTATGCAAAATCATTTCAGTTGATTTTTCTGAAGCCACTGACAAGTAGCCTTTGCCACTTGTACCATTTGTCGTCACAAGCAGTGGGTGTTGGCGATCCATCTGTGGCCTCCCAACAGTAGGAAGGCCAGTTCGCTATACTGATGTCCTCCAGGCTGCATTTGCACAGTTTGGACTGAGCCATCGCACACCAAAGAATGATCCAGGGATTGTCACGGTTGGCCACTTTTTCAAGTATCTTCTTAACAGCAACTGGAGGCTAAAGAGTGTGCGTGGATGAGGCCAAGCTTAGTCTCTGCGCTCCCGCTTGGCTTCATCAGCCCTCTCCATCCGCTTCTCGCACTGATAGTCTGGCCCCCCCGCTCAGCTCAGCCTTTCCCATCCGCACAGGCCCTTCCGAGTTTGCCTGGGTCAACTGTGAAGACGCTTTGATTTTCTCTCTGGGGAAAGACTGCCCCCTGCTGGTCTACCCTCAATCTTGCTCCAAAGCCCCTCTCTTGATCTAAACTTCAAAAGTGATTTTTAGAAAAAGTACCAATACTTAAGAAAAATCTAGGATAAAGAAATTTGAAAAATGCAACTACCATCAAAATTTTAAAAATGAACTCGAAAGGCAAGCTCACCGTGATGTATCCAGGAGAGGCCAAAGATCCAGCCTATAGCCTACCCTGCCCTGGGAACCTGTGACACCAAAGCCCTCTGGATCATTGGCCCCTCCGGGAGCCAGGCGGGGACAAGACCCCTGTTTCCTCCCTGCCCCCACCCGGCCCCCACCCCACCACTGCTCTGGCCCAGGGCATCCTTTCTGTACCCATCCCTCCAAGCAGTGTTCATTTTGTGCCAGTTTTGCTCAGACCTGCGCCATAACGGAATACAGAGAGGAGACGCAGACGAGACTCCTGAACGGACGCTCCACAGCACGCCTCATGGATACGCTGTGACATGGGGTCTACCTGCCCGGAGAGGCGGCTGAGACTTCCCGCGAGTCATCAAAGCTTGTGGTGTCGCAGGGCCATATGCTCTGGTTTCTATTTTGGAAGCTTTCAGCTGTCTTGCTTATGTACTGTTATGTAAATTTATTCTTTTAAAAATAAAATCTTTTTTGTTTGATTTTGCCTTATTAAGTGCTTTAAAAGCCAGTTTCTGCTTCGTTGGGTTTTTTCCCCCTAGACTTTTTTCTCAGGGTTTATTGGGTCTGAGTTCGACAGAGGGGACAACAATATAAAGCAGGCTATGTCCTCTTCTGTCGCTGTCATAATTCAATCACATGTGAATGCCAGTGAGTGTCACAGCGGTCACAGGTGTGGTTAACAGGAAGTAAGGGTGTGTCTGCATGTTTCAATACCCTGTAACTCCTTGATACTCCAGAGCATCCTTTTACCACAATCATAGATAAATGTCACTGTGTGGTGACAGGTAAACTTTATAGGTGCTGCTAGTTAAGGTCATGAAAGGTATACTGTTTGCTGAACCAAATGGACACAATCCTATTTCACATCATTACCATGATATATTCTGCCCTCCAGCATCATGAACTTGCTATTTGAAATGGTATGGGAAGCTGACACTCTTATTTGTAAGGCCAAGGATAGAGTCCTGTTTGTACTTGGAACAGTATGTATATCCTACTGAACAGGTCCCTCGAGCATAGGCAGACGAGACCCCCATCTGCCCTGTGCAGTTTTCTCAGGAGGGCAGAAGCCCAGGTTCAGAGAATCACAATTCCAGACCCAAAGTGTTAAGGCTGTTGGGGAAAAATAACCATGCTGTGGGGGTTGAGAGGAGGCGGGGGGAATTCCAGCTTGGGGGCTGCAGCAGCTCAAGGGAGGCTTGTGGTGGAGGGGGGTGCATGAGCCAGTGAGGTTTGCACAGGGGGGTATGTGCAGGGGAGCAGGTGCAGGGTGGCGCTCCACAGAGGGTCCAGTGTGTCAGAGGCCCTTCCCCAAATACCTCTGTCCAGCTCTCACAGGGAGAATCTCAGCCAAACCTGTGCTGGCCTTGGTGTATAGAAATAACAGTGGTAGCCGGCTCAGCAAGAAGCTTTGGCATCACAGAAGCAGAGCACAAGAATAGGAAGGAAGTTTGAGAAGTCACTTAATCCATCTCCTTGTGTCCAGGTGGGGCCATTCAGAGGAGGCGGCACCGGCAGGTGACTCCAGTCTCCTTTCATTTTCCTCATTGGAGCACAACGGTCTGCAGTGGGCAACTTCCCCAGCCCCATTCCCTCTGGCTCTGGTGCTCTCAGACCCAGCTTCATTCCCGTGTCCTCTTTTGGCTCTAAGCAGAGGTGACAGCAGCTGGGGACGCAGTCTGTGTCCTGGTGCCTTCCTCCCTCCTCTCTCTGCCCAGTTCCCTGAACTATCCTGTGGACTTTCACTTAAAAAACATTTCGCATGAGCCTGGCTCTTTGGGGACCTGTAAGTGCGTCGTGTCTCCCTTTAACGATACTGAAAGGAGCTCTGGGTCTCCAGTAAGAGGTTGACCAGGACCAAGTGGATCAGGCATGTAGATGTATCTCGTTTTAGAGAACAGATGTCCTAAAAGCTGCCTCTGTTTGGACTTTTTAAACTTGAATTTTAAGTGCGCCAAGGGGTGTGCTGTTTAAAATAACATGGCAATTCATCATTCCTGAAAACATAAGCTCTTTAATGAATTGCTGTGGCTCTGCCACACGCCCATTGTTTCCTTAAAGTGGGGCACACCTGCGGTGCAGGCTTGGCTGGTCCCCGGCTGCGTGCGAAGAATGAGAGCTGAATGTGAACCATGAACAGAATGTTACATTCTAACAAACTGCAGCCGCATGAGACAAGGGGGCTCCGTGAAGCCAAAAATCCGTTTCCCTTCTCCACGCTTGTCTCTGTGGCATGCAAAAACCGACAAGGAAAGCAAGGAGGCAGCGAGCAGTTCCGGCAGGAAGGCTCCTCTCGTGCACGCGCTCAGCACATCTGCTGGCCTTGCTCCTTGTCGCTCTGACGGCAGGGTCCCCTCGGGTGGGGCACAAGCCAGATTCTTCCCCAGCGGAGGTGTTCAACGAATGGGAAGGCCTCCGGACAAAGCCAGCCTCAAACTGCTGGGGGCAGGGCAGGGCGACTCGGGGCCACCTTCATGCCATCTACCTGCATCTGTGGGTCCACACAGGAGTGGGTGTCCAGCCTGCAGTCTCTCTCGGCCACCTGGGAACGGGATGGGGGGCTCTGCGAGAGAGCAAGTCCCGCACAGGGCACACCCAGCGCAGGTCAGTTCAACTGTCTCAGTTAGGGGCTGATGAAACATGAGGCTGGAAAGCTAGTTTTGTTGTGGAGGAGAAAGACATAGTTTAATGTAATTTTTTTCATGAAGTCAATTAATTCTGCTATTAAATAGGTATTAGTATTATTTTCATCAGTTTGTTCTCCTTCCTTTTCACCTGTGACATCGTAGTTTTCTTCTCTAGGATTTCAAAGCATACCTCTTCCACGTCCCCACTTGTCCAGTCCCTCCTCTGGCTTCTCGAACATCCGGAACACCGTTACAGGGTCCTTGCCTGCAATGTTATCCGCTCTGCCACGTTCAAGCTTTTGATTCGTTTCCCTCCCCTTCTTCATTAAGGCCTGTATTTCCCAGCTTCTTTGCTTGCCTGGTAATTTTTATCGGGACTGTGAATTTTACATTGTTGGGTGCTGGATATTTTTGTATCACTATAAATATTCTTAAGGTTTGTTCTGGGATGCAGTTTAATTCTTGGAACTAGTTTGATTCTTCTGGGTCTTGTTCTTAGGCTTTATTAGGCGGAACCACAGAAACATTTAGTCTAAAGTTGGTGTTCCCAGTACTGAGGCAAACGCCTTCTGAGGACTCTCCCCACGGCACCCCCAGTTTCAGAGGGTTTCTAGCCCAGGCCCGTGTGGGCTCCAGGGAGTGCTCCCTCTGTTTGTCGTGGGAGGTCACAGGTGGTCTCTGTAATAGGCAGTGCCCTCACATGCATGCGTGGATCAGCACCTGACTTTGGGCTCAACAGGCGGGGCCGGGGACTCTGTGAATCTCTCTGCAGCTTTCACCGCCCCCTGCTGACCCCAGCTGCCTGGGCTGCTCGGGCTGCCGTGGCCTCTCAGCCCCGCCTCACCTCCTGGGGGTCCATCCCTGCACCACAGCCCAGAAGGCCAGCTGGGTAATCATAGGACCCACTTTGTTTATTTCGTGTTACTCTCAGGGATCACTGACCTTCACCGCTCATGTCCAGTGTCCTGAAAAGCACTGTTTTACATATTTCTTCTGGATTTCTAGCTGGGGTATACAAAGTAGGAAGAGGCTCCTAGGGAAGAAAGGTGTGTGGATCAGCTAGATGCTTAAGTAGCTTGACAATCGAAGAGCAAGTCAGGTCTGGATGATGCATGCCTGTCCTCGTTGCACCCCCGGTGCAAACACCAGTCCGGGGCCTACCCGGGGCAGGCTGTACCCAGCGTTTTCCATTCACTTACCTACACCCTCTTGCTCCTCCTACAGCACGATTTGCTTGTGGGGCACCCTTCTATCTGACTTATCTCACTTTGCCCCCCTCAGGATAACCCCAAGTGCTCTCATTAAATGTTCTACCCAACACAACTACCAAATCTCGAATCCTTTCTTGATTGGTCTTCTACCCTGCATGTATCCAGCCCAGTGTGGAGGTTCACCCAGCTGTGCGTCCTTTACAACTGGTTCTCGGCAGCCCTGGGGTAGGCATATTTTCATGCCTCACGACAGAAAGTTGCACCTTGTAAAATGTAGAAAATTTGTGGGGGCATCAAGCACGCTCACACCCCCAGCCTCTTCGGTTTTCTGTCTTAGAGAAAGGATGGATTTGTCCGTGTGTCTGACAAATCCTATACTGACTTGACAGCTGTGCGGCTCTCTTGCAGGTGCCTCCTGACACTGGGGGGACTTGTTTCTAATGCGGAATCGTGTCACATTCCTGACTTCTCTAAATAGAGGTGATCCAGGCCAAACCTCACGGACGAGCAGTGGAGAACCTGAGTGTAGCTATTCAGAGTGCTCTCACCGCACTGTGTTGGTCACGGGGAGAAAAACATACAGGACATTGACCAGACATGATTCAATTAAATGCTTTGCCAGAGGTGACGTGTTCAGCCCACGGTCTTGCTGCAGTGCTGACCACCACGCTTTCCGTTCACTGGGAAGTCAGAGGAGGGCACGGCACCTGAAGACAAATCCGCTGCCACTGTGGGAACGAGAGCTGCTGCGGGTCCACCTGGCACATTCTGGGGCCTGGCTCCTTGGGCTGGGCCCTGTGGTTCCTCTGCCGACTGTGGTCAGGGGCCCCAGGGGCCTAGCTGCTCACAGACCATCACAGCGGTGCGCCGTTGCCTTGAGTTTCACTATATGTGGCAGCCTCTATCTTCCCCTCCAGCAATACAAAGTTATTCTAATTCCTTATTAACATAATAAGCCATAACTTGGAAGAGATCTGGTGTGTCACAGGCTTTGGCATTTACGGGCATGTTTTGCTGAAGGCAGCTGTGCCCTTTGAAGGCTACTGGTCTGTTTTTGGCTGAAATGCACAAAAGAGCCGAGTCAGCACCCCAGCACTGGGGTCAGTGATGTTTATAGGAGACAGTAAGCACAGGCAGGGGCATGGAAGCGAGACTGTGAGCGATGCCTTCACCAGCCCCAGGGGCCAGCCCTGCACACGGCAGGGACAGCAGTAGCAGGGAGGCTCACGGGTTCCAGGTGGGGTGGCTCCTGTTTCCACAGTACAGGTAGTCACTTGACATCCCCTACACGTCTAGGACTCTGAACTACTGGGATAAGACACTGCTCAGGCACCAAACTCACATCTGAGAACATCTAACCCCACGCATCTGCGAATGTGACCATCAGACAGCAGATGTGGGCATTTATACAGTTGTACAGCCCAAGTTTTGAGAGGTCCCTGAGCCAGTGCTATTTTAGGGGAGCTATAGCAAAGTCCACTGGTGCACTCTTTGTAACTGCAGAGTTGGAAACAACAGAATGTCTTCAACGGGAACAGCTGAACAAGTCACAGGCATCCATGTAACAGAACATCACGCCATTCATTTCAAAGAATGAGGTAGGTCTTTAGGTCCTGAGCTGGAAAAATGGGACATGTTAAGTGGAATGTCATCCGCTATGCTAGGTGAAGTAAAAATCAAGACTTGCTGCGAACCGGTAAGCAAAGCATGACCCTCACACTGTGGGCATGTGCTCGGCTGGCTGTCCAAACAAGGGAGAATGTCAGGAACAAGACAAGCCAAACTGTTAAGAGTGGTAATGGACTTCAGGGCATTGGGGGGAAGGGTGCAGTAGTGGCAAGGCCTTACTTTGTACAGCTTTTCTAAAGTGGCAGTGTTAAGGTTTTCAACTTCTTGTTTTTCGGTATTTTTGTATAAAAAACTGGTAAAAATATCTCAACATTCTGGATAAGGAGATAAAGTCCAAAACACTGAATGATCGTGAACTCCAAGTCACCTTTATTCGGTGTCTCAATCCTGCTTATTAGCCATGTAACTTTGGGGCACGTCATGAATCTCTCTGAAGGTTTTCTGTTCTATAAATCAGAGGGAATTCCTATTCTACCTACCTCCTATGGCCAATAAATTAAAACATTTAAATGTTGAAACAAGACCCCGTGTGAAAATACTTGATGAAACTCAAGTCGTGCAGGAATGTTGAGCTGTAGAAGTTATCTGTACATGAGAACATGTCAGCTAGACTTCCCTTTTAATACCAGCGGCCGTTTTTCCGAACGTGTGTCTGCTCCAGTAAAGGGTTTTCGGCAGCACCCCCAGACTGCTCTGGCTCCGGCTCAGACACCTCGCCCAGGACAAGGAAGATGATCTGGCTGGGGAACCTCGACTCTTTAAGCTGAAGGCTCATTTTCTCTTCTCGGCTGCCAACACTGCTTTTCTTCCCTACTGCTTCCCGCTTCGGAGAGCAGAAACATCCACATGATGGATGGCACTGGTCTTCCCCCTTTCATGCTGGGATACACAATTAGGTATTGCTGGGTTTTCTATTACTAGTTTCTGACCACTCCAAAAATACCCAGGCGGCTGAATGCTACCAGAATGAATGGCTCCACCCACTTTGACAACGGCTGTCAAAGGACCCCGAACTGCAGTGAAACTGAACCCAGGGGGAGAATGTCTTCTGAAGCAGCCACATCAACCCTAAAATCCACACTCTCCTCCCCTCTGCACACATATGCTGGTGTTGCACAAAATTATTAAAATACATGTTGCATTAACTCTTTCCTCCCAGCTTTACTGAGGTATAACCTACATCTTAAAGGCCACTCAGTATTTCCATCACCTGAAGGTTTCCTCTTAACCCTTTGCAGTCCATCCCCCTCGACTTTTAAGAACTGCATTTAAGTGGGATTGCATACGGCCTTTAGTGTTGGCCTTTTCACCTTGCATGGTGCTTTAAGATTTACTCCTTTTGAGTATCAGTTCCTTTTTTTGTGTATGTGCTGATAAGTATTCCATGATACAGATACACTGTAATTGTTTATCCATTCATCTATTGATCAACCTCTGGGCTGTAGCTACTATAACACTGTGTGAACAGCTGCATAAAAATCTTTGTGTGGCCACACGGGTGAACGAGGGAGTAAAATGGCTAGATGGCAAATGTATGTTTCATGTTTTAGGAAACTGCCAAACTATTTTCCCAAGTGGCATTACCAATTTACATTCCCATGAGCAATGCATGAAAGTTACAGTTGCTTCAGTCTCACCAACACTTGGTATAATCTGTTTTTCCCATTTTAGCCATTTTACTGGGCATTGCAACTTTCATTTGCATTTGCCTCATGACCAGTGATGTTGAGCATCTTTTCATGTGCTTATTTCATTTATCTTTGTGGAATGTCTGTTCAAATCTTTTGTCCATTTTTTAAAAATTGGGTTATTAAGTTGAGAGAAATCTTTGTATGCTGGATACAAACCTTTCGACCAGCGTTATTTTCTATGAGCATCACCCATTCCATTTTTAAAATGTTACACGGATGTGCTTACAGGACGGGACAGAACAGATGCAAGTCTGTGGTCGCGACGCTTGCTAAGTGGGACGTTGCTGTCCTCCTTCGAGGCAGCAATATGGTTGTGTTTGTTCTGAGAAGTAGGCTCAGCGGAAGTTCCAGAAACATAATTCTGGCCTGTCTTTCTTGGCTATTTCTACCTCACTTTCGTTCGAGTTTCAGATTTTACTGGGTTCTGTACCATCCCAGCAGTAACTGCGCACGCTTCTCCAGCGTCAGTCCCTGCTTTTCTCAGTAGAGGGCACCCACTGGAGGGTTCCAGAGCAAAGCATGCAAGTAAATTAGGAGGCAAGCTCAGGCGGATCGGCAGAAGCCTGACTTCAGAGACGAGCTAATGCCTCCCCACAAAATAACAGAAACTAGTAGCTCAATTAAGCACATAAAACAATGATTTTGATTTTAGAATAATGATTCTAGTAAAATGTCTGGCCTAGGGCAGTAAGTTTTTCATTGTTTCCTAATGTTCAGACTACACCGGTATCAACACGGCGTTTGTTACTCTTCTGGCAGAACATATTTATCTTGTGTAAACTCTAACTCTGCCTCACAGTATCAGGTAGGAGTAAAAACACCTACATACTCTCAGATATTTTGAATATTTGTGTTGTAGATTTTTGTTTCACTTTAAAACTACTTCAGAGGCTGTAACTACTAGACCATCACTGACTCTTAAAAGATTCTCTAAAAATGCTGTCATCATTTCCCAGGCAGGAACACAGGTCAAATGTAGAAAATGAAAACTAAAAACCCTCCATCACGTTGTGCTCGGTCAGCATGCGGTCTAATCAACCACCTCCACTCGTCACTGAGAAGTATGGGCCCGCCCTGCAGCCATCCTCACGGCCCACAGCGTGATGCTCTGGTGTCCGAGGAGCCTCTCTGATTTTCAGATGGATCCGCCCTCCGCTAGTGCGTTTCTTGGGTACCACTGAGCTTTTATCAAACAAAGAAGCATCACCCAGACACCACGTTTGTATCTGCACAAGCAAGCTGGCCTAATGCAGGGCATGGGTGGAGTCTACCCACGGAGGAGACAGTGCTCTCTGCTTTATTCAACATCAATGCACAATGGCTGTTCCCCGTGAGGACAACTAAAGGACACCAGTGGAGGAGAAAGGGACTCTCGGGAAGAAAACCACACAGCCAAGACCCATCTTCATAGAAAGGGCTCAATGTTGATCTCCAGCGAGGAGCAGGGCATGGTCAGCTCAAATCTGGTGATCACGTCAGGATGAAGGACCCCCAGCTTCCCAACGCTCTGACCCCTGACAAAGATCTCGGCACATCGCCCGGGGAAGAAAGCAGGACCTGTAAAACAGAATGAGAAAAAAATCAAGGTTTCTCCCGGCAAAAATGCCAATGGATGTTTACTACTAAAAGCTCACTCTTCTACTCTAAAAATAACAATTCTTCTCTAAACCAGACTAGGAAATGAGAGTGCTCCCTCACACTTTCTGGCCCTAAGAAGAGATATGTGCTCTCACACACCCCAGCACTCCCGCAAGGAGGGCTGAGGGGCGACAGGAAGCCAGAGCCCCGTGTTGTTTATCACAGGGTCCCCGCAGAGGAGGGATGAAGGAAGGGGGGCTGAAGGGCGCAGTCTCAGAAGTCTCAGCGGAGCCATGCCCAGGTGTGGAACAGGCCCAAAAAGGACAAAGGGAACAACGAAATGTGAAACCAACAACCTTGTGTGGGAAGAACCTGTTTTGAAACAGGTTTTTCCAAAGTAATACTTGCTGGACAAAAAGTCTGCACTGAAGTTTTCTACTTTATTACAGAGAAACACAGCTGCACGTCATCGGCAGACAAAGACCTTGTCACCTGGACACCATCCATGTTCCTGCCGGAAGGTGCTTGCTAAGCAGTTCTGGAGCATCGACTGCAAAACCACAGCCAAGGCCAGCCCCAAACAAGTCTGGGCTGACCCCTGATTTATTTCAAGACAGGCAGAAAATTCTCTCTTCATTTGGTGCCAATGCACTGCAACGCCTTACCAAACCAGTAACAGTTCCTGAGGTTTAAAGAGCTACAAACATACAGGCCCACTCCATGTGCACTAATGACCAGTGCCAGAGAGGGGTGTCAACGCTCTGCACTCCGCTGACATTAAAAAAAAACAAACGCTGACTCACTTCTCTCACCACCAACTAGAAAAAGGATCGGGCCCACAGCTCCTGCCTGATCCAACCGAAACGTTTACTGGCATGAGCTATAAATACCCCGCGGAGCTGGGCCGCGAGCCTCCAGCCTGCCACTCCAGACAGAGTGCATTATTTATGAACAAGTAAACTGCTGAGTCTCCACTAATGGCTCCAAGGTCAACGTAATGAAGAAGTTCAGAAAGGGGGGTGGGGGTGTCAGGTCAGCACCAGCTACCCCACAGAAACACAAGGGGATCACACGTATTTCCTGATCAGCACAGAAGGACGTTCGTTTGCTTATCATCCTGAAAAAGTTTTAATTGTCATTGTTTAAAATTCCCACAGCAATCTGGGTGAAATAGAAGGTGGTCTGTTCTTCACACCTCCCCGAAACTAAAGAATTCTGCCTCGCCGACTATGAAAGCAGGCACTTCAAAGGCCTGCGTCTGAAGGTCATAATTGTTTGGCTACGTGCGCTAATGTCCCCTGGGGAGAGGGGTGGGAAGAGGACTCAAACTGAGAGAGAAACCAAACTGGACCGATAAGGCAGAGCCTCAGTAAGGTACGAAGAGCTAAACCTGATAAAGACCGCACACTTTAATTCCATCGAAATGAAAACCTGACTTAAAGGACAACACCACTCCCCTTCCAAATAAAGGAAATCTTCAAATGACACAAGTGAAGTTCGGACACAGTTGCTGATGGTAAGCAGTACAACCGGCAGTCACCGATAGGGCTGCTGGGAAGTCACTCACTCCATCACCCACCCCCCAGCCGATGCCCCGGATCTGCACGGCCCACACCAGCTGCAGACAACCCCAGCCCATCTGAAAGGCCATTCAGAAAGGACATTTTCAGGACCTTCCCTGACAACCTTTCTATGTTTAAGAATCCTCACTGTACCCAAATCCTCCCTTTTATCTATCTTCAAATTCCAATTTGATTGGATTCATTTTAACTAAAGCGTAAAACTAGACTACCTCAGAATCTAAGCCAGATGTGCTAGTTCCGACAGTGTTATCAAAATAAAGCCTAAGAGAAAAGAATTTAGAATTTTTACTTCATAAAACAACTTTTAGAATCAGCAGTTTTTTTAGCAAAGTTCAGTTAATATTCATATTCTTCTTTAGTTAGCAAGTATGATAATACCAGCTGCACCTCCCTCCAGGAATTTGGACCAAACTTTGCTTTGTTCATTAAATACTTAGGTAAACAAAAATACTCATATCACTAAATATAATTTTCTCTCTCCAAAGAAAACTGAAATTCTTATTATACATATTTAAAGCATATGCAAATATGAGAATAGTCAAAATGACGTAAATATCAGAAACTCCCAGCCCAGCACGTGGTCGGCCTGTGGAGTCCCCAGGCACCCTGGCCCTCACATCCAGCGATAATCCTCTCCTGCCCCACCCCCGGGTTCAAATTCAGCCCAGTAATGGGGTTTCTGCATAAGCTCCGCTTTACAGAAAACTAGACACTTTAACCTGTGATGACAATTTAACCTTTTCTTACCATTTTTCATTTCTAACAAGGTCAGATTATGATAGAAACACTTCTTATGCTTTTCTCTCGGACTCCCTGCTCAGTTAGAGCAAGGCAGAAGTCCGGTTCTCCAGACAGGAACTGAAAGACAGACAAAAGAGCCTTCGGGTTTCAAAGGGGTACAGAGAAAACCCCCAAATATGCCACTTGATGTTATAAGTGAACTAGAAATACTGAAAGAAAATTTAAAATGATAAAAACACCAGCATTTCTTAGTGCGTTTTAAGAATCTTCACGGCTTAAACCCAACCCTGCAGGCAGAAATGAACTGCTTCAAAGAAGGGCAGGCAGGAGAGAACCGCCTCACTAACAGCACAAAGGGGACGCCCCCCGCCCACAGGCCGCAACGAGCCCCAGGCCAGCAGGCAGGTCAGTCGTTCAAACGCAGGCAGAACAGTGTGATCAACATGCTCCAGCTAGGCTGATGCCCCTGCACTGAAAGCCTTCCCAGAAGGAAAAAAGTCACGTCAGACTGGAACCCAGGGTCCAGGCTTACGAACAGTCAGAGCTGGATCATGGATAAGGGCTACTCTCGTCTCGCCGACAGACAGACAGACGTGTTTCTGGAGAAAAAACAGCCTGTTGTGTGTAGAAACAAAGAGGCTGCCGATTCAAGGAAAGTCATGTATGTTGCCATGTGAATGGGAATTCTAAAACTCAAATTCTACAAAGTACATTTGTTTTCTTTTCTTTTCATGTGTTGAGCCCAGGGTCCCTGGTACACTGATGTACCAAGATGCATAAATGCAATTTTCAACCTGTGTCCAAAATGCTCCCCAGCAAAAAGCCTCTCAGCACGATTTCCCCCTAGTTCCTCACACTGATTAAACTCAGCTTTGCTAGTGTCCATCCCAGTGAAAGGGTTTCCGACATGAAACAGATTTGGGGAAAATAGCGTTCTCTGTTGAAATACATGTGGAAGCCCAGACAAAAGAAACAGGTTGATCACAAACAAGAATTTCCAAAACTTAGTGGGGTGTAAGTAAGTCCCTTAATTAAGGCTTTTGTAGCACCTCCGTGAGGCCTGTAATTGTCCCTGTGCTCTGACTCTTTGAGGACCTGGGGCTGATTCTGGGCGGGTAATCCAGGGCAGCGCAGCCTTTAGCACATTTTCTGGCTAATTGACCTTCAAAGAGCTAGTGAGCCCCTCCCCTGCACATTGCCAAACACCTTCCCCAAGGTCATCTTGCCCCTTTCTTTTGGAGTAATATTCCAGGACCAAAGTCTGGACGAACTTTCCTCATAGACTCATTCCTGCAACTTTATGAAGCATTGGAAGTAAAAGGTTACGGTGGTAACTGAGCAGACCCCTAACCTGAAAGGTCAAGGGTGTTATTAAGCATGAGACTCTTAATTCCTTAATATTAACCTGCTGCTAGGAGGTTAATATTATGGAATTAATAACTCAACTGTTTTACTTGGTATTTAGTATTTAGTTCATCTCTAATTTACCTACCAATAAATTTAACTTTTCCCTTCCTGAACATCACTAATACATGCTTTAGAGGTTTAGACCCACATATTGTAACTTCCTGCAATTTGGTATTTACCATCCAAATTCTCTACAATAAAAAAATAACAAAATAAAGAGGGCAGGGAACACTGAAAACAGAATGTCTGTCTCACATATGTTTTAGCAAATAACAGAAACTACAATCATGAGCTTAATTTAACAGCAACGACCATACAGGTCCCTAAATTCAGGGAGAAAATACAAAATGGAGAATTATACAAATGCAGTAAAGCCACTGGGCCAACTGAATGTATTTTGTATTCTACACCTGTTGTAAATGACTGCTTATGTACTTCGGGGTGAGAGGAAGGAATAATCATTTAGCAGGCAGTTGGCACCTACCCAAACCTCGCCCTTCCCACCCCCCGACCCTACTCCAGTACAATCTCAGACACAGAAAACAACGCGTTCCACATTCCAGCAACCATCCTCGCACTCACACAAGGACACAAAAAAATCCGCAGTGTTCCTGCTGCTGCCACATGAACCTCACTTTGCTTTTCTATATAATGTTAATTTAAAGAAACGACAAAATATAAGGCTTTTTAAAAAACTGAAGACACACACCATACATGTGAGCCTGGCACCATTTTTTAAAGCAGTGGTTCTTACAGAGAACCACTAACTCTTACAGAGTTAGAACCAGGAGTTTCTTGGGTGCACCAATGGAATTACACACTGAGGGGGGACCCAAGGAGGACACGGCACAGAGTAGGTAAGACAGTAAAGGAAGGAGAGGGTTTAGGAGTATGACGGGAAAAAATGGCCTAACTACCAAATATAAGCATACACATTTTTTCAGATCTCAGTACACTTTAGGTTGGAAGAAAATGTCTCAGCAAATACCATTTAATTTGTAAGTGGAGACTGAATAATTTCTAAGTGGTAATATAAAACACCCATTTCCCCCAGACGCATAACAATTCTTCACCTTACATCTAAAGTGAAATATTTATGGTACCTAAGGTCTTTAAAGAAAGGGGACCTAATCCCTTGAGTGTAATGGCTATCTTTCATCCCCTTCTGAAGATCAAAAGAAAGAAAACCCCTTACACAACTTTGCAGTGCTAATCCCAACACACCTGCAGACATCATTAACTCGTAGGTAAAGGAAACCGACACGAGACTGCTGGAACCCACTGAGCCCCACTGCACGGCCCGCGCAGGGCGGCCTGTGCTCAGCGACATCCAATCCCGGCGGCCTGGCAAGATCTGTGCACGTGACAGCTGGCTCTGTCAGACCTTTATTCTCAAAAAGTCACCAGCAAGGCCCAGACTACCTAGTCTTCTAACTAGTGGAAACATGTCTTCAACAAATTTTTAAAAAATAGATCACCACGATCATCTTATGACTAAATGTCTAAAATCATAACTTTAATATTCCATTTTACTTTATCTAGGAAAATTGTAGCTTATTTCCATGGCTATCCCTTTTTAACATTTCTTAAGATGGATTTTAAAGTCTAATTTTAGCTACGTGTCTCTCATACACACATACTCACACATACTCACATTTCAAAATATGAAGGAAGTCAGGAATGTTAGAATTTAAATGTGATCCAACAGGGGCTGGGGATTGAGGAGACTATTGTGGCAACTCTGATGCCCATTTGCAAATTTCTTGTAATGTTTCTCAAGAAAAAAGTTAAATGACAGAGGTCTTTTTTTTTAAGTCCTCACCTGCGGATATGTTTACTGATTTGAGAGAGAAAGGGAGAGAAACACTGATTGGCTGCCTTCCATAATGGGGAGGAAACCTGCAACCTAGGTGTGTGCCCTGACCAGGGATCAAACCCACAACTTTCCTGATGTAGGGGGCAGCACCCCAACCAATCGAGCAACCCGGCTATGGCTAAAGGTCTTTTCTTGAAACAGAGACCACAGCAAGCTGTATCTTTATAACTACAGATCTGTGAACACTGATGTAGACTGGATTTTTCTTCTTACCCAGTTTCAAGTATCTCCATGTTTTCTCCTGAACATGTTCAATCTGATTGAAGGGCTTTATAAATCATTTCATCCTTCAGAAATATCAAAGATCATAACATTTTAGATCTATTCCTTTTGTGGATTCAAAAAGCATTTGCCATAAAATAAAGCAAATTTAGAAAGCCAAACATTTGTACCATTTAAAAAAGTCCCAACAATTGCTGGAAAGCAACATATATCAAAAAAAAAAAAATCTACAAAGCACACAGAAAAAGATAAAATGGACCTATCCCTCATATGTACTCAGGATAAGTTACAAACAGGTAAGACACTTAAATGTAAGCATGAGAAGAGGCCTAGGGAATTCCTCCCTAATCACAGAGTGGGAGAAGCCTTCCTAACTATGACTCAAGTCCAGAAGCAATAAAGAAAAAATTAGTAAGTTTTACCGTGTAAAAATTTCAAAAATCTACATGGCAAAAACATAACAAAAGACACGAGAACATAAAAATAGTTGAATATATCATGAAGTGTTAATATCCCAAACACATGAAAAATTTCTAAAAATAGAGAAAGACCAACAAACTTAAAAAATAAGCACACATGTGAACACACAATTAGTTCACAGAAAAGGAAATAAAAACGTCCTGTAAACATGAAGATGTGTTTACTTGCTCGTAATGAAGGAGACCCGGTTACCCCCACAGGGGGTACCACTCCCACCTGAAAGACTGGCCAGACACAGGGAAGTCCGATGACCTCCCTTGTGAACAGGGTTCTGCTCACACGCTGCTGCTGAGTTTGTACAGTGTTAGAACCACGAGTCCCATGGAGGAGTGTTTGGCAGTATCTAGCAAAAATATTAATTTACCATTTGTCCTAATAATCCCATACTTCTAGGAATCTGTTCTAAAAATACCTAGCAAAAATCCCTAACAGGCACAAAGCTGCTCATTGCAGCACTATTTGTAACAGGGCAGACTGGCGGCAGCCTGTCCACCGACAGAGGGCCAGTCAAACGAACGTGGACCCCCTGTCGCAGGTCCCCGACAGAATCAAAAGAGAGGAGGGTCTCCAGGCGCTGCCGCAGAGCGACAGCCAGTGCAGGCTGTACCGGCGGGGCGTCAAGTAGCAACTCTTCAGCCGAGAAAGTGGAGGAGAGTATAAATACACGCATGCTTACATTCTTTAACAACTACAGAAAAATAAGCGAAAACATTTTCATAAACTATAGAGGCAGGGAGAGAACAGTGTGAAGGGAACGAAGATGGAACTCTCTAAACATGCTTTAGCTGCTAGTACACGGGGTGGGGGAAAGTGGGTTTACAGTTGTTCACACGGAAGATCATACAATAAGTAACAAGACAAGAATAAACTCTTACTTCATGTGCTCACAACTGTAAACTTACTTCTGCCCCACCGTGTATATCCTAAGGACAAGAAGACTTAAGATGATACTCAAACAGACTATGGTTATACTCAGTTGTCAGCAATAACACTGATATTATTTTGAAACCAAGCTAGCTGGATAGACAGTAGATATAGACAGGATAAGCAAGTAAGTAGTAATATATATTTGTTAGAACAAGGTTTCCAGTGTAAAGAGCTATAAATTATAAAGTCAAACACAGTAAGTAAAAATTCTCTAATCCTCAGTATAAACCAGGAAGATTCACATGAACTCAATTTTTGTCCTTTAAAAAAGGGGTGGGGCTCCCCAGCTCCGCATACTAAACCTCCTAGAAACAATGACTCGCTCAGTAGTGACGAGCAACCTTAGCACCCACTAAATTCGATCAAAATTCGATTTCCCACTAAAAGGAACTGCATTTACTCGGAGATATAGCTAGATTCAGGTCTGAGACAGAAACCATGTATGACGAGCCCAGAAATCTATTTCCTACATCACCGCCCACCACCCACTCAACAAGTATGTCCCAGCCGACGGAGGCTCCTCCAGACTTTGAGAAGTCCTTTCCCTTTCTCTTCCAGAACAATTCAGCTGAACCCAGATCCGGGAAGGAAAGTCGCCCACAGGTAAGCAAGCAGGTGACAGTCCGAGTCTGAGTGACGAGCGGGGCCAATAGCAGGGGACAAAATGAAGTTTAGGTTACACACAGGGGCACTGATCAAGTAAATAAAAAAGAAAGAAAGAAATTATATTTAACATGTTTCATCCTTATGTTTTTCCTTAAAAGGAATCACTAAATAGTACCATTACTAAAAACTTTTGAATATTGGTTGTGTTAGTTCATGCAACATAACTCTAATGAAAAAGCAAATAAACAAACCCAAAATATAAATAAATAAGTAGATAGATGATAGATTGATAGATAGATAGATAAGAGATAATAGGAGCCAGGTCCTCACTACTGGAGAAAGGGAGAATGGGATGGGAGGAAACTGGAGTGAACCCTGAAGGGCTGGGCTGCAATGGAGGTATGGTTGTGGACTTAGGATCCGAACAGTGCGTATGCACATATGCATATACACATGCAAATAGCAACGCTCACCCCTAATAGCAATAAACACACCCTAAATCTTGGTGTTTAGACACCATCCCCCACCCCTGAGTAGAATCAGGATGGAGAAACAGAGCAAAGGAAAGTTCCAGATAAGCATGGTCTATCTTCTTAGTTAAGACAGGAAGTATTAATAATAATACAAACTAACAGTAAAAATTAGGAACATGTTAAAAGGACACAAAAGCCAGCACGAAGGGGTGACCTTCAGCCAAACTGGGGACAAGGTGAACATCAGAATAATGACTGCAGTGGACTAAAATACACTGAATAAAATAGGAAATACTGAGTCCATACGGATATAAATACATAGGAAACCAGATTAGGAACAGAACATTCACATTAACTGTGATGGAGAAAGAATAACTTTATAGTAAAAAAGCCTTAATCAAGGGACTAAAGTGAACATTACCAGTTAAGGGGTAAATGGAAACAGTGTCTTGGTAGGACTCTCGATAGCGCACACTGAGAAAACAGCATTAGTTCTGCAGCATTCTTCCGAAGACGCCTGACTGGTATCTAATAGTAAATAAAGATCAGGCAACCCAAAGTTGAGGGACACGATGCTCCAAAATAAGTGGTTTGCAATCTTCAAGAGTGTCAGGGCTTGAAGGTCAAGGAAAGATGGTGCTAGAACGCTCCAGAACAAAATTAAGGAGACATGACAGCTGGGGGCAACAAGCAATCTTTGACGTAGAGCACTGATGGAACTTGCGTAGGGTATGGGGAGTAGATGGCGGTCAACATGAACATGAGCATTTTCCTGGTGGTGACGATTATATTGTGGCTATGTAGGATGATGTCCTTGGAGTTAACACATACTAAAGAATTCAGGGGAAATGGGATATCAGGTTGGCCATTTACTCTCAAATAGTTCAGGAAAAAGCTCTTTGTACTGTACTTGCATTTTTTTCCTTTTTACTGAACTTATTGGGGTCACACTAGTTGACAAAATTATACAGGTGTACTTGCATTTTTAATAAGCATGTGACTTTCAAAAAATTAACAAAATGGGGTTTAAGTTACTTAAACGATGCTTCCACCCAATTCTTTAAAAAAAGTACAGCACAGGAAACAGAGCCAATAATATTTCAATGACCATGTATGGTGTCCAATGGGCACTAGCCTTATCAGGGTGATCACTTCCTAAGTATACACAAGGCTGTCCAGAAAGTATCCACCCATGTACTATAAAAAATAGAGACATGCACTGAAGAAGATACAAGAAACACAGTACATAGGACAATGGCGCTTCAGTCCCCATCAAAGTTATGACCTTCTTGAGGAACTCGGGTTCACTGGTAGCAGTTTGAATCAAGTCATCAGCAACTGCAGCACGATGTTCCCTCTGCTCTGGTAGCAGAAGCCACAGAACGAATTTTGCTACAACATGTTTCATGCCAAGTCCTGCATCAAAATCTCGAACACAGTAGTTTCTGGAACCCCCAGATCGGCTTCTGTCAGTTACTGATCTTTGCTAATTGCAGTCCCAACATGTTCAACCTTCTCAGGTGTACTGCTGGTGACAGGGCTTCCAGAACGTGGATCACTTTCAAGAGACTCTCGACCCTCTTTGAAGTGTTTGTGCCACACCTTTATTTGTGCCGCACTCATTGCATCGTCCCCCAAAGCCTTCCAAGGCATCCAAGTAGTTTCTGCAGAGGACTGTTCAAGCTCAAAGCAAAACTGGATGCGGACTCGTTGCTCTACTCGCTCAGTCATTTTGAATGCGAGGGCCACACAGTACACATGCTCACTCCATGGTGCCTACCGCCCCCACTGACTAGTTCAGTGGGGTCGTCACTGTTCACACGTGCACATTACAGTCCACTCTCCTTGGCTGCCAGGTCACACTGATGTCGCATAAACCATTCTTGTTATGTGAACAGTGGCTGGACTTTCTCCAGATGGGTCTCATATAAATGTCTAATCAGCGTGTTGTTCACCTAAAACTAACATGACATTCTACGTCAACTGTAATAAAAATAACTTTAAAAAAGATTAAGAATTATTGCCCCGGTCTTGCACCTTGCAAGGAACCACTCTGAATGCACCGTGGGGGAGGACACTTTGCGCACGGGTGAACCTGACCAAGTTATGTGCTTGCACACATCCACTTCAGAAGAAACAGAAGCACTTACCTGTTGTAAATTACTCCTGCTTATTCTCTTAGAGCTTTTTTTTTCTGAACTATTTTTAAGGTCACTGAAATATATAAGAGAAGTTATTTCTGTCCTTGATATCCATCCATCCATTCATCTAGATACATGCATACAAGCTTTTTCCTCTATCACAGTAGTTCCTACTATTTTGGGGAATGTAACATCCTCTCATTTCATTGTTACCTTACCCTGACAAAGTATTAGATATCATACATTATTTTAAGTGACTAAGTTAATTTTATTGGGGAATTTTAGGAACTTAAGACCAAAAAAAGTGCAAAAAAACAAAAAGATCTTCTGCCGTATCATATTAACTCATACCACTAAATTTTCTTCAAATTACCAAAGAGAACTTAAGAAATATGAGTTGAATCATCAATGTTTTGGCAGACTTTCCTTTTTAAGTCAATGTAATGAAACATAATTATTATTCACTGTCCAGCACCCAGAAGCATTGGACACCTTTAAGTGCCTGGTGTCCTATGCAATGAGAACACCTAGACCCTGAAATCTGACTGCTACTTTATGAATAGCCACAACGACATCAATTAGTTTTCATGCTTGCAATGCACCACGCCACATGGTATGATGACTCAGTAGCATTAAAACCTTAGACACCCTTAGCCACGGCACCTAGAAGGAAAGCAAGTGAAGTAGGGTGTAAAGAGGGAGAACCCCTAATCACCACCACTGCAGCATCTATGGACTTTCTGATGTTCCACGAGGTGGGTTTCAAACTTGGTTCAAAGTATTTACACAATTTTATTTCTTTTTTAATGGGAGCCTAGAAGGCATTTAAAAGCCAATCCTCTAAAACACATTCCTTGGGAATGGCCAAAGTCCTCATTAGCTGTAAAAACGCCAACAGGAAATACACGCCCGTGGTTAGCAGGAACAGCCTCAAAGGCAACGAGACCCAAGTACGTCCTTGAAGCTCATACAGGCAAAGGTGTTTGGAATAAAACCACTGCAGATGTGGATGTAAGAGCGAGCCATCAAAAGCATTTAAAAGTGAAGAGCAAAGGAACTGAGAGAAAGGAAATGAAAGAATGAATGATTTTACTAATAATTTAAAAATAACTCATAAGCTGGCTTGAAACTTGATTCAGTTATCTTAGAGCTGGGTAGCATTTTAATACTGCAAAGGAGTTCAGGCAGGTAGAAATTAAAGTATGACTTGTAAATTAGGATTAGTTTAATCTTCAAGAAAGAAAGCCCCAAATATCAATGGCTGGAAAAGACAGAAGTGTGTTTTCCCTCACGCCAAAACCAGAGCAGTGGCTCCAGGAAATGAGGCCTTTGCCCTGTGAGGGCTTGTGCGCCACAGAGCACGCCACATCCCTCAGCCCTCCTTGGGGCTGCGCTCCATGCGTTCACCTGTTTTTCTCCCACCCAGCATCCTTTAATCCTTCTGGATTAACGCTGGATTGGCCATTTAGAGGACTGACAGTTAGCTCACCAGAACACATCAGGCGTGGGAACTCACAGGACTGTGATATTCAGTGACTGCAGCACACCACGTCCGACACCAGGGTGCTGCCAAAGCGGGGCCCCCACAAACACCCGACAGTCTGGGAGAAAGCAAACCCGTCTTCCATGTGTGAGATAAAATCTAAGGAGTGAAAATCACCCTCAAATCTTTTAAAGTTCAGAATCTGGGCCCCTGATGAGCTAAAAATGAACTTTTGCATCTCTCTGTATTTGGGCCACAGCCTTTTCTGTGGAACGGTGGAAGTCAGCATCCAGTCTGGAAACAGGAAAGGAGTGCAAAGTGGTAAATAAAAGTATCTTTATTTCTCTCTCTCTCTCCTTTTTTTTTGCCCAGTACATGTAGTGTTTTAAGAGGGGTGACAACTGGTTCTTGGGGACAGGGCAGACGTATGAAAAATCTTACATGTCACCCTGGTTTGTGGCCCTCCACAGCCGAACCTGCCTGACAAAAATCTCACTCCTTGGTATTCAGTTCCTCTCAGTGGGTTGTCCCGGGCCTCGCAGGAGCAGCACGGACATGGGAGTCAGTCGGTGCACGTGCGATCAGGCCTACACGCCTATGGAGGTGGATGGCCGTGACTGTGACTGGAAGGCTGCCACTGACTCGAAGTCCTGTGGGGGGCTGCTTGGGGGCTGCCGCTGGCTGCCTCGTGCACGCTGTTTGTGTCCGGTCCCGAGAGCTCAGGACCAGTTTGTGTGTGGCTCAGGCTATGGGTTTCTAACTCAGAAAACTAGTCAGTGCATCACTGACTACATCAAGTGCTGCACAGAAAAAGACACTGACTGTATTTAACTATCGGGTAGTTATCTGCTGTCATTAAGGAAAAGTCACATTCACTAAAAATGATTTCTAAGAAATTACCTTTTCAATTGTTTTACTTTTGCTGAAAAAATTTTTTGAATGATTTCTAAAAATGTTTGGTATAGACATTAAGCATTTAAATTGCTAACAGGCAAATATATAATTTGATACACTACAACTTAAAGTAAATAAATAACATTAAAAGTTATCCAGCAGATATAGTTAAATGTTAGTTTTTTAACCTAAGGTCGAACTTAAAATTTAAAGGTTCCTTAGGGGAGAGAGGATTTAAGAGTAACAAGGCTAAGAAGCACCAGGTCATGACAGTGTCAGGTGGAACACTGAGCTGACCACGTCATTCCAGGGAGACTGGCTGTGCAGCCCTGGAGCTTGCTGAGCACTAAAAGGTCAACCAAACAAGTACCCAAACACCCCACCCGCCCCCAGAAAAGAGTGACCGTTGAGTCACGAGAAATCTGTCCTGCACAGGTAAGGAAAAGTGGGCAAGGACCATGAACGCGCACAGAAACAACGCGGAGCGTGAGGACTCGCTCGCGTGGGGACTGCAGAAGCTTGCAGAAACACAGAAGCCCCGTGCTAGCAGCTGTGCTGACTGCGCAGTGACGGTGATGCTGACAGGGTTAGAGCTGCTGAGTCTTTTAATCCCTTGTCTGAACTGTATCTCTAAAAGCTTCCCCCAAACACAAAAAACAGGGAACCAAAGGAATAAGGACTGTTTTTAGAGTAATAAAGCCAGGAAGCTTAAAAAACTTCCAAACCTTTTTTCTTTTAAACCTGATGCCTTAACGGAAAAACGTTTTTGTTGATGGTAACTAATGCGGGCATGCCGTGTAGGACGGTTTATGTAAATCAAACCTTAAATGACACCTTCACTGCAGCAGGTTGTTCTGCACATGTACTTCCAAGCTCACGTCACACTGAAAACCAGTGTGAAGACCAGGGAAACATCACAGTTTCACCCAGGTGCCAACATCTGAAACCTTTCTCAGGGGGCCTGAAAGGGGAAAGAGGTCATGACCTACAGGTCACGTCAATGATCATCAGGTGTCACTGTAACAGAAGGCATCTAAGCAGCCGCTATGGGAACACATGGTGCAGGATTAGGTGTGTATTACTCACAAGGTTATTTCTCATTTCACAAAATGACTCCTGAGCAGTATGAAAACTACCACCGCCAAAACGAAAAGTTCTACAACTTCTGTCTACCAGAGATCTTGTCTCAAGTTAAACTGAAGTTTTCTGTAAAACTGTAAATAAACTGAAATAGGTAACAAATTAAAAGGGGAAAAATACACCGTTAAGTCGCTGCAGCCAACCCCACACAAAACCCTCTGCCTTCTAAAGAAACGGCTTTTGTCACTGGTATGCCCGGGAACCACATAACTGCTCTCAACACAAAAATGTGGAAAATTTTCCCTGCCCAAAAGTGGTTTTGAAAAGGAGAAATGCATTTTAACATACATAATTTAGTTTGCGACAAGCCACAAAAACAAAGAGGAAGAAGCCTGGAAAAGAGTGTATCCAGACGCTGTAACGATCTGGTCGAGTGCCGCCAAAACATTCTGAGCGGACACTTTTGAGACCCTCTAAACACGCTGCAGTCTGATGAAAAGTTAAAGCTGCTCCTTCCTTTGTTTCCACTCAACAACTGACCTCACTCTTATCGGCAACTCGACAGTCCACCTCACTTTACATTCTTAACTGCAAGGGTGCTCAGCGAGCGGAAACCACAAAGGCTAAGTGACCTCAGCGGAGGCTCCACATGCTGCCGAGGGTTGCTGCCCGCACAGTAAGGAAGCTTACACACCAGTGTCAACAGGACTCCTCGAGATCGGTGTGATGATCAGTTAAATGAGTTTCCAGATTTCTCTTACAATGAACAGGGCCAAGTTCCTCAAAGGGGAATCACGTTCTATTCCACTCCCCCTACCTCCAAACAAAGCTGCTCAGGAGGACCGGGTGGTTCATTAGAAAGGACACAGAGATGGGGCAGAGCTGCCAGTGGACTGACGTTAGCAGGCATTTCTGGTGAACAGACTTGGCTCAAAAGTAACTGCAAAGCCACCAGGGATTTTTAATTATTAAAAGGTAAGCCATATGGCAGAGTAACAGAAGACAACTCAGCGATCAAGAATGGTAGGAAACAGTAGTTCTTAATCTCTTTCTACTTTACTTTTTGATAATCAGAAGACCTATACTTAACATGCAAAATTATAAATTCGAAAAAAATGATGTAAGTAAACATGCCCCAGCATCCAAATTCTGTGTTTACAGGTTTACTCAAAAGATAAAGCTATATGAAGTTCACAGGTTTATGAAATGTTAGATGAAGACCTAATGCTGATTTATTTTGACAAGCCACGTCTTTAGGTCTTAATTTCTTTAACCATAAAAAAAAAAGATAATCGTATTTGCCATTAGACAATCAAAACAGACTTAGAAATCCCTACGAGAAATGAGGAGCTATTATTTACAGTGACACTCACTCCCTTTGGCTTGAGGGCTCTTACAGAAAGCTTCCCGAGAAAAATGATGTGGCCGGTGCTGCTGACAGAGACACTGGAAGTAAATACTTGTCTTTTTTCAAAGAAAGCCAATTAGATATACTGAAATATGTACTGATCGAGGCCACACATATGTACAAATAAGTTGCACCAAATCTTCTCAAATTCATAAATCTAAGACTTCTCATACATGTAAAAACTTTAAAATGTTGCAATATTTTATTATGAGAACCAAAGTGAATTCAAAAGGAAACACAAGCTTGACTCTGTCCCAATATGTAACCAAAAACCATATTAACAATTTGGCCTAAAAAAATTGAACATACAGATCTACAAACACATTATAAGTGATTACAGTTTATGAATGTATCTTCTAATAAAAATAATATACTCCAAACCAAAACATGAGACATCTACAGACTAGAGAAATTACATGCTAAGTACCATATTGTTCTGGTGCTAAAATAAATAAATAAGATTCAAATTACAGTGTCATAGGTTTAGAATGATTAAAATCTGACTTTATAAAAGGAGATCAGTATGTATTAGCTGTATCATAAAAGGTTCCAACTGGCAAATACCGTGAACTTTTCCAAATGCTGAATACTGTGGCTGCTACCTTCCTGAAGTTTCTTAAATCAGTCTTCTCCTTAGTATAACTATGGCCAGCATTCAAGTTCAAGTCCTCATTCCAACCGCTCTCGAATACACCATAACACCTTCAGCCATCTCTTCACCTCTACTCTTTATGCAACCCAACCTACATATTGCTGCCAGATTAATCCCTCTGAAGTACAGATCTAATAATATCACTCACTTAAAAAAATAAAGAAGCAGCTTCAATATTTTCCCCCTAATTAGCTAAGATTTCTTATTCTAGCATTCAAAACTCTCAATATAGTGCTAAGCTCCTCCCTCACCCTATAGTTAAACCAAGCTATACTCGGTCACGTTTCCCATCCTTTTTGGCTTTCTTGCGTGCTTTGCCTTGTTTCCTCGGTCTCCAACTATCCTCCTTTCCAAGGCCCATCTAACAGCCCAGAAACTCACGAATGCTTCCCCAGGTGCCCTCAAGAAGCTGCACCATCTCCCTCTCTGGAGACCTCACGGCACTCGTTTTGGCAGCCTGGGTGACACCAGGTCTGCAGGGGTCTCTCCTGCTGAAGGTGCCTTGAGGGTAGGGACCGTGTCCTACTTATCCTTGCCTCCTAAACACTGCCTCCTGGCTGGGAACACAGACGCTTGTGGGAAATAAATGTCTCCGGGGCTTATTGAGGCAGGAGAGTCATAATATTAAGATGTTGGTTTATGGTTTACAGAAACACCATTAATATAAAAGTTACATATACAAGTATCAACCCACAATAAATTATGCTCCAAATTACCATTTCAGCTCTTTGCAACCTTTCAAGTAAGAAAAAAAAATTAGACCTCAAATACATGGTATAGTCTGTTTCAGGGAATTGATTTTTATCCAGTTAATCTGTTTATGAAGTAAAATTTGGAAGATGTGTCACATCAGCTTTTCAGGTTGCTATTAACAAGAATAACCTTAAAGCAGATCTCAAAGCAGAATTCTTGAAAAGTAAACTAGAGAACAAGTAATGACAAGAAAACCAAATTCTGAGCTGACCTAAATTATAGTAGATTGGAGGGTGGGAAGGAGACAAGCCCCTGGCTGAAATTTCAGCTCTTATCAAAAAAGAATAGCTCACCCACAAACGCCATCACACGTTGTTTATGCATAAACTCCCCAACTGCTGTCTATGACCAATGCAAGGGCATCAGATACCTGCTTCCTCCAGACTCTGCATGGATCCCAGAACTTGCCCTCCTTCACCTTCTCCCACCCCCGTACCTAGGATCCAAGTACATTCTTTCTGAACGACTTAGATCTTTCTTACCTAAACTCACTAAATAAAAGAGCCCCATCACCACAGGACCAAGGACATGTTTGTCTTCTCCATCTCACCCTGCTGCTGGAGGTTCAGACCGCATGCCCCAAGGGCCTTGTCCTCTTTTTGGCTAGAATACGAGGGGTGGGCCCCCCCCAAAACCGGAATTATCCTCAGGAGGGGGGTCCCTTGTAGTACAGGCTTCCCCAGCTAGGTGAGCGTTCTAGGAGCCCATCTCTATCATTGTATCAGCTGGCACTGTTGTGAGAGGCTGCGTTTAGCTTCAGTGATTTTATTCTGAAGACTCTTTCAATGCGTTTGCCCATTTCGTGAGTGTTTTATGAGTGCAGCGACCCACACTGCACTGAGCGTTCTGCAGTTTTTGACCAAAAATAGCGTGACCCCTGTGTCCTACCTCCTATTCACCCGATCTCACCCCAAGAGACTCTTTTTTGTTTCTCCAGATGAAAAAAGTCCTTGAAGAGAAACGTGTTGCCAATGTGTTAGAGATGAAACAAAAAATGGCAGAAACACTAAAAAAGCAACAAAATCACCAAGTTCAAGATCTGTTTTGAGCAGAGGAAAAAAGTCTCGATTGGTATATTGCATCAAATGGAGAGTACTTTGAATGTGACTGAAGTTTAAACATGTAAGGTTAAATACAAAATTTTTTATAAATAAATTCCTGTTTGGGGGGATCCTCCTGGCTCATATAGCTCAATAAACCCTTTCTTTCAGAAAAACTTTTAGCATCACAGGTTTTTGTTTAACAGTAAAAGGAATGATGAATGCAAGCAACTTGGCCTTGTGGAAAGAACACTGGGAAGCAGGGACGCCAGCTTCCACACGTGTGACCAGCCCGACTCTCTGACCTGCTGTGCCTCGGTGTCTTCACTTGTCAAACCAGGAACCTGAACTTGATAAACCCCAAGATTCAGGTCTAATACTCTAGAATCCTATAGGCACAACATCTTTTTTTATTATTATTATAAACAGACAATCCCATCAATCTTGAACACAAAAGGGCCCATTGAGTTCTGGGTTATTGCATTTTCAAGGAAGTCTCCAAATAAAAACAAGTTAGAACAAAACAATAATGATGCCAACCCTCCAAGGACTAAGAAAAATAAATCTATGGGAAAAACAAAAACAGGTCCTCCCCAACCCCACACCACAAAGTAATGGCTAAATAACACTTCTAAAAAATGAATGTTCTATTAAAAATTTAAGAAGCCAAATATAGTTATAAAAAAGTATAAAGTAAACAGTAGGAACAAGTTGTAAGATAATTTTTTCAAGTTGTTTCTGGATCTCTTGCCTAACAAAATGAACTCAGATTCAAGCTGCAGGGATGAGCAGCAGAAATTCCAGGACTCCTCAGACAGTGGGAAACTAGCATGTTTGGAGTGTAACGAAAGTATACTGTGCAGCACAAGAGCTCTGAAAAGCATTTTCTTTAAATGTAGGAAGGAAAGGGATATTACTAACACGTAATTGAAATGAGGCCCTATCTCCTTCTTCCCCAATACCCCCCCGCGCCCCCCCCCCAAAAAAAAACTTGGTCGAAAACAGGCTAGCCTCCTCATCATGTCATCACTGACTCCAGATTCGCCCGCCTGGTCTTACCTTCTGAGGCTTTGATCACATAGCCACCCTTCTTCTCTCCAGGAGGCACGTCCAGCAGCTGCATAATTCTGTCCAGCAGCCCATGGATTATCTCAAACCCAGGATTCTTGTTGTAATAAACAGCGCAAAGATGCCTGTAGTTTCTGGCACCTACATCTGAAAAAATAAAAGAATTAGTTACGAGGTCACACTGACAATTACTCAAGAATCTGATTTACCCCCAACACAAAGTTGGACAAGATCAACAAAAAAGAAAACCTCTTAGAAAACACAAGAGAGAACTATTCAACCTCAAACTCAAACTAAGATGGTTTTTGAACCACTGAATTCCCTGAAGAGTTTTTATTTGGGGCAGGTAAGGAAAACCCTCGATGCTGGCCCAGGAACAATAAGGCTTCCTAGTGGTATAAAGTGGTAAAACTCTTGGTAAACAGTTTATCAGCATACATCAGAACCTTGAAACTTCACAATATTATACAAAGGAAATAATCCTAAATGCAAAAAAAAAGGCTTCATCTGAAAAGATATTATTTCTGCACAAAGCATTCTTTCCAATTGTGAAATTAGAAACCATGTGAATACGGGAAGGAATGGCTAGATGAAATAGCACAATCACTCATCAGAATACAATGTGGCTAAGAAGCATCTTTATAAAGATTAATCACAGAGCTAGAACAGATACTTGAAATAGTAAATGAAAGAAAAAGGAAGAACATACAATAGGTTCAAAAACTAGAAAGCGAAGAAGGGAATGACTGTCACAAAAGGTAGGGCGGTGGTCACTCCAGGTAAAGAGAAGGTGGTATGATGGGGAGGGAGAGGCCTTTAAAAAGCTTAAGATACTGGCAGTAGTCCATTTCTTAAGCTGGATGGCTACACTAGTGTTTGCTTTATAGTATTCTTTTTAAACCATATGTTATATACACATTTCACAATTAAAGCAGAAAAAAAGCAATATATGAAGACAAGTATTACAACTGTGTGAATAAAACCATAAGCCAAAAAAACTCCACACACAGGAAAAAGACCAAACAAGTGCACTTACATGTTAACAGAGGTTATATTTGGGCAGAGATGATTTTTGTCCAAGTTTTATCTATTTTCTCTCTTTTCCTATTAGTTGTGTATTATCCTACCTTGAAATTTAGAGCACAGAAAAGATAGTATTTTTAAAAA
This sequence comes from Tonatia bakeri, assembly GCA_004024845.1. Lineage (NCBI taxonomy): Eukaryota > Metazoa > Chordata > Mammalia > Chiroptera > Phyllostomidae > Tonatia > Tonatia bakeri. The sequence continues at coordinate 161,266 of PVIA01000637.1, forward strand.
GGTAATACTGTTCATTTTCAACAGTCCAAATAAGCCCTGATGGGTGTGTGGATGAACAAATCGTGGCCCATCCATACAAGGCACTCAGCAGTAAGAAGTCACACACCTACTGACACTCGTGGCAGTTCTGGTTCATGTCGAGGGCGCTACGCTGGATGAAAAAGGCCAGTCTCAGAAGGCCACCTACAGCACGAGTCCATTTGTATGACATCCTGGAAAAGGCCGACGGCAGGCAGTGTTTATCTGAGGTTAGATGTGGAGGAAAAAATGTAGCTACAATGGAAACCATGAAGGGTTTTCAGGGGGATAGAACAGTTTTGTATCTTGTAGTGATGGTTACAAAAATTTAAGCCCATATTAAAATATATTTTTAAAAAAAGTACACTGCATATAAAGGTAGACTCAAATTCAATCTGATCATTTACTTTATAATGGGTATATAGTACATTGTGGCTGCCTAATAAATTCTGCAGGAGACCACAGCTCTAATACAAATACGGAATGAGTGTTGGTTTCATATCACTTTTTAAATTAGGACCAAAGAAAGAACTAATGTCTATTAGGGAACATACTACAAATAAAAAGCTGCTTTATATTAGCATGTATTAAGCCAAAGTTTTTCCACAGATTTATTTTGAGAAGGAAAAATTCTGAGATGTCCTGAATTAAATCACATCAGGCTGCATGGTGCAAGGAAGAGCCAAGAAGGGTTCATCAGTTAATAGCAAAAGGGCCAAAAGCAACTAATGCCTTCTTACATTCCTGAGTGTACGCTGGAACTGGGTAAACTTTCAGGTGGCCATTCCCTCAATTACCTAGAGAGAATGGCCAACCACCAGAAGGCACTGCATACTGGTTACACATGAACTTTCCAAACCAGTGCCCACAACCAATCCAGAAGCATCACGTACTTCCCTGTGGAATATGTATCTATGCCAGAACTGCCCCCATTCTCCTTTTCCAGTGCCCTCTTACCTATAGCCAATGTAAATTCACCCAAAGCAACCTCCATCTCTCTTCTCCAAACTCACAGTGTAAAAGTGCCCCAAGCCCTGGCTGGTGTGGCTCAGTGGAGTGAGCACCGGCCTTCGAACCAAAACGTTGCTGGTTCAATTGCCAGTCAGGGCACATGCCTGGGTTGTGGGCCAAGTCAGGTCCCCAGTAGGGGGCACACAAGAGGCAACCACACACTAATGTTTCTCTCCCTCTCCTTCTTTCTCCCCCTCCCTTCCCCTGTAATATAAATAAATAAAATCTTAAAAAAAAAAAAAAAAAAGAGCCCTGTCAACCCCAGGAAGGCAGACACGTATGTCTTCTCCATGTCGTCCTGCTGTGGGTGGCTCAGACCATATGCTCTGGGACCTGGTCCTTTTTCTGGCTAGCATATGGCTCGATTAAATCCTTTCTTTCAGAAAAACTTTCAGTCTCAAAGGTTTCTGATTAACAATTTTCATTGCATAATTGACACAAAATACTGAATACCTTCTACCTTCCTAATAATGAAACAAAACATGTTATTTTAAGACACTGTACTCAACTACTAAAATAATATAAAAGTGAGCACATAAATGGGATAAAAGGAAAAGGAAAATTAATGTTAACAATTTACCACGTGACAGGTACTTAGTACCTAGCTATCAATGTATCTATAATCTTACTGAATTCTCAAGAAAATCATGTAAGCTAGGTTTTATCAGCCCTATAAAATAGAATGGGGAAAATGAAATGGAGAAATAAAAGCTCAGAAACATTTTGCACAAAGCCAAGCCAATTGGCTGGAGCTAACTGTAATTAATTACACAGTTAGTAAGTTATAAAACCAGGACTTGACCAGAATCATCTGACTCTAAAACCCATGCTCCTTCTACCATCCAGTGGAAATCTGTAAGTCTCTCAAGGATTTAGATGACAGCAAATAATTTAAGGGCAAACTTATATGTGGATATATAATGACGTAATATAGTCAAAGATTCCATTCTTGAAATGGTTTTGATATGATAAGCCGATGTTTGAGTGTTCTAAGAATTCTAGTTACTGGAGTAAATTCTTTTTTTTTTTTTTTAAGATTTTATTTATTTATTTTTAGAGAGGGAAGGGAGAGGGAGAGAGAGAGAGAGAAACATCAATGTGCGGTTGCTGGGGGACATGGCCTGCAACCCAGGCATGTGCCCTGACTGGGAATCGAACCTGCGATGCCTGGTTCGCAGCCCGCACTCAATCCACTGAGCTACGCCAGCCAGGGCTGGAGTAAATTCTTTTTAGAAGTCAGTTAACTGAAGTTTGTAGCTGCCAACAGTATTTTCACTCATGGAAAGTGTCTTCTAAGTCAAACACTGACGGACTACTGGTGGAGAACTCACTGATCTGCCACATGATATTTCTTGAGAGGCGCTACGTCCAGGCACTCCTCTCTAGGTATCCCCAGAGGGTAACAGTCAAAGCCAGCAGAGGGCCTGCCCAAACCAACACTTCAACAATCATTTTCTGAAACAATGAATACAGCCTGGAAAGGGAGGTAAGCACACACAAATAATTATTTAACCAGGCCAAGGCCAGACCACAGGCCACATTCAAAGTCAGCATAAGAGTCAGCTGATGTAGGAAAGTGAGCACTGCATCGCTGTCACTCCCCATCACTTCCATTGGCCAGGATGAAGAATTTTGGTATCTAAAAGCTTTAATGGAAGGTGTAAGAATAAAGACTGATATTAAAATCAGGCAGGCATAAAACCTCAATAAGCCAACCACACACATAAACTAAAATGAGGGGCCTGATTCCTCTGCAGGAACAATCTCTCCCCTTCTCCCTCTCGCCCTCTTTTCCCCTCTCCCTCCCTAAAGGAAAAAAAATGAAATGAAACAGAACTAAATTGCCCCTTTCATAACACTCAGTGCTCCTGGGCATCCCTGCCATGTGGTACCCATTTGCTGGTGTCACATGCTTCCACTTTAACAGGCAGACACGCACTGGAACGACTTTGTTGTCCCACTGCTGCTGTGACAGCACAGCCGACAGTGACGCCCCCACGCAGGGGACTTCCCAACATAAACCGGAAGCTTTGTTTTGATAGCCTTTGCCTTGGGACACTTCTGTGCTGATTTCCAAATTACGTAAAACTTAACTTTCTGATAAGAGGAACAACCTCTAGTGAAAAAAACTCACAATTTAAAAAAAAATTAAGTGATTCTGATGATCAGAATAAAATTACAATAAAAATACAGGACTTCAAAAAAACTACACTCCAAGAAAGGTTTCAGGATGTTTATTGCATACACATCACACACACAAAATAGTGATCTATAAATTTTTAATTTTTAGATTCAATTTTGCAATATTTTTAAGAAAGGTCACTGACTTTAAGGGCTTTGTACGCAACCCACCATAAAAATTAGATTAAACTCATTACTTAGGTGGCCCTCCCAACTCCTACCACTGACTGGCTGGTTTCCACACTTCCCGAGAGCTACCACTCCCTCTGGCCTTGTTCCTCTCATCTCGCCGAGATAGTCCCTCTACTGCGGCTGAACTGAAAAAGAGAAAAACCACCACAGACTCAGTTCCTCCCATTCCTCCCTGAAGAAACAGCTACGCATGGTAAAATCCCCATTTCCTAGTGTGCTGCACTAAAGAACCGTGTTGTATCACAAAGTTCACTGACTGCACTCCACAAAATGAGAAGCATTTAAGTTTCATGCCAAAATGAGGGCTGGCTGCCAATGACTCAGTCCTTTACAACTCGGCGACAGACCGCCCATGTCGTGCCATCACACAGCCCGCTCTGTGAGTGGGCCGGCCGAGCACGTCAGCCTGAATTACCCGTGTACTGCACAGACTTCAAAGCACTGCCTGGGGAGGCTGCTCTAACCCCCCAGAAGAGGGGCAGCTGCCCCACTCCTGTACGCTGAAAGAACCTGCCAAATGATGGATTTTTACAGGAGATAAAGGAAACAAGAGTGGTAGATGACATCCCTTACTAGATGGCTCCTGCGTACAACTCAAATTTTTAGAATAGGGTCCTCGTTGGTGCAGACCCTCTTTCACTAAAGCACCAATGATTGAGCGCAAACCAGGGGTGTGAGGCTGCATTACCGCATACATCACAGACGGGGAAAGAGCGGAATCTTCACCCTCTCCATCTCTGCTCTCACGCTCACCCAGAAGCCCAGACACATATGCCAGAGAAGGCCTGCTGGGAACCAAAGAGGCTCCCGGGGCGACCAGGGGCTGGTATGAGCGTGAGGTGACCAGTCTGGCCATATTCAGAAAATGAAGCATCTGGATTTCTAGTCTGTTCCATCCAATAAATTTCTTTATGTTGGTCCTCAAGAGACTGAAGCTTAAACATTATCTCCTGAAAACCTCCAGAGTAGTATTAAATGATTCACGAAAGCTACAAGAATTCCCGAAGACATACATCTTAAAAAATGGTATCTAATGATCTTATTAACCAATGTCACTCCAATAAATTTAATTAAAAAATTATATCTAATATGGGAAAACAGGAACCCTTATACATTCCTGATAGGACTGCAAATTTGTAAAAAATCTTTCCTGGAAGAGAATTTGACAAGACAGCAAACATTTAATGTGTAGATCTACAGACCAAACAATTCTATTTCTAAAAATATGTATTTGTATAAGAGTATAAGGACATTCACAGTAACAGACAAATTTGAGCAAAACTTTGGTAGCAATCTAAATATTCAACGAGTCTGAGTAAATAAATCATAGTATATCCATATAATGGAATATTATTAAGTCATTAAAAAGAAAGAGGTGAACAGAATGTGTTCATAGAAAAAAGCTGGACAGGTGAAGAAAATTTCACTGGTGTCAATTCAAAAAAGCATGTATCCATATAGATGGCCACATGCAGAAATGTAAAACATGGCTGCATGTGAGTGGAAAATGTCTGGGGACTAATTCTAAGAGTAGGATTATGGAGAAGTTGAATATGTATTTTTTTTTTAAATATCAAGAGAATAGAATTATTTACAAGTTAGAAATAAATACTCATGAAAGTTCTTAAGGATACTACACATATATCCTCAATTTTAAAAACATACATAATAAAAAGAATATTTTTTTCTTAAAATGGATCTATATTATAGCATCAAAATACAAACTTTTTATTCTTTTTGATATACTGCCAAAAAACAAAAAACAAACGTGAGGAAAAACCTATGACCTTGTCAGTGCGTAAAGGACACAGTTGTATTCTTGTGGGTTGGCTTTTATTTAGTTAACATAAACCTGGAATGGAGTTTTATCTATTAAAAAAATATAATACGCAACGCATGACAGATCACATTATGACAGATCACATTATACTTACGTCAGCAGATCTAACTGTGTGGAACCAAACACACTAAAATAACTTTCTGTATTAAAAATGATGTTATTGCCACAGTTATGATGCCATCACATATGCGAATGATGCCATTTCAAATATTGTTAATGTTGATGTGCCTTACACCCATACTTTTTGAATTATTAATTGGAAATCCTACATGCCAAAAATATGAAGTAAAATTAAATTAATCCACACTGATGACATAAGCTCTCTTCAAAAAGCCACATTCCACATGCGGATGCTGGATAATCTTCCACGATCTGATGGCTGCAGAATTAATGGACATTTTCTCAGAGCTGAAATATTTCACAAGGTCACAATGAAAACACATTTATTGAGTTCTTTATCCATCGAAGAGTTATAGGAAAAACTATAAAGATCTGAACCCTGTATTTCAGTAGGTTACAATGTAAGACAGATACATGAAGCAACCAAGAGCAAACTGAAAGAACAAACCAAATGATGAAAGAATAGTGAATTAGTTATATTCCCAGCAGCTACAGTGTCCCAGAGAGGAGAAAGGAACAAGAATCTTGAATATATTGAATATATTGCGACTAAACTTAGAAAAATAAATTCTGGAGCTCCATAGCCAAATTAATCAAGGTAAGAAGTAGATCATTCCTGATTAGAAAATCAGCTTCAGTGAGAATGAGAAATGTTAGAAACGATGGAAGCAGGGACTTGGGAAGCAGGGGAAGTAAGACTTGCAGCAGGACTGCAGCAGCGCTCTGGAGAAGGGGCCAATCTGAGCAAGAAGCGAACAGCTGGAGCGCGTGAGCGTGCTAAGGCGAGTGCGGGAGTGGGAGCCCTTTGAGGGATCAAAGGTCTTTAACCTATTCCCTCTACTAGAATAATTACTAAACCCCCAAATTCTTCGAATGCAGTAGTTGAAACTAAAGTGGATGGCAATTTGATTATCAGGGTTCTCCACAGCTATATGCCAGCTGACAACAGAATGGCTGTTTTGTACTAAATCTATATCACCCTCTGTACTTTACAAAGCCAACTAAGTCATCCTTCTTAGGCTGTGGTTCCCTTTAAACTTAAACTCAACCCGGAGATGCATTTTCTCCTGCCTTTTTAGTGAGCTTCTAGGCATGCTGGCAGCTCAGTAACCATAGTGAAATAAACTGTGATGGCAGAGTTCAGTCTGCATTTAATAAAAAACCAGAATGTTGGACTTCCCAAAATATGACTGCATAAAGATTAGGAATTCACAATTAGGTCCTCTGCTCCTCTAAAGTCATTTTTTACTATTTTGTTTATAGTTTAGTTATCCTTGACATCGAACAGAAAAAACAAAGGTATTAACAACTGGAACCAATCAGTAACTCACACAGCAGCCTGATTTGTTAGCATCAGTGTTGCCTCTACTGACTTCCCTGTTATAAAGCCGGAAATTTACCCCACAAGACACATGCCACTCTGCCCGACAAAAGGGATAAATCAGCTCAGTCTCCTGAGACATGACTAATTTTTTTTAAATGCTGCAGCAACTCTGGATCTTAAAACTCTGTAAATGCAGTGGCTGGCTCAGCCTCAAAGAACTGGAAAGTGTCTGAGCCACAGTGCAAGTCTTGATACTCAAGCAGCGTGCCAGACTCAGTCACTAACTGGGCGGCCAGGCCGAGAGCTCCCCAACACGGACCGTCAGTGAAAAAGTCCACTCCAGCACAGGAAACTGTCCGATGAGGCTGAGCACGACAGTGGGGGTGGGCAGTCTCTCGGTCACTCTCACAGGAACGCGGCCAGGCATGTTGGTGGGAGGCGCACTGAAACCCAGTGCAGACCCTTTTTCATCTCCGTTTCAGAAGACACACTCACCTGCACAGCACTGGCGGGAGGCTGGTGGTGTTGGGTATTCCCCAAATCTCACAAAGCAAGTTAGTGGCACTGGTCACTGCCGGGCCTGTGCTATCAGGGCACCTTGCACACTATCTGTCCAGAAAAGTCTGCTCCCTATCTAGTCTACCTCTTATATTCTAAGCAGCCCTTAGCATAAACAAACAAACACACAAAAACAAAAAAACAGGAACTCAAAATTACTTTGGGCCATGAATGAGAATGCCTTGCTCACTCTAGCCACACATTTGTTCCTCCTCTTTTTAAAAAAATTTTTTTAAAGATTTTATTTATTTTTATAGACAGAGGGAAGGGAGGGAGAAAGAGAGGGAGTGAAACATCAGTGTGTGGTTGCCTGTTGTGCACCCCTACTGGGGACCTGGCCTACAACCCACACATGTACCACGCATTTTCCTTGACTGGAAATCAAACCAGCAACCTTTTGGTTTGCGGGCCTGTGCTTGATCCACTGAGCTATACCAGCCAGGGCAATTTCTCCCCCTTTTGAATCAGTACTTTGGGTTTTACCCCAACTAAGGAAAATTTTGGACACTTTCATATTACCTGGAAACCCCCTTTATCATTTCACTTTTCTTGGACTAGATTTTTTCCCTCAAAAATGTTTATTTTTTAGGAGGAAATGACTAATGTAAATCCAACAGAGAAATGCTTACTGCTTTGAAAGGCAGTAAAAACATATGTGCTCATTTCATTAAAAAGAAGTGCGTCATGAATTACTGAAAAAACAACAACAACAACAACAAAACAAAACCCAACATTTCTGTTTTTCTAAAGTAAATTCCCATATTAGTAAATTTTGGTTTTCACATCCTTAAAAAAAAAGTACACAACAGAAGAAAAACCAATTAAGCAAAGGTTAGGATAAAAATGAGCCCAAGTGCCTCAGCAAGGGGGGATTAATCCTGGAATAGCCAGCAAAGCTTTTCAAGTCACTCTCACAGAAAACTGCCAAACCAGGATCCTCAGTGCCTGACGTGTGGGTTGCTTGCTACCCTAATAGTAAAAGCAGACACCAAACAGCACTTGTGATGTGGCTGGAACTTTTTATTTAATCTTTATAATAATCTATCGAAATAAGTGCTGTTACTATCCCCATGGTACAGATGAGGAAACTAAGGCACAGAGAGACCAAACAAATTGCCCAAAGTGAGGCAGCTGGTGAGCAGCAGAACCATGACTGAAACCCGGCACGCTGGCTGCAGTCTCCGATCGGAACCGCTGGGCTGCCTCGCCAACGGTCTCTATGCACACCAGATGACAAGTGGGGAGTCCACATGTACATATTTAAAATAATCCATCAGAAAAGCTACTTTTGTTATGAAATAAAATCCAGGACTAGCTAAAGAGGAAACATACTCCAAATAAATTAAAGCAAACCTATGATTTCAAGACAGTAAACTTCCAGAGCAGATGTACCTACTCTCATTCCTCAAATCCCAGTGATAGAAACTTTTAAGGAAAGGGAATAAACTAAAATGGTGCAAGACAACAGGTGAAAGTAATTATCAGATGCCAGTGGCCGGACAGGGAAGGCAGAGCAGAACAACCACAATGGAAAACAGGAATAGGAGAGGTCTGCTACAGAAATGAGAACTATTCTTCCTGATGGAATCAAGCACAGCAGAAAGGCAAACCTTTCGGTTAAGAAGCGTCTGCACTGGTTTACCATCAGCAATGCCCGTGGCACTGGCACTGCAGACTGGGTCTCTCTCAGGGGTCCGGTTATCCCAGAGCCCGGGCCTTGGGGCAGAGTGGAGGCAGTGTCCAGGCCCTTCCCAAGAACTACAGAGGAGAAAAACAGACAGTAACAGCACCTCTGCCCAGGACTGCAATGCTGTAAGTGTGCCAAAGTGCTCCGAGCCACCAGCGATACCCTCCTTGTGGCAGTTCTGGGGACCACAGCCTACTCCTTGCCCTCACTCCCCAGACTCTGAGCGGCCTGCTTATGCCCCGCCACCCCCCACCCCCCACCGTGCAGCCCTGCAGGGAGCCCTTGCGGTTAGGGAAGAGGCCTACTGCTAAATCAGCATTCCAAAACTTTTGAGGAAACTTAGTGTAACTAACCTGAGTCTCTATTTAAAAATATGTTTGCATCACCAAGGATCAAAATAACACAAAACTCAGAGAAGATGAAAGAAAACAAGTCAAAGTGAACAGAACAACCTGACATCAGAATGAGACTAAATTCGTAGTGAGCTGAACTAGTGGAGGATGAGGCACAAGAGCCCTCATAACTGTGTAGCTGACACTGAAGATTTCCAGACTTCTGTTACAGCAGATTTACCGCCCAGAGGAAGCTCTCCATAGACTGGCATGAAATGCACTTTTATCCTCTAAGGATATAAGCACAGAGATCAAAATTCTAACCCTGGTTCTAAGGCCAATATTTATGAAGGCTAAGGAAAATAACCATTTTTCTGTCTTAATTTTCCTATATATCCAAAGGGGACAGTGTTTTTTGTACCACTTACCTCAAAGAGATGGCTCAACAATCAAAAGTGAAGAAGTGTGTTTAAAAAACTCTTTGAGAAGTAAAAGGCGGCATGTGAACACAAAGCGATGCTGCTGACAGAAAGCAGGCTGCACACTGGGGAGCAGGTAGAACCCAGCGCGGGCTGAACAGTTTGCTACAGACAGTCCTCAAACAGAGGATGAGAAAAAGGCCTCTGCTTGTCTTAACTGACTCATAAGAACACACTCGGAATTCTGTAGTCTGGCATAAGCCTCACTGAATAAACACTGCTGGGACCTGAACTGTTAATTCCTGGGAACGAAGGAAATGCTGCCAGCAATTTGGTCATTTGAGAGGACTGCTCACCAAGAGAGGACCTTGTATGCAGCTTGGAATGGGCAGGCTCAGGTGTGTCTGCAGACACGGAGAGGTCGGAACGGGGCACTGGAAGCTGACTAAGACAGACCTCCTCGGCCATGAGGTGTAAGCACTCACTAAATACACATTTATTTAATGACCACTACTCTCCAAATGCTGGACCAAACAACCTGCTCTACTAACGAGTCCAGACCACACTCAAACAGACAAAAACTGGTAAAACACATTCAGTCACCAACTGGCAAAGCACAGTCATTGGGACAGCAGCGGTGGTGACAGTCGCTGCTAAACCAGAAGGGCGGAAATCCAGTGCCTTAACATGATACACACGTAAACCGTATCACAAAAGGGAAAAAGAAACACCCAGTGCTTTTCAGGCTGAGGCTTCAACAGGGCTCTTCCAAAATGTTATTAAATTCTTTGCTAAAATTTGCTTTCTAGTAAAAGAAATAAGAGATAGAGTAACCACCTATCTGGACCTTGCTTGAATTGATTCGAATTGATGGTGAAAATTAAATTTATGAAACAATTGTGAAACCTGAAATGCTAATTAAATGTCTAATGATAGTAAGGTGTGATATTGTTATTTGGGTTATATAGAAAAGAAAAAAAGGACAGGCCTTCTTTTCACTAAGAAAGCAATACTACAGTATTTATTGGTGCAATGTTATGTCTAGGAATTACATTAAAATAAGATGGGGAAGTGGGCTGGAGTGTAAATGGAAGAAGCTTAGCCAGATTTTGATAATCGTTGAAGCTGGGTGTTGGATTCATGAGGGTAATTATACTATTTTCTCTAATTTTATATACAGTTGGAATTTTCATAATAAAAAATGCTTTAGATATACAAACCAAAGGGGGCTCATTCTTACCTCTGCTAGAATCTTTTACTACAATGTCAGAGACTTCAAACAGTTTCAGAGGAAGAGGCATCTTCCGATTAGCTGCAATGGTCTTGAGGAGGCCAGGAAGAAGGGTAGTGCGTGCCACCTACAGGAAAAGACGGGAAATTGCACTGGCCAAATAGGACCCGAACACACAGTACTTCCCCCTTCTCATCAGGGGATGGGTCCAAGAGATTCAGTGGGTGTCTGAAACCACAGACAGTTCTAAACCCTGTATATGTGTGCATGTGTATGTACTATGACTTTCCCTGTCCATACATACCTATGATAAAGTTCATGGCTTCACGTAGGAATATTTGAATTGGCAGCATCACCGCTCTTGCGCTTTGAGGCCATTATTAAGTATAAGGGTTACTTGAATACAAGCACTGCCATACCTCGACAGCCAATCTGATAACCAAGTCGGCTGCTAAGTGGCAGGCAGTATAAACAGTATGGAGGTGCTGGACGAAAGGATAATTCATGTCGCAGATGGGACGGAGAGGGACAGGGGGCAAGGTTTCATCACACTACTCAGGACAGCTGCAATTTAAAGTTAATGTACTGTTTATTTCTGGGACTTTACATTCAGTATTTTCAGACTGGGTTGACTACAAGTTACTAAAACCAAGGACAGTGAAACCACAGATATGAAAGGGGAACTAGTGTACTTTCCCCTGGGTAACTAGTGTACTCGGTTAAAGACACAGCCAAGAGACCCATGGCTTCACAAGAAGGCACTTCTGGAAAATGCAGTGCTTAAATATCTGTCATTTTTTTCATAATTAATTAAAAATTTATTTTATTAAAAGTAAAAACAAGTAATTAGTTAAACATATAGCTGTAACAACAGCCAAGTCATTTTTATTTTTCAGTTTCAGGTCATTCAAAGTTAAAAATGTTCTGACTTTTGAATTCACAAAATAAAAAAAATCATAAATTTGATTTAAAAAATAAGTGATAAACAAATATTATAACAAATATAATTGCTTTTATCTAGCATTGGTTATTTTATCATTTTTAAAATTAAAGTTAGCTTTCAAGATTTCAAATATGTAAATTTTCATATCCTGCCTCATATTATAAGTTGAGGTAGATTATAAGAAATATAAATACAGGGTGGGACAAAAGTAGGCTTACAGTTGTTCATATGGAAAATAATACAATAAATAAATAATACAAGAATTAACTGTTTCGAATACTCACAACTGTAAACCTACTTTTACCCAAACCTGTATTTAAATAGATTAAATATGAATTAATCAAGAATTTAGAAACCAGGATCAGGGAAAATGTAAATGCAATTAAAACGCGAGGGCAATGAGGAAAACAGATCACAAGTGTGCCGGTGCCGGAGAAACGACGCAGCTGCTCTGCGCAGGCGGCGACTGGGGTTTCCAGCTGAGCAGCCAAAAAGTACAAACACACATCTCAGTTCTTTAAAACAAACAAACAAAGAACTGCAAAACTTCTCTGCTTTTGTCTGAAGTACATTTCTCGTTCTAAGGCAAATGAGACATGTCAGCTGTGGAGACATCGTGTTGCCGGCAGGGTTTTGGAGCAATGGTGTGACAGCATTGCCGAGAGTCTGGCATCTGCAGACTCCAACACCATTATCTTTTTCCCAGTCTCTTGCATGAGCTTCTTAAGCTGGTTTCTCTGCTGCCACCCCTGCCACCTTATGCTCTGCCCTCCACAGAGTGAGCCTTTAAAGCCTAAATCAGATCATGAAACTACCCTGCTCAAAAATCCCCAACAGGCCCACACAATTTTGAATAAAATCCATGCCTGACATGGGACCCTACATGAACCTGGCCCCGGCCCCTCTCCAACGTCAACCCTTGCCGGTCCCCTTGGCTTCCCACGATCCAGCCACACACCACACACTGCAAGCAGCTTTCCATCCCAGACCTCCACCCTTGCTCCTTCTTCAGCCCGGTCCTCTAGACCTTGTGTACGTAAGAAAAACAGACTTGAGAGCTTACTGGTACAAAAGAGATGTGAAGTCACTAATAAGCAAAGATATATTATAACCTTGAAATGCTCTTTATAGTTAATGTCCTAATCTATAATGTAGATCATTTCACATTTACTACTAATGTAATATCATTCTCATGTAACTACTCCTAACTCCTCATGAAACTGCCAGTAAACTAGACAATTACAGTGGAAGACACAGGCAGCAGAGTTAAGAACTGATGTATCGACTACTTTTAAAGTGAACGGCTTAAGGGAAATACCGGGAACAGGGGTTGATTCATTTGTTATAAATAGATGAAAAAGATGAAATCTGAAAAGAGTATTAACAAATCGATTATAAAATGGAAAGTTCAGACAAGACTGGGCTAGACAACATGTATAGCAAGAACCAGCTATAAAGTTAATCAAGAGAAGATTTTAAACTTTTGAGAATTTTTATCAGTAGAGTAAGAACTTATAAACTTATCCGAAAAGAGGTTCTTAAAAAGCTCTAATATTTTGCCATATGAAGTATAACAGTGTGAGGAGACTTTTCGTAACTCATGTACTACCTCATTTACACTTACTGAAATGCTTATCTACTGGAAATTCTTACCTGAAATTCAGCTGTTTTAGGATTACTTATGTGGACTGCCTGTGTTGCAGAGATATCCAAACCAAGTTTATCAGCAATATCTTCCTTGGAGCACTAAGAAATATAATACATACAAAAATAGTTCAATATGGGAAAGTGATGACCAAATTTAATAAAGTATTGAATGCCGTAACAGTCAACAGTCTATAGCAATGTTGATTCTCTATTCAAATCAGTGAGTTAAGAGTAAGCTAAGAATAAACATTTTTCAAATAACTCAGCCCCACAGCAGGTGCAATCTCACATTAACCGTTCCCCTGACAAAGAGCTCAGGTGCACGTGCACACGGAGGTGGTGGTGTAACACGTACTCTTCCTAAGCTGGCCTTCCACCTGCCCTACCTGTCTCACCTCCCACAACTCCCTCGCAGTTCCCAGAACTGTACACTTTCATCGGCCTTCACCTGAAACACCCTCCTGACAACTTGCTACCACCCCCAGGACTGCACTTAAACGCCCTCGCTTCCACCTCTTCCACAAAAGTGTCCCTCATGACGTAGTCAGAGCTCCCTCCCTCCCTGGAGTCCCCGTGGATTTCTGTTTTGACCACGACTGTGCTCCGCTAAGTCCCTCCTGACGTATGGCAGAATGGCAGGACTGAGAGCCGAATTTAACTTCCCTGCATACGCACTTGATAAAGCTCCAGGTTATAAATGACCTTCTAAGCACTCATCCATCAAAAACAAACATGCTCACCCTTAAAACCAGGATGGTAGGCAGAAGTCATGAAAATAAAACTATAGATACAGCAAATCTAATAATGAATGAGAAAAGATGATGCAAAATAAAATGCTTGGCATAAATTAAGTGATCAAAAACTATTAACAATGATAATAAATCATTACTAAAAATAATTATCACATACATTAATGCTAACTTTGAAAAAGAGTTAAAACTTAACATAAAACTAGTGCGCCATCAGATCACTGTATTATTTCCCCGTGCTCCGTGACACGGCTCACTGCACAGTTTTACAACGCGATCTTCAAGGGCTAGTGGGCCTGTAATTCACTCAGAAAACGAGCACTGGTTTGATTCTTTTCATGCCAACGCCAGTTCTCGCCGCCGAGCTCTCTAGGGCAGGATCCTAAAGCCACACCCAGGCACAGCAGAAGATGCACCCTGATCCGCCAGGGCACCGGGGTGGAAAATGGGGGCCAGCAGGCTGGGAACAACCATTTTTCCCACTGAGGAGTTTTTACAACAAGATTTAGATATAATGTGCTCAGTTAATTAGGAAATGCAATTTACATGATATAATCTACTCTCTAAAAGAACTCGTACTGTCTGAATAAAAGAAAAAGGCTCCACAGACACATGTTGATGAAGCTAGGTGGTATCTGAGTGCCCTGTACTTGACCATGACAATGGACGACCAGGGACAGAAATAATAAGCAGTGTAAATCAAGGTAGCCTGAACTGATAGTAGCCAGTATACAGAAGAAATATTTCTTAAATGTTAATATCTACGTGTCTACTTTAAAGTGTTACAAAAATACAACATGTAAATGAAGCCCACAATTTTTACAAATATCATTCTTACAATAAGGCTAGAGCAGATATTTAGTTTTAAAATGTAATTTAAAAGAAAATATTAAATCAAGTATACAGATAGCAAAACTCCTAATGATGAGATGTGACTTGCTTATACCTGAGAAGTCAACGGCTGGGTTTTAGGAAAAGGGCTGATACTCTTGTGCAAGGTAGACAAAAAACTCAGAGAAGTTTAGTTTTGCTTTGAAAGTATGTAACTTCATGAATACCTTTAATGATGAAACTCCTGTAGGAAAACTGTAGTTATAGATCTAAATCTCTGCAGCACCCACTCCCCTCCCCTGGTGGCAAAGGATGTGGTGAAGAGACTTGGGACAGCTGAACAGAGTGGCACTCCTGCTGGGGCAGCTGGGTCACAGGCCCTGGGCCAAGTCCCTGGCCCACAGCTGACTGGCCGTGTGGAGTGGGCCAAGTTACCTAAGTTACCTGCTGTGTGAGCCAGGAAGGCCTCCATACAGGGCCCACTGATTGATGGGACTGTGGACAGAAGCCGTCAGCACAGAACCAACTCTGCAGGGCAGCGACATGCCAGGAGGCAGAGAGACCATGGGCTTCCCTGAGATGCTTGGGGCTAGTTACAAGTCAAATTCTGTGCCACTTAATAACATTAAAAAAAATAACATCCGTTTCCCAAAGCTATCTTTTTGTATTTCATTTCACATGAAGTCATCAGTGCTCACAATTCCTATGTACATTTGTGTGCATATACAAACAATATGGCATTACAACAACCCTAGGGTACACAGTATGACATTACGGAGAAGGCAGAGTTTCTGGCCTTGGTTTTCCTGCTGTCCAGGTAAACTGCCAGGTAGCCATCATCCTGTCCCGGCACCTTGGCATCACCGATACTGTGCCTTCCTCACCGATACGTGCAGCAGATGTACAGCACACACAGCAGAGATGCTGTCGAACAAGTGATCGTCGATTCAGAAAAATCAAGGTGCTGAACTAGATCTGTGAGGTCCCTTCTGATGTTAATATCTTGTGAATTATGAATACTTGCCAATGTGACTGTGGGAGAGGCTGTGTCTCTGTACAATGGTAGGAATTCCCACGACTGCCTTCTGTAAATACTCTAAAACTTTAAGAATTATAGGGCTGGAACTCAGTTGAGGGGAGAAAAAGAAGTAGCTTGTTTTGGATGTCTTTGTGCATTTTGGTTTTTGCCCTATTTCAGTAAGTGAAACTTGGTTGAATACTCAAAACTACACTAAGCTCCCGAGAAATGCTCAGCAAGAGAAAAGGAAACTACAAATTACATGCACATTTTCTTCTTTTCAAATGGTCAATATGGTGGGGGAGGGGGATTTCCTTCCGATTTTGAAATAAAAGTCATTTCCTGATTTAGGCCTTTTATGTCAGCTTTGCAACTCAAAGCCAATGCTTGTGAACATGTTCAAAGACAAAGGAAAGAGTCTGATGTGGAGCAGTCCCCAACTTCCACCCTCAGCAGGGCGGCACCGAGCGGACACAGGCCGGACCAGGTGGAGACTCAAAGTTCTAACCTGAGAAATGTGGTTATGAAATCCATTGTGAGCTATCAACACCCACACAAAACGGTAAAATACGTTATTATCTGTTATTTAAGACACTTTTTTAGTCCTTCATGTTTTTCTGCAACTAGGAAAATCTTTCAACATTTCTTTACAAGAAAGTGTACCATCTCAGATAACAGTTACTCTTTTAAAGCCTGAAATTTTGGCAGTCCAGACTTTGTACACCCACGTAAGGAATCACAGGAGAGACAGCACAGAGTTTCGAAGGAACTGAGCAAACAGCGCCTGGAAACATACCAGAGCAAAGGTCAGCGCCTCGGTGAAGCCAGCGGCTGCCATGTCATGTCTTAGAAGTTCCGTGAGCTTATTAAGGGGAAACTGGAAAAAAGAAAGTCTACTTTAATTCACCTTTATAAAGTTTTGTATCTTTAAAAAAGCGATCTACACAGAATCTGTCACTAAAAGGAAACCACCCTTCCATCCTTACTAATATATCGCTAGTACCACCCCTTCCCCACCCCTCACACCCCAATATGCCTACACTTTCACCTCCCCACACACAGCTTCTGCCTCCAGGCCCAGCTGAGAAAATAAATCTCCCAGTTCGAGAGTCACCAAGGGTTCCCACTCAAAGCCTGTCTTTCTTCAAAGCACTAGTCATCACAGGTTTTCAACTTTCTCTCCTCAGTTGGGCATCTGTTTTGTATCCTCTCCACAGCAAACTGCCTCTCACAGCACAGCAGACCCACATACTGCTTAAGTCCTGTGTTCTGTTTCTCTGGAAGCCTTCCTGGCATTCAACAGGCACTTTCTGACAATAAGGAGTGTTTACTTAAGGGTGCAATCTTACTTGATTGGCTATGGTGTACGTTTTCGGGAGAGTCATCTGAATGTTGTTATAGCCGTAGGCGATGGCTGCGTCTTCTACAATATCACACGCGTGGATGATGTCAGCTCTGGTAGGAGGGACTTCAATCTCAATCTGATTCCCATCGCCAATGACTTCTGACTTTAAGTACATCCTGGTCAGGAGCTTAGCAAGATTTTCTGGAGTTTCTCTGAAAAAGGAATGTATAAATGTCACTGGACTATTTAAAACATGTTTCCATTTTGTTTTAAAGCATGCTACTAACTGAAATAGTAACCTTTCTTTCTAAATTCCACCAGACAGTAGACACCCTAATACGTGTCCTCCTAACACTTCCCTTACTCTGAAGAGGTATCTCCCCGCATTCTTTGAGGAGAAATTAAATGACCTGTGTGTGCTCCACTCTTGCATTCTCTCCAACCGTCAACAAATACACGAAGTTCCGGAGCATACCTGATTCCAACTTTTTTGTTGATGAGGTCAGCTCTCATCACCTCCTTTCGGTACGCCAGTTCCTTCAGAGGGAAAGAGTTTGAGAAGCTTAAAGCGAGCGTCCCTGTTGGATGCAGCGTTGGCCCCTTTCTATTTGAACTCCTTGTTACAGTTTCATCCCCTCCCCCTGCACCTGGCCAAAGAAACTGTCAGATATTGAAATTACCTGGTCTGGTGTTTCAAAACACTACTAGGAAAGAAAAAATCTGCTACATATTTCACTTTTGTTAACACTTGGCAATTCTGCATATTAAAAAGAAAAACTTCTTCAAATCAGACGTTACTTTAAAACAGACTGAAAAGCCATCTCTGGCTAATCCCAACCACTACTGCGGGTGAACTGTATAAATGGCCACAAATTCCTCCAGTCTATGTGGCCTTGGAGTCTATTTCTCCCCCTTTCAATCTAGCAACACTACTGGTTTGGGACAACAAAACAGCTTGCTTAGAAGCGCCTGCGCCCTGGACATGCTCTCCTGCTGCTGGGAAGCCTGCAACCACCATCATGCGATGAAGACCAAGCTATCCCGCTGGATGATGAGAGACACTTGACCTGCTGACCCCACTGCCAGAAGGGGACAAGCCAGGGAGGCCATCCGAGGTCATCCAGCTGTTAGCCTACCAACCAGCTGACTACACAGGAGCGAGTCCAGCAGAGTCCAGCCAGGCTGGGCCAGGCCAAAAGAATGACCCAGGTGACCAAGAGAATCCAGAGATAAACGACTTGTTCTTATTTTAAGTCATCAACTCTTTGGATAGTTTGTCACATAACATAAGCTAACCTGGTAACAGGTACAAAAATAAATTTTTAAAAAAGATACTGCCCATAATTATAGTCATGCTTTCTACAGTTATCCATTTATTTTGAATTATAACTAATACTCTAGAATAAAAGATGATGCTACATGCCAATGTTATCAGGAAGGGAAAGGTTCTGATGTTGACAGATGTTATCTACTCTAAAAGCTATTTAAATATTAATAGTAGAAACCCTTCTACGCTGATTTTCTTCAAAAATGACAGCGAAATAGTGAAAAAAAACCAGCTCATTAAAGAATGGCCTCACTGAATCAGAACCTTAACTAAATGACTAAGATGCTATCATATTATTAGAGTGGCCAAGTTTATATTTATAAAGCCCTCTTGGGGAGGAAAGAAGCCCAAAATTAAGAATAATGCTGGTTTACACTATTTTTTTTACTTACAGTGATTTATTCCAGCAAATAACAGGAATTACGGCCATACAATGTTGTGGTATAACGTAGTGTGCTGGGAACTAAAGTTGGACTGGCCAGGCTTAAATCCTAGCCCCACCTTTCATAGTTACAGACAAGTTATTTAACATCTCAAGGTCTCTGTAACTCTGTCTAGAGAAGAGCACTATAATAGCACCTACTCTCGTAGGCTTAATGTGAGGATTAAATCTGTGTGATGCACATAGTATAGTTCTTGGCCTGTGGGTGGACGGATGGACAGATAAACAGACAGCCTACAAGCCCAGTATAGCCATTATCATCATTATCATCCTTATCATCATCATCATCACCAAGTCACTTCTTAAGTACTTACTGGAAAGGTATATGATTTTCCATTAGGAAAAACTACCTCAGCTGCTTCGACCCTGGGGAAAAAAAGAAATAAAATACTTAAGCAAAAAAGGGTCCATAAATTTTGGAAATGTGTATGGTTAACAAATCTTTCACTTGGTCTACAGCTGTAGTCCCCACATATTCAAACTACTCACTTTCAACACTGCTGTTTGCACTGACCCTCCTAAGCACACCCTCACTACCCTACTCTCCCTCCTCCAGCTCTTCCGTGTCTTCAGACACGCTCCACACGCGCACTGCCCAGCACTGCGAGCACGCATCCTCTCAGGACTCCTCGCCAACGCTGACAGGGGCATCCGGGCTCTCCCAGGGCGGCGTGTCACACCACCAGGGCTGACTAACACAGACGCTAAAGAGTAAATCAGTTAAAAAAAAACTGATACCACTCATATAGTCCTGATTTCTACACTTACACATTTTGAATTATAATTAACATTCCAGAATCCAGAATAAGCTATGATGCTGGTACACAGTAAGGGCCATATAAGTTTGTTACATAAAATTTTTAAATGAAAAACTAGCTTTGAAAACATTACAGTTATCTTATTGGTACATATATAGCACGTAGGATTTGCTTACACGCTTCTCTGCCTTTGTTCAGCTCCTCCATCACGTTCCCATCCTCAGACTCAATGACCCCTGAACACAGTGCACAGCCCACTGCCCCCACGAGGCCTGCCCAGCGCGCCCCGGCCAGGACTAACCTGCCCTTACAAACAGCCAGAGCATCACTGAAACTTTGGGAAGTGCTTACCGCTTTTTACTTTATATATTATTTACGCCTATGTCTTAGCTCCCGAAGAGACTCTATGTTCTAGTTACAGGGACACATTTTTCATCTCTATACTGAGCACACGGCCTCTGTGCTTTGCCTTCAGAACAACAGGCCACAGACAAAGGTGCCAGATGAACTTACGTAAATTGTTTCTCACAATATTCACTGAACATGGTGACAATAATATCAAGAACTATTTTTGCCTGCAAAGAAAAAGACAAATACGGTAATCTATAAATATATGCATTCTCTCTTCACTTAGATGGAAATTAATATTTAATATAATTTAGTTCCGAAATATCTAAAAATGGACCCCTACATACACATTATAAAAAGGGGAGTGGCATGAACACTTAGGAGCTAAATTAGGCCTGTCCTTATCTTCAAGTGTTCAGTATCATGTGGTTTTCTGAGAGTTACAATCCGCAATAGAGACAAATGTTTTACTCCCACATCCCTCCCTTGGATTCGCATGTTTCGAGAAAGACAAACGGCTAACTAAGGGGTGACCCTTACCAGTATCTTAAGTCTCTGCAGTCAGACACCTCAAATACTTACTAGCAGTCTGACTCGGGGAAAGTTACTTGCGGCCTTTGCACCTTTGTTTCTCCAACTGTTAAGTGGAGGCAATAAAATTCCCTACCTATTTTGGTTATTACAAGGATGAAAAAATATATATCTCTCAATCACAAAGAACAATGTCTGATATACTGAAGGCCATAGAGATTTGTTAAAAAAAATTAATTGAAAAAATACAGTAACCTTATTAGAATATACGCTTTGCTTTTATATATCCCTCACTCCTATATAAAAGCTTTAAGAAAGATATCCAATGTCTAATACATGAATTTAAACATGGTTTCATATGAATATTACTGGCAATATTTCTCAAGGCAAATATGATACAAAAGTTATAAATGAAACAGCTTACAACTGTCTGATTCTGTTAACACATATGAATGTCATTTATCTGCCTTCTACACTCAAGCCTCTTCCTGCCATTCAAGTTTATCTTAAGTTGCTTAGCTGCCCCTCACTCTGGGCCTTGCTTAACATCAGTGAAGAAATCACGTGCCACAGAAAAAAGCTTTCGTCACAATCCGACCCAACTGATGTAGCAGCCGAAAGTGAGCGCACAACTAGTACCCTACATATCCTCGGTACCACTGTGCGCATACACCCTCTACCAGTTCGCAAACTGAAACTTCTGGGTAGCCAGTTCGTTTTTAAAGACTTTTCACCAACTCTACAAAGGTACCAAATTACTCAGCATTTCAATTAAGCCAACTAAGATAAACAATTTATACAGATCCCATTACATACTTATCCCATTCTGTTTCACAGTTAGGTATGTGGCTAATTCTCCCCAACGACCAGTTCCTGGAAGTCAAAGAACTTGCAACTCATTATTAAATTTTTGGCACTGAAAAGACAGTAGCTGCTCACTGAACGTCTGTCAACTGAGTAAAAGTACCATAACCAAACCATTTTATCTTTCTAATTTTCTACATTATGTTCCCATCTTCACAATAAACATTTAAAAATTCAGCCATAGAGTCTTGGCCCAAAAGTAAAATCTATCATGTCTAACAGTACAAAAATAGGAAAAAGTTTTATTTACCTTAGTAAAGTCAGTTCCTGTGCATTCAATAAATACGTTTCTAGTATTTACTGTTATTTTGGAATGATTTCCTATAATGAGCACAAAACAGTAATGACAAAACAATCAGTTTTAGAAATGTAAGTGCACTAAAAAGCTCCACAAAACAGAACCTACATTTACTTTATAAGACAACATAAACTAAGACCTCAAAGTAAGGAGAAATACAACATTAAGCCCCGCTGCAGAACAAGGACAAAACTACTAACAGGCCTTACTGAATGCACTCAGTGCACCAGGTGCTGTTCCAAGCACTTCAGAGAGGTTGTCTCACCTCGTCTCCACCACAACCCCATGACAGAGGTGCAGAGAGACCACTCAGATTCAGAGATGAAGCTCATTACCATGATGACAGAGTATTAAGCAGCAAGGCTAAGATTTGAGGCTGGATCTGGCTAACCTCCAGCCTCAGATTCTTAACCACTTAGAGTCCAAGATCTCAGAAGGCAAAGACTCTCCTGTCTATGGTGAATCAACTAAATCCCAGTCGTATCTCCAGAAAAGCAAACATCTATGGCTTCAATATCATTAAATTTTGTATCATCATATCATTCAACATAATTATCATTTTGTAATTTTGTTCAAGCTGCCTCATCAAAATAGCCTTCAGAAAGAGGGTAAAATTCAGTTTAAAAGTTTTCATTATTAACTATAAAACAGACAAAGCAGAATCTGACTTTGAATTTAACCAAGAGAATTGCCTCCTAAAACCAAAACATCAATACCCTTTTGGAGGAATATAACAGAATCCAGAGACTGGCACCAGAAAGTATTTATGAACTTAAAATATTTACATATCTATAAATTGTATAAAAATCACAGGTAAAATGTCATTGAATAAATGAATGGAAAAAACTATTACAAAAAAAAATCTATGAAAGACCTGAGATTCTCAGATCAAGGGTTAATTTGATTGATTCAGCCAATTCTATTGAGAATACTACAGAAATGCTGAAGAATATGAAGAGATGGCAAAACTCTATGCTGCTTAAGAAATAACTCACCATTGATGATTGGAGGCATCGAAAGGACAACACCATTGCTGTCGTAGATAACTGGGTACAGGGCTTTATTTTCAATGATGTGTAAGTAATGTTTAAGGTGGTTGTCAGTCTGAAAAAAAATTAAATCAGACAAAATTAGCTTTTTATTTCCATCGATGTAATTAGTTTACATACCTACCTAGTCTAAGAAGGTTGAAAGTCCTAAAACAAATCTGTACCAAACTACAGAGTTCTAAGTTTCTACAATTTCCTAATAAAAATTAGCATCTCAGCACCCTTGCGCAGCCTCCCCTCCCGCTGGGAAGAGAGGAGGACACAACCAAGCCGCTTGCAACAGTGAGCACAGCCTTGCACCGGTTCACCTGCGCCATCTCAACGGAAACAAACACCGCCACTGAACTGTTCAGATAAATCAAAAGAAATCACTGGCAAATCAGGCCAAGGCTAACCGCTGCTTTTTTTTTAATGATACTCACTACTTCTCTGTTACGCGCAACTTAACGTGACTGCTGAATTCATTGTCACTGCTAGACAATAAAATCAAATTAATGAGGCAGACACTTTGTTATGCTGCCCTCCCCACACACACAAAAAAAGCCTAGCTAAATCTCATTCTTCCTTATATTCACAGGAGTTCTCATCACACCCAAATATGAGTATTACAGTGTGGTACGGTCTACTTCAGTGGTTCTCAGTCCCGGCTGTACATTAAAGTCATCCAGGAGGATACAAATGTAGTAACGAAACAAAACTATACCCAGCACCCTGCTCCAGATCAAACAGTCAGATCTCTGTGTTGGAGCCCAGAGACTGCTCTTTTTTTAAGCACTCATCACCTTTCTATAATCCTCAGACTTGACTTTGAAGGAACTTCAAGATTTACTCAGAGCTACTGCATAACATAAAGGAGCATTTACCTTGTACATGTTCATCAGTTCACAGGCTGTATACTCCTTCGTCTTACTCAGAGGTCTGAACTTGATGTCTGAAGGTCGCTTTGCAGTGTAAGTAAATGGGCCTGACAGAGTGTCCAAATCGTGGGTACCAATAGCAACCAATGCTCTTTTCCTAAAGGTTGAAAGGAAGGGAGACAGGAAGAGAGAAGGAAAGAGACAGAAAGAGTGATCTGAATATTCCAAAGCAGAAACTCTAAAGATAACAGACTGTATGTTTTTAAATATTGTTTTTGGACACTTCCCTAAAAGTGCCTATTGCTGGATGGCAACTTCAGAGGAGTATAGGGAACAAAGTCTCACAACTATGGAAAGTGGTGAGAAATTAAAAGCTACTAACAACACATTATTTCAGTAGCTGAAGTAAATTCCTCACCAATATGCCGTCCCAAGACCTGTGTTATAGGACATTTTCCAAGTCAACACTCCCCCTGTTTTTTTTTAACCTTATTTCCAATCACTGTCCTCAAGTAAACATCAATGTTTTACTAAATTAGAATAAACTACCAAATTGCTGTATTTTTTGACTAATTTATATTTTCCGTTACATATTACATTAATAACACAGAAAATTTAATTTTAAGAACTGTTAGTTTACATTTAAAGTTCAATGCTTAAGGAAAGTTCACAAGCTATTTGTTCTACTGCAAAGGATTTATCCACAAAGGATTTAAGGTAATTTTAGGAACTTACAATAAGTTACAGATTAGGAGACACAGAAACAAAAGTAGGGATATCACACAGAGCCAGGAAGTCTGTTCATATACTAAATCAGAACCTAAAGGCCCAGTTTCACCAACAAGCGGGGCCACCGATTTGGCTCTAAGTTTTCCAACAGACAACTCAAAGAGAAAGTAGGTCAGAATTTACAGCATTCTCAACATTTCTTGAAATTGGCTTTAGAGGTATGTGCATATATTTGCACATTTAGGCACAACTACACATACACACGAAGAGATAAACTGCATTAGTAATCAAGAATTGTATTAAAGTCTGTATTACAATAACTATAAAACAGTTTTTAAAATTTGTAAGAAACCGATTTTGGTCAACCTCTAAGACTGGTGACTAAAACTTTAATAAATATGGTTGACTTGAATGGAATCGTTGACAAGCAAAAAGGAAGTACTACTTCACTCGATGAGTTATATGCCTATAAAAGATAACTCCAAAACTATCATAAATTGAAACAGATATGGTTCAATAAGTTTACATAAATTAAAGATTGACCAAAGCCAACGTTAACATGACCCAGACTTTCAAGACACCACAAAGATTTTAAAGCTCCTAGTACAAAAACGTGTTCAAGGGGAAAATACACATGTCATGGACAGATGAGGAAATACCAGCAGAAAAAGAAAAACTTTTAAAAAGAAATCAAATGGAGATGAAAAGTAAAATAACTGAAGTAAAAAATTCACTGAACACCTCCAATCAAGATGGAGTAACAGAGATTGGTTTGCTCTCTTGACAGAAACACCATAGAAAGGGCAAAATATATGAAACGACAGTTTTCACGGCTGGCACTAGACATTGGTCAATGAAGGGCAGCAATTCCTGAGACAGGAAACAACTAAGGTGAGCCCCACAACTGCCCCAGCTTGCTGCCTGCAGGGGTGTCCAAGCTGTAGGGCAGGAAAGGGGGACCTGGTGGAGCCCAGTGGACTCTCCGACTTGAAGAGACATAGCCAAGGGTCTAGGAAGACCAAGATGGCCAGAATCCAATGGACAGAGTACTGGAGAGGAGACGGCTACAAAGAGAGAGGGGTCTGGAGATCCAGAAGGTGCCCCTCAAGGATTCACCTGAATCTGGTCAGTACAGGCATGTGAGGAAACTCCCTGACATGGAGGGAAGGACCGTTCAAGGGAACTGGAAGGGACAGTGCTCACACAAACTGAAAACCTCACTGTGCGTGTGGCAATGGATACAGGAGGCAGAGGGTCTTGCCTCAGCAGTAGCAACTAATTCGCCCTGCACAGACCAACAAGAAACAGAAAACCAAGGGGGAAAAGCAGAGAAAAGTCAATGAAACCAAGTCTCAGCCACACCAATCAAGGGAAAAAAGATACAGGATGAAAAGGTTGTATCACTACATGTACCACAGATATTAAAAGGATAAGGGTACCTTACGAACAGCTTTACGCCAATGAATTTGACAACTTAAACTAGATGAATATATTCCCTAAGAAAGGCAAATTTCCAAAGTTCACTTGAACGTTAATTAGGATTTACTGACAGATAAGGACTCTGGCACACAACAGTGTTAGGATGTGATTTATTTCTCTCCTTCAAAAAAAACTCAGGACTTCCAAATATATCCAATAAAGGTTCAGAGTTGAACTGAGGAAATGCCTTCTGATTTAGATAAAAATAGAGTCTTCAGATAAAGTAAATCCAGAACAGGTCATCTGGCTGAAACATTCACTACCCACACATACACTTGCCAGGAATCTTATCTCTTGTTCTTTATTCTGAAATTATATTTAAATTCTTACTGTTTTGCTTAATAATAACATTTTAGCAAGCTAATGAATAGACTCTTTTTATAAAAGAACTGGGAATAAATGTTATTTGGAATATGAAAAAAAAGTTTCTTCTACCACGTGAGCAAAGACGTTTCAGGAAAGAGACCCCGTGAGCTGCATTACTTTCACTTGTGAGCACTGCCGCCCCAGAGGAAAACGCCCAGGCCCGCGCAGCCCCATCCCCAGCCCATCACTCACACACAGGCCTCTGCTCGTCTCCATGGTTTCCCAAACTGCATTTACTAGGAAGAGAAATTCTACCATTTCTATTCAAGATGTACATAACTATTAATCATACCTTTTGATCAGAATGAGATAACTTATACTGATATACTTCAGAAGCAACACAAAAAACCTAATATGTTACCTAAAGCCTGGTGTTTGTCATCATCAGTAAATATAATTTTCATTAGATTTTTGAAATACTGAAATTATTTCCAGGACTCTCACTGTTATGCTCCTTGACCCTCAGGAGTTCAGGAATTATTTATGTTTGGAGATCACTATATAGAGTTGTACAGAAAATGATATATAGTGATGTCAAAAATACAGTAAGAAAATTTGGTCAATTAAAAGCTTCAAGTTTTAACTGTCAATTTGTAATTATACTCACTCAGTAAGTGGATTCAAGCCAAAACTTTTCCATTTTTAAAAGAATAGATCATACTTCACATTACCATAGTGTAATATTTAGTAGTATAATCCATTACTAATGATTTGAACCAAAGTCAAAAACACAAAAATCATGAAAATCTCTAGAACCAGGTATTTCTTCTCTATATAGTATCATCAAAATGTCTCTTGTATCTCCATGAATACACTATTTATAAGCAGTATTTATAATTAGCTGTCTGGTAAAGGAAATTTAAGCTCTTGTTACTCTCACATTATTACTTTAGAAATGCCTTGAAAAATTCTGCATACGAGGAAGAAAGAAGGACAACTGGAAAGGGAGGACAGGGCGAGAGGAGGAGGAGAGAGGGAAAGGAGCAGGAGAGAGGCAGGGCGGAGAAAAGAAGGTGCGGCCACGGACCTGCAGATGTTCTGATGGAGCTTCTCCTGAAGCTCAATGAAGCTGTCGTAGCGGTCTTTCGTAAACTTGATGTTCCGGAGAACCGCCGCTACAGCGTAAGGGCGCACCTTAGCAGTCTGAAATTCATCACATTGAGAGGGACGGTGAGTGTTCATTAAAGCTTTTCTCTGTGATGCAGCTTGTAATAGACATTACCACAAACTTTCATTCGAACAAGTGTATATTCATTCAACCGACAAGTAACAAAATATAATTGTGACAAAAAACAAAGTCACTGTCCTCATGGAATTTCCAGTCAGTAAGAATTCTGAAAATTTACTAAATAATTAAGAAAAAATTAACCTTTAAGTAAACAGTTTGCTCATAGTTGGTATTTTTTAACAAAATAACCTCCCCCAAAAGTGTCTTTTTAATTTTATTACTATACCACAACTTAAATAATACATCTCAAATGTAATTTAAATAAACATTTGGATGTTATTTTCCAAAATTATTCATAGAAAACAGATGCTTTTGTTTCCTTTCGTTCTTGATACAAACAAATTGACAATATTTAAAGCTAGAAGTCGAACATACATCCATTTTTGCAAATCATCAAAGAAATTATATTTGGCAGAAGAATTCAGCTCTGTTCTTTTTTCCTCCCCGCTTTATATATACACAAAAGAGACTGATTTTCAAAGGAAAATAAGATCTTATCCTTATTACCTCTTCTGTGACGATTAGTTTCTGGATTTCTCCACTAGGCATTACCCGTTTATACACTGGAGCCTTTATCCTAAAATAGTATTAAAACAAACTTGCTCATTATTAACCAAAACATTTGATAAATTAATTATATTCTGTGTAAATAATATGAACAGCACTAGGACAATGGGCTGAAGTTACAGCAAATCAAATTTGAACTGAATATTTCTTTAAAAAGCTAACAAACTTCCTAAGATTTAAAGTTCTCCATAAAACTGTTAACCACTTCAGTGTTAAAATATGCTCCCAAAGTGAAAGGTTGTGACTCAATACGCAAAGTCTCAAATGGCTACAACCTATGTGAATCTCACCCGCCATTCACCCCTCTACACAGAACCAGGCCTGTGTACCTGTCCAACAAGGTTTTTTCTAGAAACTTAAAGAGTTGCTAATAAAGACAGGCAAAGAAAAAACATCCACTTTGGCAAAGTATTTAGTGAATATATTCCCTTACCTTTCTTTAAAGACTTTAAGCCCTCGAACCAATCCCTCCAGACACAGGAGATCGTATCTATTGGCGGGGACATCAATTTTGTAAAGAACGACATCGGATGCCCCCTCTGCCTTTTCATTACCTTGTTCCTTACTTATGAGTTCCTTCTCAGAAGTCTAGAACAAAGCACAAAAATTAAGTTAAATTAATCTAAATTGTTTTGAAAAACTACCTGTCAGCACTCTAAAGCAGTAACTACCTTACACAGATTTTTTTTCTGCAACAAACAAAAAACAATGACTTTTACTGAGTTCACACATGTAGCATCCTCATTCATTCAGGAATACCACAAATGAGCCAGTAGCTCAGTTGGTGAGAGCACTGTCCAGATACGCCAAGGCTGTGGGTTCAATTCCCAATCAGGACACATACAAGAATCAAACACTGAATGTACCAACAAGTACAACAACAAATTGATGTTCCTCTCTCTCCTCCCCCCTGCTTAAAATCTATAAATAAAAAAATTGTTTTTAATAATAGCAACACTAAATTACCTTTTTAGTTATAAGATCATCTTTAATACATCATCAATATAATTTGTAAATAAAGCTATTTTTAAAATATTTTAATCATTAAACAATCAAAAAACTAGGAAAATGCTCCAAAATCATTTCTATAAGCCATTCTTCAAAAACAGACCACTTTACAAGATCAATGTATACAGTAATAAATTAGGAATGAATTAACATTGGTTAAATATGCATAAAGGAAGGTGGGGTGGGGGACAGAGAAGTGAAGAAGGGGGAGCTGGGGGCCACAGAGACAGCAACTGTGGCTGAAGCAACGTTTCCACTGCTTCCCAGGGCCCCTTTAGTATGATTTATCTGCAATAATAAGGCACCTCACTGCCAAGGAGCCACTCTGAATTGAAGGTTGCCTGAGGTGGCCTACTCAGCTCCACAGCAGGAGCCAGGTGCTACACACAGAATAAGGCATGGACCCCTTCTGAGATTTCAGGCAAAGCAACGGACAGTCTCAGACCCAGAACTCAGCCCCTTAACACAGAAGAACACAGGGTCACCATGGCCCACAAGTGTTCTAACCATAAGGTAACAAATATAAACTATAGCAAAATGGGCTGAAAAATGGGCTTAAACATAGAATATCAGAAAAATACATATCCAATACATACGATTTCATCAAGTTCCAGACCAAATTCAAAACATAGTTCATCAAATTCTTCGTCAGCTAGGGGGAAAAAAACATTGTTTTAATCTGATCAGCTAAGTGAAGAGCATATAAACTCCATTTTCTTATTAATTGCCTTATGCCAAGCATACTATCAGTCATCAGATATCATCATTTAAAAACAAAACTTAAAATTTTTTAATAAGAAAACACACACACAACTATTAAAATTGATTCATCAAATATCAACTACAGAATTACATTACCTGAACTGGGGAGTTTACAGTTACTTAGAAGAAAAGTAACCTATTAAATAAAGATCAAATGTGAAGGCTCCAAATCACAGATCCAACACAATGGAATAATGTCATATAAATCTTATCATTCAAAATTCTCTTAGGCAGCCTGACAGTTGGCTTTGGAGCCAGGCCAATCAAGAGCTTGAATTCTGACCATCCCACTTACCAGTTCTGAGAGCTTGGCACCTTATATAAATGTACCCATTCTTATGCCTCATCCATAAAGTGGATCAAAACGCTTCATCTATAGAGTGGCATTTTACATCCATTTATTTATAGCATACGACTACTGGAAAACGTAAAATAAGTTCATGCAGATAATGGGCTCATCACAGTGCTCTGAAATGTGGTGGGTTTACAACAGTTAATAGTTCTCTTCCTTAGCTGCAAGTTATATTCCAGTTTACTACCTGATATGGTTATTTTGAGGGTTTCCTCATTACCAAAATATCTAACACAAAGCATCATTATCAGCACATGAGGGGGTACCCCAAAGAACAGAATAATCTTCTAGAGGGTGGGCCCCTTGTAAACAGGCTTCCCCTGATAGGTGAGTGTTCTAGGAACCCATTTGGAGCAGTGTACTAGCTGGTGTTGTGAGAGACTACATCCAGCTTCAGTGAATTGTTTTTGAAGACTCTTTCAATGTGTTTGCCCATTTCACGATGGGTGATTTACAAGTGCACCTGCCCACACCCACGTGCGGAGTGTTCTGCAGTTTTTGACCAAAAACAGCATGATCCCCCATGCCCCACCCTCTCTAGGCATCTGATCTTGCCTGGGGCACCTTTTTCTTTTTGTTTCCCTGAATGAAAAAGTCCTGAAAGGGGATGTGGAAGAATGTGGAAGACGGAAAACAAAAGACAGCAGAAGCACTAAAAGGCATCCAAATCAATGAGTTCAAAACCTCTTTTGAGCAGGAAAAAAAAATGTCTCCACAGGTGCATCGCATCAAATGGAGAGGACTTTAACATTGATTGAAGTTTAAACATGTAAGGATAAATATACAATTTTTTACAAATAAAGTCCATTTTGGGGGGTCCTTCCCTCATATTCTAGTGAAAAGCTAATCTTAAGATTCCAGACCCCTGCCCTGGCTGGTGTGGTTCAGTGAATTGAGCGCTGGCCTGTGAATCAAAGGGTTGCCAGTTCAATTCCCAGTCAGGGCACATGCCTGGGTTGTGGGTCAGGTCCCCAGTAGGAGGCATGTGAGAGGCAACCACACATTGATGTTTCTCTTCCTCCCTTTCTACCCTTCTCTAAAAATATATATAAATAAAAAATAATCTTAAAAAAATTCCAGATCCCAATATTAAATCAATTTAACAAACATTTATTGAGTACCTACTATATGCCAGCCACTGTACTAAGATAAATAAAACACAATTCCAACATTAACTATTTTCTACTCAAGTAAACAAACCAGATGTGTAAATATAATTAAGTGCAAGGTACAGAGCTGGTAACAAAGGAAGTAATCAGCTCCACTTAGGGTCAGCTAAGCCTTCAGAAAAAGGATGAGTTCATTAAGCAGAGATAGTAGGGAGACAACAGCATGGCAAATTTGTAAAGTTCAATACGGAAGGAGCATAAGTCCACGTCAGGAAGAGATAGAATAGAATAAGTAGACAGAAGTCACGTCATAACAGGCCCAGGGATTTGTCCTCCATCCTGCTGGCCAGTAATGGGGAGTTCCAGTGAAGGATTTTTAGCTGGGCAAAAGCATCCTTAGATCTGCAGTTTAAAAAACAGTGGCAGGGTGGCAGACAGACTTTATTGCAACAGTACAGGTGAGATGGTGAGGACTTGATTAAAGCAGCGTGGGTACCAGGAAGAAGGAGGAGTGTGAGAAACGTTAGAGGCAGAATCTGTAAGGCTCAAGGACTGAATGGAAGGTGGGGACAGTGAGTGAACAAGAGTCTAGAAGACTCCCACATCTCTGGTGGGGGTATCATTAACTAGGGTAGGGAATAACACACGTCCCCAGTGAATGGTATTCATACCCTTGTTGTAAAACCTGGATTACATCTTTTTTTCCCAGAGACAGATGCCTGATGGGAACTGATCAATGTCTTGAACAAATATTTGCCACATACCACCTTATGCAACTCAGTTATGTTGTACACCGTTAGAGTGTATACAGTTTAGAAGGATAGGTAAAAAATATAAATATCATGAGATAAAACGTGTAGGGAATTAGAGGCAAGTTCAGAGGGCAGGAGTAGTACCTACAGCAGAACTCTAGGGAGAATAATGCTTCAAGAATACATAGTACCCAAAAGTACACTTTCAGAACCATTTTTAAAAGCTAGCTTTATTTTCACTTTAATATTTTATTCTAGGAAGCAGTACCTGTTCAATCAACTAGGATTATCTTACCATATTGAGCCCTAAAACTAAAGATAACTCACAAATCGAGTGCCACGTTCAACCTTTATACCAACTGATAATCATGGGGTGGACAGATGTAAATTCAACTGCTACAACTATGGGGTAACTGGTAATTGTACTTAACATCCTCCTCCCCTTTTATATGGTAATGTATTTAGAACTGAAGAGAAGGTGAAGTGTATCATGAAGACTAAGTGCAGCAAGTAGACTCCTAGTCATTTTGGTCTCAGCTCAAACCTTACCATCCTATCTAATATCACTCTTAGCACAGTATCCTTTTTGTTCCCTTAATCTCATTTAATATTATCCGCATTTTATTTACGTTCTAGTTTATTACTGTTTGCTTCCCTCATCAGAACGTGCGAGTAGACCTGTGTCATGTGCATTGCTGTGTTCCCAAAGCGCTTATAACAGTGCCTAGCGCACAAGCAGGTGTTCACAATTATTAATAATAAAAACAGAATGCCGTCACCCCTCCCGCTCAACCTTCTCCGACCCCTCATGAACGGAGTTGCTCTTCTTACTGCACTCAGCGAGCTACACGCGGGAGACAAGCTGGGGCTTCATCCCCATCAACCCCTAACACTGGGCATGCAGTAGGCGCTCCACGCGAGAACGCTGAATAAATGACACAGCGAGCCGGATACGTAGGAGTGATGAACTGCAGCCGTGGCGAGACTGGTTCCGAGAGGTTACAGCAGTACGGGCCGGCCACTTTGGCCATCCGCTGCCTCTCCCCCCGACTACCCGGTGCCAAACAGATCAAGCTGCATGAACGATGCCACGATGCCCTTTTGGATGGGGTGGGGATAGGGATCCTCCCAGCCTCCGAGAAGAGGCACAGAGCCCAAGCCACGGGGCGGGCACTCACTGTAGGTCCGGCCCAGGGCTTTGAAAAGCAGATGCCGCTTCACGCTCACAGTCGGCATGGCGAGTGAGTGCGTCCACTGCGCCTGCGCAGCGAGCGGGTCTGGCCTCCAAGACCGAAGTTTGTAGGACCCGGTCCTCCTCGTGAAGCTGTCTTAAATATTGCCAGTCTTCTTCCAACAACTTTTACCTTTCTTTTCTATCTGAAGCCAAGTAAGTTACTACTACTATGCGTAGTAAGTCTATGTGAGTTGGATAAATAAACTAAAAGCTGGAGAAGGAGACCGAATTGGGTAGACTAGGCTACTATTTGGTGGGTAGTACACTAGACAGACAGCAAAGGCCCTCTCGCCTCCAACGCTCTGCGGAGAGAATACGTCAAACTAGGTGGGCGGGGAAAGAGGGAGGGGCGTACAGGGGGTAAGGCCTCAAGGTGGAGAACCTTCGCGGGGCAGTGGGGAAACTGTGAGTGGGCGGGATTTGAGGTATCCAGGAGGAAGGGTGTGCAAGTCCAAGTAAAGGGAGTAGGAGAATGTGTAACAGACATCAGCTTTTACTTCATTCGTACGTAGTCTCCGTTGTACACTTCTAAGCATTATACCTGTGTTTTGTTTCAACTTACAGCAGCCCTACAAGGGAGGCCTCATAAAAGACCCTTTTTAGAAGAGGAAACAGACTAACGTTTACTCATTGCTGTCTACTGGCCAATGCTATGCGCGATCCTCTGCCAGTATTAGCATATTTCTTCCTAACAACCGTGAGTGTATTGGGCTGAATAAGCTCTAACATTCCCCCACCCCTCGCCCCAAAGATTCTAGATCCCAGAATCTGTAAATGTTGCCTTAAATGGAGTCTTTGCAGATTATGGATTTCGAAATGATGGGAGTATCCCGGATTTATTAGAAAGGGCCCTAAATGCAATCACGTGAGTTCCCATAAGAAGGTGGCAGAGGGAGATTTGACAGAGAAACAGAAAGCAGCGTTTGGGGTGATGTGGCCACAAGCCAAGGGATGCCAGCAGCCGCCAGAAACCAAAGAGGCAAGGAAGATTCTCTCTTAAGCCTCTGGAACAGCCCTATACTGAACTTTTGGTCTCCAGAACAATGCGAATAAATTTCTTTGTTTTAAGCCACTAAGTTTGTAATAATTTGTTGCAGCAGCCATGGGGGACTTATACACTAGGGTAAGTACTACCATTATCCCCATTTCACAAATAATAAACCTGAGGCCCAGGCTGTCTGAATCACCCAACTCTCAAGGCAGAGCTGAGGCAGTTCCACAGGGGGGCCTTGCCCTTATTTTTTCTACTGCACAGTGAATTAGGGCCGTGAGGGACATTCAGGTGAGGAGGGAGTGGCTGGGTTGGATTTAGGCCTTCCAGATTGCCAGTCAAGCAGTTTTTCACTTTATTAGTAGCTTCCCTCCAGGGCTGCGGGCAGTCCCTTCTCAGTGCACAACATACCGGATTGGCAGAGTGCCCATTAAAGGCAAGCATCTCTCTCCAATACCAAATAAAACTCTCTGCTCCCAAATTGGTACTCAGTGCTCAATTAATGAATAAAGGACTTTCGGGATTATTGCATGCTGACCCGCTCCCCTCTGGCCACTCCAAAGTGTCCTGTGGCCTCTGAAACTCAGTTTCCTTATCTACAGTGTAGAGATAATAATACACACCTTAGAGAATTATTGTAGATTAGAAATTATACTCATAAATGACTAATACAGTTCTTACATCATAGCTCCCAGAAACTGAGTGACTGTCATTATCGTTATTTATTTTCT
Source organism: Tonatia bakeri (assembly GCA_004024845.1). Classification (NCBI taxonomy): domain Eukaryota; kingdom Metazoa; phylum Chordata; class Mammalia; order Chiroptera; family Phyllostomidae; genus Tonatia; species Tonatia bakeri. Next base: position 196,494 of record PVIA01000637.1, read on the forward strand.
TGGATAAAGAAGTAAATCACAGCCCTGACTGGTGTAGCTCAGTGGATTGAGTGTGGGCCTGTGAACCAAAAAGTAAGTCACAGAAGCATCTATACAGCTTGGTGCCATTTATATAAAAATGAAAATGAAGCTAACTTAAAGCAGATATTGTTTAGGGATGCATAAATAAAAATCACAACTGAAAGGAAAAGGAACGATAAACACAAAATCTGAGACTCGTTGGTTCTGAGTAGGGCGGAAAGGATGCAGTCTGGGCAACTGGGATACCAAAAGCGTTTCAAAGTGTCAGCAATGCCCTGTTTAGCCTGGTGAACCTCTGTGGGTGTGTCGTTAAGGAAGCAAAGATGCAGGTGGGAAGCGAGGTGAGTGTAGCCCTTCTTTGGGGGCGGGGGACACAGATGCGTGATGGCTCATAGGTGACTAGAAAAACAGTAGAAATACTTAATATTTGATTTTTTAAAGACATTTTTTCATAAAGAGGTTTCCTTCCAAAGTTTTAGTCTAATTTATAATCCATTTCCTTTATAAATTCTGGGTTTTAGGTTATGTTTTATTTTTTTTAAGGTTCAAAATGGTTTTATGTCATTATTCAAGTACAGATTACATTTTAAAAGCTCTTTCATCACCCAATATTTTTTAAATCGTACATACTTCTTAAAGGTCTTGAATGTGTTCTTTTTTTCCATTTAAATCTCAGATCTTTCTGAAATTTGCTTTGATTTTGGATCAAGTGAATGACTCAGCTTTATTTTGTTTTCAAACAGTGATCCAGTTCCAACACAACTTATTAAACAACTTTCTTTTTCCCCCGAGGATTTTAAATACCTTCTTTAGCATATGTTAAATCTGCATACATATTTGGATCTATTGCTAAACTATTCCATTGTCAATATCAAACTACTTTTAATTATTATAGCTAATCTCATACATTTTAATATTTGGAAGAGTTAGTGTACCTCCAAAGGCTTATTTTTCAAAAATATTCTATTTTCTCCTGTTAATTTTTCTAGATGAACATTAGAATTTTTTAAGTTTTAAAAAACATTTAAAAACTATTTTATTAGGAATCAAACATGATCTGTGGATTTAGGGATTGTCCTAACCAAGAACTACAACCGCCACACAAGTTTTTCATTTCAATTTTTTTTTTTAATTTATTGGCTGTATAGAGAGGGGAAAGAGAGATACATCAATTTGTTGTTCCACTTACTCTTTCTTTCTTCCTTTCTTTCCTTCTTTCTCTCTCTCTCTCTTTCTTTCTTTTTTTTTACAGAGACAAGAAGGGAGAGAAACATCAATGCGTGAGAGATGCATCAATAGGCTACCTCTCACACACCCCCAACCAGAGACCAGGCCCTGCAACCCAGGCACGTGCCCTGACTGGGAATCGAACCAGCGACCTTTCAGTTCACAGCCAGCATTCAATCTACTGAGCCACAAGAGCCAGGGCCATTGGTTAATTTTTGTATGTGTCCTGACCAGACATCAAACCTGCAACCTTAGAGTACCAGGAAGACTCTCTAACCAACTGAGCTACCTGGCCAGGGCTCCACACAAGTTTTTGAACATGCCAGGCCATGGCCCGTCTTAGAGCCTTTGAACCAGCAGTTCCCTCTGCTAGTATGGTCTTGCCCCTAGACTTCTGCAGGTCTAGCTCACTCAGCTCCTACAAGTCTTCTCAGAATGACCTACCCCTGACTGTACTATTTATTATTGTTATAGACATAAATATTTCTCTGTGCTAAAACCTAAGTTCCATAGGGCAGAGATTTTTGTGTTTTGTTCACTCATACATGCCAAGAGCCTCAAATAGTGACTGGCATAGGCACTCTCAATAAATATTTGAAGTTTTTTTTTTTAATGATAGGAATATTTGGTATATTAACTTTGTTAAAGTAGATACTTTAGTAGAAAAATGGGAAAAGAAAATAAACAACCAATTCATTAAATAATGTGTTGGCCAAAACACTTGTTTCATTTTTTCCGTACATGGCTCTGGTAGTGCTTACTTGTCTTTAACTTCATTTGAAACAGTTTTGTTAGATTGTGTTGTGACAGCTGCCATATCAGTGTGCATTTTAAAAAAACTTACCAAATTGGTGAATTTTTGTGCAGCCATTTTAATATTGAAGGAGGAAGAAGATATGTAACATTTGGGGGCATATTATGCTTTATTATTTCAAAAAAGGTAAAAACACAACTGAAATAAAAAAAAAGATTTGTGCAGTATATGGAGAAGGTGCTGTGACTGATCAAATGTGTCAAAAGTGGCTTCCGAAGTTTCTTGGCACTTCTAACATTTTGGCCAAATAATTCTTTGCTGTGGGGCTGTCTTATGCATTGGAAGATGTTTAGCAGCACTCCTGACCTCTACTCACTAGAAGCCAATAGCAGGAGATAGCCGACATGCTCAAAATATTCAAATCGATAAAGTTATTGGTGAAAATGAAAAATACGTCTTTTATATTATGCAAAAAAATAAACTTTTGGGCCTACCCAATACAATCAGAAACAAAAAGTGAGAAGAGAAGGAGAAATGCAAATTAAAACAGTGATGAAAATAGAGCTATATTCTCCCAGGAGACTGGCAGAGCTGAAATAAATAAATGATACCACTGTGTGTTGGCAGAGGTTTAGGAAGCCGACATGGATAGACACACCTTTCATGAGTTAAATATCAGTTTGGCAATATGAATCAAATTTTTAAATATGTATGCCCTTTGAACAAACTGATGGTCGCCAGATGGGAAGGGGGTTGAGGGCCCGTGTGAAAAATGTGGAAGGGATTAAGAAGTACAGATTGGTAGCTACAGCATAGTCATGGGGTTGTGAAATATGGCACAGGGAATATAGGCAATAATACTGTAATCACTATGGTTGGTGACAGGTGACTTATCGAGGTATCACTTCGTAAGTTGTATAAATGTCTAACCACTATGCTGTACACCTGAAACTAATATAATGTCAAATGTCAACTGTAATTGAAAAACTTTTTAAAGTTTTAAAATATGTATTATCTTTGATGCTGAAATCCCACTCTTGGAATTAGTCAAAGGAAATAATCAAGCAAGTCTTTTCCTGTTTGTAATATAGGGAATTTGGAAACAACCTAAATGTGCAACAATATGGAACTTGACTAAACCAAGTCTGATAACTCCATGTAATAGAATACTATGCAAATATCAAAAATGATACTTGAGACTACATTTTCTAACACAGAAGAAAAGACCACAATGTACCCGGTGAAAACAAGTTACTGGACAATATGTTTAAAATGATTGTATGTATGTGTGTGAGTGTAAGCAAAAATAAACCCAGCAGAGTTCAGTTCTCCTTGCCTAATCAGACCTCGGTGGACAATCCAGTCCGCTCCTCCACGGGCAGGCCGAGCCCATGTGGATCTATCTGTGCTACGGTCATCAGTTTTCCTGTAATAAACAAGTACCATGGAGAAAGTTGCTGCAATGGTCGTAATCATTTCCTGCAAGGCTCGCGGGTTGGGCGGTCATTGGGAAAGAGATGTTGTCAGGTCTGAAATCCTTCCTGCATACGTCAGGTCCTAGAACTGTAGTCCTGCATCTGGTCACATTTCACCAGGTAGCAAGCAGGAGAGTGTTTAAAATGGCACACTGGTGTGACACACAGGGGTTTCCTCTCCAAAAACAAACACCGTCCATTTCCAGCCTAAGTTTCCTCATTTATAAAATGGAGTAGGAACTGATCGGATGGCTAAGAAGGTAAAAGTAGGTGGAAACAACTTGAAACCTGCAAAGTGCCCTTCGAATATTAAATATTTATGCTCAAGGTAACAGCCCATGTGATCAGAGGCTATGAATTCTCTGGTATTACGCTTAGTACAACTTGGCAGGCTGTCTCCAGGAAGCGGGGGCAAGGCTGTGAACTCAGGTAATAACACAGTTTGCTATAACTGGCCTTGTCTTAATTGCATGTATCTACAGCTGGTTCTGTCCTGGCTAAAACATGATCTGCCTTTCCTCTAAATTTCCCAAGGCACTCTCATTCCTTTGTAGATTCCTCTGAAACTTCTTGGATTTCTACTGATGGATCTCTCTGGAAACAAAAAGGTCTGCAGACCCCCCAAGAATCAAGCTGGTCAGTCCTGATTTTCTAATTCTCAAACCAATGGTCGTTTTCAGTTGTATTTTTGAGACAAACTTGTTAGATGTTTTATATTGTTGACGATTCTCTCATTCTTGACATTTTCCTGTCTCCACCCTCCTCTGTTTAGCTCTCTGGATTTGTCTACTATCAGTATGTGAGAGATAACAAAAGATAAGAGTCACTGATTAAAATACTGTATCTGCTGCGTACTAACTGAGACCTTGGACCAATGACCAAATACAGGTAAACCTTGGATCCTTATAAAGCAGAGATAATAATGAGACCTACCCCATAGGTGTAGCCTAGCATGGTTGTGCAAATTGTAAGAGAAATGGTTCATGTCAGGGTTTGGCACACTGTGGAGACTTGATAACTATTAATTCTCTCACAGCCCCTGCTACATCCTACACTACCTTCCCCACTTTCGGTGTGGGGTACCCTCCAGTGTTATCTCTTTGGGGATCTTCTCCCCAGAAGATCTCAGCTCCCGCTACCAACTAAGCACAGACAGCTCCCATTCTAATCTGTACCCCATATTTCTTCTGGGCGTATTTCTTGCCGGCTGCTGAACATTCGCATACAGATGTTGAGCAGACTGGCATCTCATACTCAACGTGTCAAAAACTGAGCTTGCCGCTAAACTTGTTCTTCCCTGTGTACACCCGATCCTTTCCAAAGTCACCACCACCCACTGAGTTATCCAAGCCAGAAATACTGATGTCGACCAAGCTCTCACTCTATCATTTCTCTCTTCTAACTGGTTATGATTAAGGAACACCCAGGGCGTCTGCTGAGCATGCCTGTTTTCTCTTAGCACAGGGCAAACCTTCCTGTCACCATGTTAGAGCAAGGGGACCCTGTGTTTCCTGCCAGTGAATTGGTCCAGGGGTGTACTCCTGAGCCAAGCTGGATTTTGGACTTGGGGCCACAGGGAACTTAAAGTCCATTTTACTTGATAATGGCAGCTGTCAGCTGCAAGTCTGGAGCCACTGGTGGCCCTGACTCCCACCACATGAAGAAAACATCTGCGGTGACGTAAAATGATACGCCATGAGAAAAGGTAGCGTGGAGAGATCTAGAAGCATTTAATTCCCTGGTTGTTCTCAAATCCCAGGTGGTCCCTCTTCTTCCCGAAACTTTGTTCTTCAGCTCAAGTTCAGATGCCTGAAGGCTTAGAGTATGCGAGTTGGAGGGCTGCAGCTGAGACTCCGGAGGGAAGTGGTTGCCCCATAACGCAGGGTTCAAGGTTACATTATAGAATTGGGACTTTATTTTAAGGGCAATAGGAAGAAATTCAAAGATTTTTTTTTAATTTACCATGCATTTATTTATTTATTTTTGCTTGATGATCTTCCCCTTGCTCCCTTCCCTCTCTGCCCACAGCACTTCCTCTGTGTGCCTGGGGTCCGGGCACTGAGAAGGGCCACTGCAGGTGCGGAGAGGGAGGGGCAGGTGCAGCTGGCCTCCCTCTTAGCAGCAGCAGCAACAGGGACAGCAAGTTCTGGACAGCTTACCTCAGGTCAAAGGGGCTTTGAACCCCAGGTCCCCCCATTGTCCTGTTGTTCCTACATGGGCTATAAGGGGGTGACAATTCAGTTCCGTGGTCTGGGTGGTGCCCTTCATCTGCATAACATCAAATGACCGCTCCCTGCAAGCATCAGTCAGTCCTTCTGGGGAGAGTGCAGCAAACTCACTATCAATCCCCCAGGACCCCCTGATGTTGGCTACCCTGAAAACCATTTAAGGATGATCTTTCCTGCTGTCCGTCCTGAGGAAAGTGCCCCCGAAGCTGCAAACCCCAGTGGGACATGCACTCAGCCCACCTCCCCCAAGCCCCCACAACATTCCCCAGGGAAGTCTGGGAGATGAAATTCAGAGATTGTAAATGGAGAAATGACATGATCAACTTGGTATTTTGGAATGATCATGTTGGATTCACTGTGGGAAAAGAGTTAGAAGTGCTACTGAGGAGGGCACATCACAAACCTTGGAGACCAGCTGGAAGGCTGCAATAATTCCAAGGGAAAATGATAGCAGCCTAGGACTGGGGAAATGGTATATGTGAAGAAAAACGTAATAATAGTAGACCAGAGGAATCAACATATAACAAAGGGCTATACACATCTAAAGAAATGCAACAGGAGCACAGGCCCCTCCACTGGATTGGACCTTCTTGGAAACTGGAAGGAAGCAAAGGCAGCTGCTTTGCCACACCTCCAAGGACGCTGCTGTTGGAGTTGCTGTCTGCCTCCTTTAAGAGTCTGCCATGGGCCCTGGCTGGTGTGGCTCAGTGGATTAAGCACTGGTTCAATTCCCAGTCAGGGCACATGCTTGGGTTGTGGGCCAGGTCCCCAGATAGGGGTGTGTGAGAGGCAACCGACAGATGTTTCTCTCCCTCTCTTTCTCCCTCCCTTCTGTCCTCTCTAAAAAATAAGTAGATAAATCAAATCTTAAAAAAAAAAGAGAGAGAGAGAGAGAAAGAGAGTCTGCCTTAGACCCAGGTTGGCAGCAATAGGCATTCCCAGCCCTTTTCTCCTCATTCCTCCCTTGCTTAAGTTCCCAGGCCAAGAACAAATGGAAACAGGGAAAGTGGGGGCGAAGGTCATGGGCAGAGAAAGGACATTTACTAAATATTGGTAATTACCATAATAATTTCTAAGAAGAGTTGTTCATAGTGTTATGACTTAAAAAGCACCTATTTTTAGAGAAAACGTCATATACTAATACAAACTTATGGAAAAGCCACAGTTAGTGGACCTTGTATCAATGGAGCTTTCAAAGGAGAATGGGAAAGGCAGGAAGGCAGGAATGCTGTATAGTTTGAGACCTTGCATGTGCCTACAGCAACAAGAAAATGGGTGGGAAAGGAAGCATTGGACAGTAATCACGGTGTCTGCAACACCTCACCATCTCAGGCAAGACTCCTGCAACTTCGCCCAGAGCAAGCATACTTCAGACCTGCCAGAGCGAGGAAGTAATTCATTGGGAAGACAATGAAGAACAGAGGGGTCAGAGCAAATTCCTTGAATTTAGTTCCAAAGAGCCTTGAAAATAGAGCTTCTTGAAAGACGTTCTTCCGAAACTACCATAGTAATGGCCTTCTGTTTGACTTTGACCGGAGCTGATTACTTTCAGTGAATGATGGTACCCATGATGTTTAGGTTTCATGTGTGTGAGAAAGAATATTTACATTTATGATTAATGCACCATATGAAAATCAGAACACTGATCTTTGTCCTAAACTGCCTAGAATGTCATATAATAGAAAAACATTATCTGCCCCAGCTGATATGGCTTAGTGGATTGAGTGCCAGCCTGCAAGCCAAAGGATCGCCAGTTCGATTCGCAGTCAGGGCACATGGCTGGTCCCCAGTCAGGAGCACAACTAGAGGAAACCACACATTGATGTTTCTCTCCCTCTTTCTCCCTCCCTTCCCCTCTCTCTAAAAAATAAAAGAATAAAATCTTTAAAAAAAGGAAAGAAAGACACACATCTTTTTGCTAGTGTAAGTTGGCTAACTGAAATACACAGGAACTGAATTATGACAAGGAAGTGACTTTCAATTACTCTTGTTCCAGAGCTGGCTGTTGTAATCTGTGAGTCAATCTGAACTGTCATTTCTGTTCTTCAGTGCTAAGCAGTAGAAAGAGGAACCACAGTCTGCCAGGGGAATCTTAGATCTTCAACAGGATAGTGTTGGTTTCCTATCGCCACGTGCTCTTTAGGACCTGCCACAGTCAAGGAGCTTGAGACATTTAGGTTGAATTACTGTACTGAAGATTTAAGTATGTTTTATTACTCATATACGTGTAATGCCAAGCACGTGGTATGGGATTGGTAAACATTTGTTGATTGCGTGAATAACTAACCCCCAAACCAAACTGTGACAAGTGTTGTTCTCTGCGTTACTCTGCGGTTTCAACATTTCTTCCTTCCTTGTGACATCACTTGAGGGACAGCTTATTATGCCACGTATTTGCTCAGACCTTAGAAACAAACCAACCTATTTTCTCTTTGTTTATTTTTTCTTTTTTCTTCTGTAAGACAAACCTATTTTCAAAAAACAGAAATTGGTTCTTCTACTTAGTAGGTGAACAACTAGTTTGACCTTTGTCTCACTTTCTTGGTTAGTAGAAAGTATAATAGTACCCACTTGGGAGAGCTGTGAGATGTGAATCAGAGGTGGCCCACAGAGCACACAGCACCATGTCTGCGAGCTAGTAAGCACTCAGCAATGCCGATACATCACGTACGGATTTTAGCTGTGACCCCAATCAATTACTTTTCCAAATATTAGGCTGCCCCACCCCACACACAGGAAATAAAGAAGAAAGAAAGAAAGGAGAGAGAAAGAGAGAGAGAGGAAGGTAGAAAGAAAAGGAAGGAAGGAAGGAAGGAAAAAAGGAAGGAAGGAAGGAAGGGGAAAGAAAGGAGAGACAAAGAAAGGGAGAGAGAGGAAGAAAGAAAGAAAAAAAGAAAAGAAGAAGAGAGAGAGAGGGAGGAAGGCAAATAAGCAGTGATTTCCAACTTGGGTTTTTCTGTTCCTGTTTGATGTTGTTTAATTTTGCTAAAAATATGTCACCTCACGAAGGAGGATGATGAGGAGAAGGTGGGAGCCAAGTTCCCCATTCCATTCCAATAAGGGAAGTGTTACTTGGATTTCTTTCACAAATTCAAGTTCTTTGAAGAGTTTTTAAAAATCCCCTGCTGAAGTCCCCACACCACACCGCTCCTCCTCCTCCCACCACGTCGCCCCTCCGCCTGTTCCAGGACAGATGCAGAGATCTGGGTCTGCCCCCTGCCAGTAACCGGCCGGGTTATCTTGGGCAGATCACTTCACTTCTCTGCTCTTGGCTCCCTATTCTACAAAATGTGTAGTTTGAAAAGATAATGTCTAACACATTTTCCTGTTAGTTTTAAGTTCCTGAAATCAACTAAACTGCTACGGATGAGTTGTTTTGAGTAGCTTGATGAATTAAAACTCTCTCACATTTTAATTCTAATAATCGCTGAACTCCAATAACCTGGGATGCAATGTGTACACAAATAAATGTGTTGAATGTTAAATGAACCAGTGAATGAGTTCATTGTGGATTAAAATGGTGTTTAAAATGGGACCCTGGTGGGTCCATGCTTTGCTTCAGTGGGCTGTGGTGGGCAATGACAGTGCTTTTCTACCAGCTAAGGGCTCCGGGAAAGTGACAAAAGCGTGATTCTGTTCAGTCCAGTAAACGCCAAGTGATGAGGAGTGGGAGTTGAGTATCTTGTTCTTCTTTACCAATAGATTGTGAATCCAATTTATCGACTAGCCCTACGATTTACAGCTCCCATGCAGATCCCCCACCCATCTCTATTCTCCCTTGTGCCACAGTAGACTGAGTCCCCCTCCTCTTCTCTTACCCTACAATAGCCTTCTTAGGGTCTCCCTACTTCCACTCTTCTTGCTTCCAATGGGCTCCAGACAGGTGCTCATTATCCTCAGTCTCTGGAACCTGTATGTTTCTGTTAGGGCCTTGGCACACATTTGACCACACACTCACGTGTTCATTTTCTGCTTCTCCCACTAGACTGTGAGCCCCATGAGGACAGAGGCCTTTCTTATTCACTATTGTAGCCCATCCCCACTCCCCACCTAGTGCCAGCGCATTGAAACCTTTCCACAAACTGTCAAGGAATGAATGAATGCATGTGAATTCTTACAGATGGACAGACCATGTCTGAATTCTCTTCTCCATCATCAGCAACGAAGATAATACCTGATGCAAAGCAGGTGTCAGTGTAAGAAATGTCCAAGGTTGCAGAGAATTTTTATACAAAAGCTTGAGTCAAACTGATGACATGTGCTCTCAAATGTTCCCAAGAATAAGTTTTACAGCTTAGAATTTTTTTATTGATTGATTTTAGAGAGAGAAAGGAAGGAGGAGGAGGAGGAAAGAGAGAGAGAGAGAGCAAGCGAGCGCGAGCTCAACCCCAGCCAGGGCCCTAAGCAACTAAAATTAAGGAGGCAATGTAAGGAAGGTTATGTAGAGGTGGGACAAAGCAAGGTGACGGCTGAATTACAGGAAAGTGGCATGATTATGTGTTCTCTTGAGGACAAACACCCCATTTAAGGGGTGACTTCTGGCATTCCTAAGGTGTGTTAGCCTTGGACCTGGTTTTTGCCTCATTTCACCCCAAACTCCTCCTTTTTCTCTACTAGTCTCTTTTGGATTTCAGCCATTGGACCTTTGTGCCTGTGCTTCCCTTTGCCTGGACTAGATTCATCATTATAGTTCAAGTGAAGGTCGCTTCTTTGGAGACTTCCCAGACTCTCTAGTCTATCTTGGAACCTTCCTCCAGTCATTCACAGCAGGGTTTCACGTTGCAATTACACACCCAATTGTGTGGTTATTTTGCTAATGTTTGTCACCTCCCATGCCCCCCCTATAATTTGTACTCAGAGAACAGAATCAATGAATGACTTGGTTACTGGTTGTATCCCTAGCTCCCAGAATGGCGCCTGGCACGTGGTAGGGACTCAATAAGTGTCTGTTGAATGAGTGAATAAGTAAATAATTTCCAGGACTCGTGCTGGAATCTGAGGACACTAAAGTAAGGAGGCCAGGTCCCCTCCCCCAACCCCCCAGTTTGGTGGTGGTGGTGTGGGGGACTCAGACCAATGAACAGGTGAGTAGCCAGCTTCTAGAGAAGCTAAGTCCCGCGTTTTCCTCCAGCTAGTAGGCAATTCCTTGAAGTAGCCCTTCCCCAGCCGCAGAGGATCCAGAGGAAGGGGTGGGTTTAAAGGCGGATGCTGAAGCCGAGCGCACGGTGATCGATCAACTGAACAATAGTCAGATGTCGGTGGAGATTCCAAGGCTTGCAGGAGCCCACGCTGCCGGGCTCCGGCGGGCAGCCTGCTGATCCTTCTCCGCGTCCCTTGTGCCCAAAGCGGAGCGCTGTCACCAGCGCCCCGGCGCGCCAGCCAATGCGCCCCAGGCGCGCCAGCTGCTCTGTGGCCCGGGCGCGCGTGATTGGTAGCCCCCAGCCTCGGCCCCGGCGCGCCCTCCCACTCAAGCCAAAGTCCAGCCACCGCCGGCTCAGGGGCCGCCGCCTCCTACTCTCCGCCCGGCGGGTACCCTGCGCGGGGCCCTGATCCGGCGGCGCACTTCCCGCAGGCTCTGCAGAGCAGCCAGGTTCCAGTTGCCCACAGTCTGCGCTGTCTTCGCGGGGGCCGGGCCATGAAGGTCGAGTTTGCGCCGCTCAACATCCCGCTGGCGCGGCGGCTGCAAACCGCGGCGGTGTTTCAGTGGGTCCTGTCTTTCCTGCTACTCGGTAAGAACCCCGCGTGCTCCCGGGGCTCCAGATCCAGGCAAAACACCGCGGTGCGGAGGACTCGGTCTCCTCCCTCCACGACAGTCCTTGTTCAAGGACGTGCTTAGACCTTCCAAACCTTCTTCCCCTTAAGCCGGGGCGAACAGGTCAAAGAGGGCGTTTGGAGCTAACTCGGGACTGACCTCTTCTGTTTTCTTTCCCCCTAGTGAACCACTGTTTGCCAACTTCATTTTTCCCTGTGCTATTTTTTTAACTGAGGTGTACCTTACCTACAATAAAAGATTGTAGGTAACCTGTTATAATAACAGATTGCAAGTGTTATGGTCCAACAGGTCTTGGCAAATGTACTCGCTCACTAGTAACCACGACCCGACGGAGCTGTAGTACATTGCACTTCAACTCCGCAAAACTGATAAGATCATTTCTCGAACTGTTGATTCATAAATGGAAAAACAATGCTCAAGCCTTCAACACCTGATTCCTTCCTCTCCCTGCCCTCAGGACAAATAGCCGTGTTAGCATTTCCGTGTTTAAGGCCTCCCGGATGCAAAGAAGACCGCTCCAAACATTGAGTTGGCTGGCCTCTGTCAATAATTCCACCCAGGAGTGTGCTTTGACCCGCTGCCAGGTTAAGCCCGCATAGGAACCCACGGGAGCCAGTCACAGTGGAGTAGGGGGTGGAGGTGGAGTGGAGTTGGGACTTAGTCGTTCTGCCCTTGGAGACACAGGGGATGGCGTGAGAGGAGAAGGAAATTGGCGGGTACTCAAACTCTTCTGAAGACATCATTTGTATGCTGTGAGGTCAGATCTTGGGTTGTACACTGTGGAGGCCACAGCAACAACAGTAAGGGCAACAGTGAAGTCATCGCTCCGGAGAGGTCCATACCTTTGAAATGGTTTTGCGTTGTGATTGCTTGGGTCAGTGGTCCCAACCCTGGCTGCACATTAGAATTAGTGGAGGAGCTTCTAAAACCTGGTTACCCAGGCTCTGTCCCTAGAGTTTCTAGTCTTTTGTTTCAGAATGGAGCTCATGCATCAAATATGGGGGTGTGCAAAAGAAGGTTTACAGTGGTAACACAAAGAAATACCACAATCATTAATACATAATACAAGAATACACTCTCATGTGCTCACACCTGTAAAGTTATTATGCACTGTGTATGTTACACATATGTGTATGTACTTTATATGTTTAAAAAAGTAAAAAAATTCTAACAATCTCTCTGAGTGACTCTATTGTACAGCTGGGGTTTACTGAAAGAGGACATTCGGAACATTAACTCATGCCATGGCCAGTAGGGCTCAGTTGGTTGATGCATCGTCCTGTAGACCGAAGGGTCATGGGTTCAATTCCTGGGCAGGGCACTTGCCTGGTTTGCAGGTTTGATCCCCAGTTAGGGCGTGTATGAGAAGGCAGCCAATGAATGTTTCTCTCTCACATCCTCTCTCTGAAAGCAATGGTGAAAAGTTGACCCATTAAGTCCTCACAGGCCAAACAGACAGGGCGGGAAGTATCACACTCCATTTTGCTCTGGGCCAAAGGACCACCGAGATAATAACAGTCACGCTTAAGGGGGGCTTAGTGTGTGCCAGCCCTATTCTGGGCAACATATGGTATTAACCGTGTACTCTCACATCAACCCTACGGTGTAAGGACTGTTCATACCCGAGCTTGTTGTATAGCGCTTGTACAGATGAGGGAACTAAGGTGAAATTCAAGGTCACACAGCAAGTCAGAGGTAAAGGAGCGGGATGCATTCCAAGTCTTCTACCCAGAGTCCTTGCTTTAACCCAGGGCTGCCTCTGTAGTGCCTTGGGGACTGACTTGCTTGATGAATAATCAGCACACGTCTGATAGTGCACTGGCCTTTCCTCTCATGGCACTTCTCACTGCTTGTGTTTGTGTATGTCTGTGTTACTTGAGAAATGTCTGTCCATTGCCATCCTGGTCTAGAAGCTCAGTGAGGGAGCCCCAAGCACGTGCCTCACCCTGGAAGGCACGCAATAAATGCTTGTCACATGCCTCCCTCCACCCTGTCACCCAGGAGGCAAGCTGTTCAACCCACAGTCCCAATTCTTAAGTAATCCTCTCAGCAACCCTGTGAGGTAGGGGCCACCCTGCACTCTTTTGCAAATGAGAGAGCTCAGAGGTGAAATGAGTCCCTCAAGGTAACAGGGCTCAAAGCCCATGGAGAGCCACAGGGGTCAGAGGTAAGGACTAATTTTTTTTTTCCTTTAAAAAAATGAAATTATTCACGAATTTGTGTGTCATCCTTGCACAGGAGCCGTGCTAATCTTCTCGGGTCTTTCCAGTGTTAGCGCACGTGCTCCCGAAGCGAGCACTGAGGACTAGTGGTTTGGACAGGACCTACAATTCCTAATTTGAATCGAACTACAGTGGCTCAACAGGCAATTCATTTAAAGGCTTTTTTTTTTTTTGCATCCACTTAACATGTATGTTTCTAGGAGCATATTATTTTGTGTTATCATATAATTTGGAAATTTGATTATGAAAGATTTCAAAGATACAGAAAAGTAGAGAGAAGGGAAAACTCCTATATTCCCGTTACCCAGATTTATAATTATTTTAACAATTTGCCATATTTTTATTATTTTGCGAAACATACTTTTAATCAAATCCCATTTCCTAAATTATACCCAAAGTATGCTTTTATTGGTGATTTATTGAACCAAGATCCAAACAAGACCCTTGGGTGGCACTGGTTTTCCTGTGTCTTTATTGAGTGGTACTCTCTCATTTATTTTCTTGTCGGAGTGTTGAGGAAGTCAGGCGAACTGTCTCACCTTCGGGAGTTGTCTGATTGCTTTTTGGAAGTGGTGACCTGCTCCCCAATTCCTTGAACTTTTTTTGTTTCTAAAATGGAAGTTAGAGTTAGGGCTCCATTACGTTGAGGTGAAGCCTTTTTGGCATGGCATCTTCCTAGGCGCTGCGGTGTGTCTCCCGTTGCATGATGTCAGGATGTGCATAATGCCTAGTTGTCCCATTATTAGTGCACAGGAGCGGTTGGGCGGGAAGCAGTCTGCAGGATGGCAGTTGACAGGATGCACACAGGAGGGTTCCCCCTTCACCTGGTGGGTTAGGTCTCTACTAATGATTCTTGCCTGAATTAGCTGTTTTATTTGCACTACAGAAATGGCAGTTTTCTTATTCCTTCTTTCATTCTTCATATATTAACCAGACTTCACACAAACAATTATTTTCCCCCCATTTTTAGGGCCAGCTGACTAACCTACAATTCAGTTCTTAGAGGAAAAGTAGGATAAAAGCTTACTTATTTCTTTTCACCTAACCATCAATTTTAAAGGAAGAAGTTGTTGTAATAGCTACTTCTAATGGTGAAAAGAGAGGCTTCATTGATTATAAATATTAAGATCTCTAAATCAGAATCTTGGAATACATTTTTCTTTCCACCAGGAGAGAAAAATCTTTTTCATCAGGAAATGGGTTTATAAGCCCTTGGGATATATTTAAAAAACAGCAAAATGTTACAGTTAGTCATGAAATCAAACATTGTTTTCTTGAGATAATTGTTAACTTTGTGTCAGTTTTCTTTAAGACTTTTTATTTTTTAGACAGAGGGGAAGGGAGGGAGAAAGAGCGGGAGAGAAACATCAATTGATTGCCTCTTTCATGCTTTCAGCTGAGGACCTGGCTCAAACACAGGCCTGTATCCTGACCGGGAACCAAACCTGCAAAATTTCAGTTCACAGACCACTAAACCACACCAGCCAGGTGTGTCATTCAGTCTTACAACATTCTGTTAGTTTTAGGTGTGCAGCATAATGATTTGATATGCATACATACTGACAAGTGGTCACCACAATAAATCTAGTCAACACCCATCACCAACACATAGTTGCAAACTTTTCCCTTGTGATGAGCACTTTTAAGGTTTCCTTTTAGCAACTTTCAGATAAACAACACAGTATTGTTAACTGTACTCACCTTGCTGCACATGACATCACCAGGGGTTATTTATCTCATAGCTGGATGTGTATGCCTTCTGATGCCTTCACGCTACTGCCACCCCCACCCCATTCCGGCCTCTGGCGAGCCCCAGTCAATTCTCTGTATCTGTGAGTGAGATTTTTTTAGATTCCACATGTAAGCGGAGTCACACAGTATTTATCTTTCTCTCTGTGGCCTGTTTCATTGACCTAATGTCCTCAAGGTCTATTCACGTTGTCACAGTGGCAGGCTTTCCTTTTTCCTGGCTGAATGACATTCCTGTGTGTGTGTGTGTGTGTGTGTGTGTGAGAGAGAGAGAGAGAGAGAGAGAGACATTTTTTTTATCCACTCATCCATCAATGGACATTCGGGTGGTTTCCATCTCTTGGCTACTGTATGTAATGCAGTGAGCACAGGGGCTGCAGATACCTTTTTGAGATGGTGACATTTCATCTCCTTCCAATGAACGCCCAGACATGCGATGGCTAGATCTCCTGCGGTCCAGTCATAATATTCAAGAAATGGGCAACGTTACTTGCTCACTGGTGTGCTGCTAGACTACTGACTGAAAAACAGGAAACAGAAAACGAGAGCCAGCATGTACGGGCCATCATTTACCTGCAGCCCCTGTGTCACAGGTGGTCAGGCTGATCATTTATTTTGAGATGCTGCTAACATTAATGGGGCAGCTGCCATGGGTCGGATGCTGCAGCAGAGGTGTCCAACCTGCAGCCCCGGGCAGCTGTGAATGTGGTCCAACACAAAATCATAAATTTACTTAAAACATCATGAGATTTCTGTGTGTGTGACTATGTGTTGCAATGTATTTAATGTGTGGCCCAAGACAACCCTTCTTTCCCCAGTGTGGCTCAGAGACGCCACAAGGCTGGACCCCCTGTCAGCAGAGTGCGCTCCATTCGCATGCTCTTTGGTCAGCACCACCTCCCTGATTGTGCGTATCCAGGTGAGTACGCTGGAGGCAGAAAGAGTGGGGGCCACAGAGAGGGATCGCTGCTTTCCGGCTCTAGAGATGGAAGTGCCCACATAAGCACTGAAGGACCCTCTGCCTCCCAAATGCTGTAGACCTGGCCTCTCTCCTTGCCAAGTCTTCAGTCCATGGAGGGAAAAAAAAAGAAATACACATTCCTGGTTTCACTAGAATAGTTCTTTTCTATAAAGCTAGGAGTACTTAGAGGCCACTGTGAAGCTGAAAGAGGGTCACTGGATCAGTCATTACCTCTCCTTGTCTGAGATTAGAAGTCAAGACTTGCCTGCAAATGTAGGTCCCTCTCTGAGGTTCCTACTTGTGCTCAGCCAGACAGCCGTGCTCGACCTGCTGTGCATTATTATCAGTTATTTGTGTGATGCATAATTTCTCCCACCTTCTAATTTTACATGTTTTCAACCCTAGAGGAGTGTTGAAAGAATAGTTCACTAAAGAGTGTTTTATTTAAATTCACCAACTCTTAGCATTTTTCCACATTTGCTTTCTCTCTCTGTATGTGCACGTGTGCACACACACACACACACACACACTTTGTTGTTGTTGCTGTTGAACCACTCGAAAACAAGAAATCCAGTTGTAGACATCATTGCACTTCAGCCCTAAGTACCACAGAGTGTGTCTTTGAAAGGAAGGATTTTGTACAGAATCACAATCCCATTTCATTTTCAAGAAATTTATCAGTGATACAATAATCTTATTTGAGTCAGATTCAGATTTCCCTAGTAGTCTTTAGATTCTTCTTTAAAGTGAACAGTTCCTGTACTTTTTATTTGTTCAATCTTTTATAAATATATATTTTTAAGAGCAGTCTCAGTCATCTTGTAGACTGTCCCACAGTCTGGAGTTGCCTAGTCGTGCTCTCCTGAGTAGAGTCGGGTTAAAGATTTTGGGTGAGAAGGCCACAAAGGTGATGCGGTATATTTTCCATGAGATCATATCGAGTGGCATATGTCATTTTGTGACTGTATTGGTGATGCTAAACGTAATGACGATGCATGTGCTGCGGCTGCGTCTTACTTGTTTCTGACTTTCGGCACTGTCAAACGGGGCGGGGCCTGGCAGCACCAGTCACTACAGCCGGAGGGTGGAAACAACCCAAAAGTGCATCCGCAGATGAATAGATCCACGCTTCGTGATGTATCCATTCGTGGGAATGTTGTGCAGCCATAAAATAAATGAAGTACTGGCACATGCAATCACGTGGATGAACCTCAAAAACTTCATGTCTACAACAGGGTACATAGATCATTCCATTTCAATGAACTATCTAGAATAGGTAAACCCATAGGAACAGAATGCAGATGATTGGCTGCCAGGGCAGAAGGCAATAAGGAGTCACTGCTCAGTGGGTACAGAGTTTTATCTCAGAATGATGGAAGCTTTTCAGAACTAGGTCGAGGCGGTACTTGTACAACATTATTAATATTCTAAGTGCTGCTAGATTGACCTGTTTAAAAGGGTTAATTTATGTTAAGTGAATTTTACCTTGATAAAAAAAAAATAGTGGGAGGCAGGTGCCTCAACAGTGTATATAAAGTCCAGCCTATGGGAGTGTAAGTGATAGGGGCTGACCCGTGGTGTTTCACCCCAGGAGGTGCTCAGTCAAGGCCACTGAAATTCAGGCCTTCAGTGCGACTTGGTTTGTGAATCTAGACAATTTTAGCAGGTATCAACATCAGCTTTGAGAGCTGTACAATGTGTTGGAATAGCCTTCATATCTTCCTTGTGTCTCTTTGACCTCCAATTTAGAAGAATCATGTTACCTTGGATTGCTTAATGAGATAAAAATAGAACGTAGAGGTGATCTCGTCACCTAGTTTTTGTAGGGTTTTCTGCTTTTGATCCAGTTTAGGACCAAGGGATTGAAAAAAGATGTTGGTGCTGTTTATGATGAGAAATAGAAAAGAGTGCATGCAATTTATGGAATGGGAGTTTAAACTAGAACGACTCCTTTAGATAGTGAGGCACTGAAGTGTATCAGGTGACAAAGACGTTTCTGCTTGGTGACCCAGTATTGGGTGTACTGTCCTGTGAGAGCAGATCAAAAAGCGGGGAATTTTCACGCAAATGTGTGTTCGTAGAGAAAATTTATTAGACCCCCAAATGTTCAAAGAGAAAGTAATGGTTGGCTTAGCACTGATGCATGTTATTAAAGCAACATTTTTGAAAGTTATATTACCATATTTATAATACCAAACAGCTAATGTGAGAACATCGTGAGTGATAAAATACAGAATAAAAAATATGTGTGATCAACGATGTTAAAGAAATACAGTCTGTTCCTGGAATAAAAAGATTACAAGGAATGTTTTTTATTTTTATTTTATTAAATTTATTAAGGTGATATTGGTTAACAAAATTACACGTTTCAAGTGTGTAATTCTATAAACTTGAGTACGCTTATGATACATCATCTGCCTATTACATTGTGTGCTCACCAAAGCCTCTTCCATCGCCATGTATTTGACCCCCTTTACCCTCTCAAGACCCATCCATGTTGCAAATGGGAATATTTTATCTTTTCCTATGGCTGAGCAGTATTCCATTGCATATATGTCCCATATCATCTTTATCCAATCACCCATCAAAGAACACTTAGTTAGTTTCCACGTCTTGACACTGTGAATAATGCTGCAATGAGCATAGGAGTGCGTACAAGGAAAATTTTAACGGTAATTTTTGCTGGGTGACCGGAATATGGGTAACATTTTATTCCCTCCTTCTTTTTGCATTCTCCCTGTATAATAGGTAAAAAAATATGCATAACAATGGCTCCCATTGGCCAAGTGCTTGCTCCATGCCGGGCACTGTCACATTTCCATGTTCAGTCTCGCTAGTCTTTGGAGAGAGGTTCTGTCATTCTCCTAGTTCACAGGTAAAGGAATTGAGGCTCAAGAAGTAAAAGGACTTGCCTCAGGTCGGGCCTCTAGTGGGGGAAGGTTCCAGCATTAGAAATACAATTCCAGATTCACGTCTTAACCATTATACATGCAAAACACATGATGAATAGTAGGGAGATACGAACGTGTCTCGGGCAGAGGACGTGCGTGGTCGGGTTAGTGGAACACTGACCTAGCAGCTGGGGGACTTGATTTCTGGATCTGCTGTCGACTCTGTGGTTGAAATCAAATAAATTTGCTTTTGGTCTCAGTTTCTCCATCATTGTAGTTAAACAAACAGACAAGCAAACAAACAAAAACAAAACCCACAAACTGAACGTCGCATTCACCTGAGTCTCTGTCCTCATAAACCTGCTTGTGCACATGCAATAAATACTTGTAAGTTTATGATGTTTGGACCATTACCTGGGGTTCAGTTTTGTGAAAGTGGTGCATGGGCTTCAGGATTACGCAGATCCAGGTACAAGTCCTATGGACTCTTAGAGGGCCTGGCCGCAGTTTCCACAGCTGCACACTGGGACTACGTTGCATTCCTTCAGGGCTGCGAGCAGGAGTAAATGAGGGTGGGTCCGGTGGCTCCTCAGGAGCTCTTCTCCCCTCTCTGCTCTTAGCTCACGGGATGTAGCTCAGAGTATGGAATAATAACACCCGCCTAAGTTTCTTATGCATTGTTTGCCTCTTTTTGTGAAATAAGCAATTCACCAACGGTGATGAATTGTCAGCACTCAGGTCTGGGGAGTGGGAAGTAAATGAAGCAAAACACAGGGTCCGGCAGAAGTACTGCGTGTGGGAGAGCGGCTGGTAGGGTGACCCTACGGGTGTAACAATTTATACTTTTAATTTGAACACTTCACCTAAAATGTCATTTGGTGCGCCTGAGTGTGATAGTGTTATGTTACAGAATGACATGCTTATGATGTTGTAATAAAAGATTTTGTAATAAAAAAAAAGGCACAAGCTGGACCCTGTAGAATGTGCCTTGTAGGAATGAGGGCAGAGGACACTCATGTGGCCTCGTTTCTGGTCCCATGGAAACTGTTGGCGGTCCAAGCATGCAACAAAACAGCCCGCAGAGAGATGCAGGGTGTGTGCTTCCTTACTGCATTCTTTTAACCTTTAACCCGCACTCCTTGGATGGGGTTCAAGTCTCTGTTTGGCTTAAATCTATACTGGGAAAATTTTTCATTTATATATATCCCAAAGAAAGCAATGTATACACATACATGTTCTGGTTAGGGCAGAAAAAAAATCCGTGCCTATAAGACAATAATAGATCAAGACGTTGTTCCTCCGGTACCGTGACAGATCGGGTCAGGACAGAGCTCCTTTTAACTAAGTCGACAGGCAGTGGAGAGGACGTGAGGGCCTGAAGTCAGCCCTGGACTAGGGCTGCCACGCATTGGAGCAGAGAGGCAGGCAGTGGCTCTCCTTAGAGCAGCAGTAACAGCTGGCACTGACTGAGCACCCGCTGTGTGCCAAGCTGTATGTCTTTATGCTCCCTCCCCCCTCGTTGATATATTTCTCTTTTTATAAATATTTGAGTGTATTATGTAGCACAGTCATAAGAAGGAGATCTCTAGTTTAGCTTAAGGTATTGCTTTAAGGCATATATTCTTCTCATTATTACCCAGGTCAAGTTTTGTCAGCTCTTGCTTCATTAGGTGCATGAGCAGCTGGGTCTTGCTCTGTCACTGTGAAATGTTGCGAGTAGTGATTGATGAGCTAAGACGGAAGGAATCCCTCCTATACTCTTTCTGTCTCTGGCAGTAGAGTTCCTGAAAATGAAGTTCGTCACTACATGGGCCCCTGCATGAGCACGGGCATAATGGCCGCTCCTCGGTCAAGGTGAACACCTGTTGTAGGAGCCCCTCTGCATGCCCCCTGTCAGGCGTGATCCCCTGCTGACCTGCCTCCTCCCCCTCACCCCCTGCATAGCTCATGTCAGGGAGTCAGTGTCAACTTTGAATTTAGACAGATCAACCACACATATTCTATGTGGCTTGTGCAATCCTCTGAACCTTCTAAGCCTCCATCGTCTCTTCCATAGCAAGGACATTAACAATGCTGTGGCTGCTTCATTGATACCATGGAGGATACTATGAAGTTTACATGGAAATATTTTGGTAGCATACACAATACAACACTTGGTATATAGTAAGCATCCAGTCAATGTCAAATAATACTAGGTCATTGCTGTGTTGATTTAGTACCCACTTGAACTGAGACTTAGTTTAACACCCTTTGTCTGTATTAAGTGCCCCTCCATGGGCCAGTGACTGGACAATAGTGAGCAGATGTCAAGGGACCCTGATCCCGAGGTCTTCCCTCTCTTACAGCGGAGGTGTGCATTGGAATCCTCATGCTCCTGATCCTGTACAACTATTGGTTCCTCTACATCCCGTACCTGACATGGCTTTACTTTGACTGGCGTACCCCAGAGCAAGGGGGCAGGAGATCCGAGTGGGTCAGAAGCTGGACCGTTTGGAAGCACTTTAAAGACTATTTTCCAATTCATGTGAGTAGACTTCTTTTAAATAGTATGATTTTGAGAAGAATGAAACAGTTTTATTACACGTGTTTCAAACTTTTCCCCTTTTAGGGGAGAAAGCCTACAAGTCAGCCCAAGTTACTGCATGGACTCTAAGCTAAATCGAAATTTAGAAGGCGACAGTGAGGGGCTCTGGGCTCATGAAATAGATAAAAATTGGGGGATCCTGGTTAGTGTGGCTCAGTTGGTTGGAGTGTTAGCCCTTAACTAAAAGGTTGTGGGTTTGAGTCCTAGTCAGGGCACACTCCTCCGCTGTGGGGTTGATCCCCAGTCCAGGCACATATGATCCCTGGTCTGGGCACGTGCGTGAGAGAGGCAACTAACCGATGTTTCTCTCTCTCCCTTCCTCTCTGGTCCCTCTGCTCTCTCTAAACGATGAAACAAAATGTCCTTGGGTGAAGATAAAAATATATTGGGGGAACAGCTCTAACCCAGAGAACAAAAACAAGTCATATTCTTTATTTCCTCTTTTTTAAGTTCGAATACATTTTATTTATTTATTTCCTTTTTTATTGAATTTGTCAGGGGACACTGGTTAATAAAATTACCTAGGTTTCATGTGGACAGTTCTATGACACATCATGTGTGTATTGTATTGTGTTGATATAAGAGGCAATTGTGAGTCATTTTGTTTCTTCCTGGAAACTAAGCAGGGAACATTAAAACAAAAACCATCCTCATATAAATGTGTTACAGCTCATCAAAACCACGGATTTGGATCCAAATCACAACTACATATTTGGGTTTCACCCCCACGGAGTGCTCGTGGCCGGAGCCTTCGGAAATTTTTGCACCAACTATTCCGCTTTCAAGGAGCTGTTCCCTGGATTCACGGCGTACCTCCACGTGCTCCCGATCTGGTTCCGGTGCCCGCTCTTCCGAGAGTATCTGATGAGCAGCGGTGAGTGAGGGCGCACTGCAGGGCCCCGGGAACGCCCCCTCCCTGAACCCAGTGCGGGTAAAGTTCCTTGCATCTGTATCCCAACAGGACACTTCGCGCGCTAGTTGGATGTTCCTGCCTCCCCGCCTTGGTCCCCAAAGCAACACACAGACTGCTTTTTCTGTTCCACCCAAGTATCGGCATAGTGCTTGGAAGCTAGGGACAGTCAGTAGACGTGCATTTAACAAAAGGATAAATTGATGAGTGTATTGTATACAGATGCGGGAGACAGAAGCCAACAAATGATAAATTGCCCCTGTGGAAAGGTGTCGTGTATACATTTTTTGAATATTAGAGATGAGAGATGTCCTTCAATGTACCTTGAAGTACTGGCAGTATATATAATCTATTTTTTTGCTTCCCTGCTATAAACTAAACATAATCTGCCATCTTTGGTTTCCCAGATTACGAATCGCTGGGGTCAGAAATAAGACTTCCTTGATTGCGCTTTGCTGCTCTGAACTAGTGGAAGACGCTTTGGTCAGTGAGGTTGCAATTCTATCAGTGCTGGGGACACGCTCAGCGGAAATGCCATAAAGATACTGTGTGAGTGTGGACAGAAGGCCTAGCTTCTGTCGAAAGCTCCCACCTCGCCTGAAGGGGCTCAGTTTGTTTGGTTTTTCAATTTGAGCAAGTTATCGACTAGCCATAAACTAGAGTAACTTAGAAAGTGCTTTATGTATATTATTGTCTTTGTGTTTCTTGGGTAGAAAGAAAAGTGGGTAGTTTCTTTTTTGAAAAATTTCAATTTCAAAATCAATAAATGGCATATTCAGAGATAAAATGGTCTTCCAGGTTTTCACTACTTCCTGTTAATTGACCAAATCTCTGTTGTCATTAATACCTGACAGGAAATCACTGAATGCTAAGGGACCAGGCTCGGTGCCTGGATTTTTAGGGTCTGTTTATGGACCTTCTCCCACATGGCCCTGGGCTCAGTCCAGTTGAGGCTGACACTGCATGTGGCCTCTAGGGGGTGCACTAAACCCTCCTGAACTACTATAGAGGGAAAATATCCCTTCTTTTCCATGTTTTTTGCAGATGGTGGGTTAGAGTTTTTTTTCTTTTGTATTGGATTTATTGGAGTGACATTGGTTAATTAAATTATACGGGTTTCAGGTGTACAGTTCTGTAATACAGCATCTGTATATTGTGTTGTGTGTTCACCACCCGAGTCAAGTCTCCTTCCATCATCACTTGTGCCGCACACTCTGTTCTGCCTCTTCTCACCCCCTGTCCCTTTGGTAACCTCCATACGATTGTCTGTGTCTATGAGGTTTTACTTTTTGCTGAGCCCTTTACTCTTCCACCCAGCCCTGCACCCCTACCCTCCGACAACTGTAAGCCTGTTCTCTATCTATGAGTCTGTTTCTATTTTGTTGGTTTCCCCTCCCGACAGCGTGAATGGACCTGGAGAGCATCATGCTGAGTGAAACAGGTCGGTCAGAGAAAGACAAGTACCGTCTGATTTCACACATATGTGGAATCTAAGGAACAAAATAACAAAGAAATAAGAGTTTTACACAAGAAGATTAAAGGGAAACTTTAGAAATCTTCAAAATTTCAAAAAAGCATAGAAATATATTTACAGATACTCGTGTAGTTTTCGGATTCCAAGTGCAACCGTAGGTGAGTTTGAGTGGCATGACTGAGAGTAGGTGTGGTGAATTTGAGGCACAGGAGATACAGGTGCACCCTCTCCTCTGCACAGCAGATGCCAGTGATCAGCCTGGGGGGCGCTGTCCTTGTGGTGCCGCTGCCGCCACTGCAGTTTGCTAGAGCTGGCCTTTTAGAGGAGGCCTGTCTGCCACACTGTGTTATGAAACCATGAGGTCTTGTCCTGTGCTGTGACGTCAGGTGTTCTAAAAACTAAAGAAATATACATTTACACAATGGAATTCTACTCAGCTGTTACAAAAACAGAAGGAAATCTTACCTTCTTCAACAGCATGGATAGACCTGGAGAGTATCACCTTAAGTGAAATAAACCAGTCAGAGAAAGACAAATACCATATGATTTCATTTACATGTGGAATCTAATAAACAAAATAAACTAGCAAATAGAGACTTATAGATACAGAGAACAGACCGACAGCTGTCAGTGGGGAGGGGAGTGGAGCCTGGGTTAAAAAAGGTGGAGGGATTAAGTAAAACACACACACACACACACACATACACATGCACACACAGACAACAGTATGGTGATTACCAGAGGGAATGGGGGTGGGGGAGGGAGGACAGGGTAAAGGGGGGATAAATGGTGGTGGAAGGAGACTTGACATGCGGTGGTGAACTGTACACCTGAAACCTATATAATTTTATTAACCAATGCCACCCCAATAAATTCAATAATTTTTTAAAAGAAAAAAACTAAATAAAAATATCCAGATTTATAGCCAGTAGAAGTTCAGTCTACTCTGTGTCTAATATTAGAGAACTCTCAATGCCTCCCAAAAACCTGCCTCCTAGGACAGGCCCTGGTCCAAGGCTGCCCATCTACCCTGCGCCTACCTCAGCAAGTGCAGCCTGGGTATGAAAGACAGACAGATAGACATGTGCACCAGACCTCATCTAGTAAAGAACCAGCAGGGTTTGAGAGATGCTTTGTTGTCAGGTGTCTGATTTGCTCTCACTCAAGAGATTTCTGTGGCTCTAAGTGCTTAAGTCCCACTCCAAACCCATCCTCCTGGCTCAGGCTGGTGAGTATGTACATGGCAGGGGTCAGCCAGAGTGTGCTGTGTTTCAAGGCTCACGCCCCCACTGTCTGCCCCTTCCAATAGAGATCAGATTACACCAGTCTTGTCTGTTGTGCGTGTGGAGGGCTTTAGATTTTGCCTGGTAGTGAGCCATGGGAACCTGTGAGGGTCTTTGAGCAAAAGAGGGACCTGACTGTCCTTTGCCTGTTAGAAAGGTCATTCAGACAGGATATGCGTTGATGGGAGGTGAGCCTGGAGACTGTGGTGACAGGAGGGGCCTATGACAATGATCAGGGATAGGTGTTGTGGGCTTGGCTGGCACAGTGACAGTGACTGTGGAAATGCAGAAAAAGGGATTAATGTGAAACAGGGTCTAGAGGTTCAACAGGACTGAGTGGCTGATTGGTCTCATGAAGGCAGCACATGGTGATCTTGTCCCCATAGCCTCAGCATCTGGCAGAGTGTCTTCCCTGTGGCAGGTGCTCATTGAAGGATTTTGAGTGAAAGATGGGACAACGTGGTGGCTAAGAGGGGAGTGCATATGGGACTCAGTTTCTGACTTGAGTGACAGGACCGATGATGGTTCCATTCACCTTGATAGGAAATGTTGCACAAGGAACAGCTTCGATGAAGGATTTGGTCCATGGGGTTTGGAAGCCTGGAGTTTGAGGGGGTCTTTGAGCCATTGAGGTAGACAGAGTCTAAGCAGCGTAGAAAATGTTGTTAGATGTTCGCTGATGCCATAAAATATTGTGATTAAAATGTTTTAATGTTTAAAAAAGGATTAGTTACTCCTTTTGTTTTATTCATTAAGGGCCAGTCTCCGTTTCCAAGAAAAGTGTGTGCCACGTGCTGAGCAAGGAGGGAGGCGGAAACATTTCAGTCATTGTCCTTGGGGGTGCAGAGGAGTCGTTAGATGCCCATCCTGGGAAATTCACTCTGTTCATCCGCCAGCGGAAAGGCTTTGTGAAAATGGCTTTGACCCACGGGTAAGTGGCTCTTCATTTCGACACTGTTAAGTGAGCACAAAGGAGTCAAGTAATTTTTGCAGCCCTCCTCCTGTCAACCTTCCCATAAAAGCAGATGTGGACGCTCACGGTGCATGGGATTGACCTGCCCACATCTCAGTGCCATGGCACCTGGTAACTAAACTCTCTAAAAGCAAAGCACACAAAGAAACACAAGATTTCTGCCAAATAAACAAAAGAACCATGGCCAAAACTATAGGAGAAAGATTTTTCTGGAACCCTGATTGTCTATAGAGTAAAAGTCCACCAACTACTGGACTGCTCGTGTACGCCCACCCCAACCAAGAAATTCAAGTGTAAGCCAGTGTCAACGTGTGGGACATGAAGTTCTCAGTCTAGGAAGGGGGCACTCAAGAACTGTTAGCAGTCTGTTGCAAAGCCAATTGAACAGAAGAACATCTTTCAGTCCATTTCATTTGAAATTCTTATTCTCCCCCCCCCATTTTTTGTTGTTTGTAGTGCCTATTTGGTCCCGGTGTTTTCTTTTGGTGAAAATGAACTATTTAAACAAGTTAGCAACCCTGAAGGCTCGCTGCTTCGAACTGTGCAGGATAAACTGCAGAAGCTCATGGGGTTCGCGTTGCCGCTGTTCCACGCCAGAGGGATTTTCCAGTACAACTTTGGGCTCGTGCCCTACAGGAAACCCATTCACACCGTTGGTACGTACCTCAGTGATGAAAAGCTTGTTAAAACGTGTAGAAATGTTACCTTCCTCCGAGCAGCGTTTATTCTTGACTGAGGTGCTAATGCAAGAGAAGTGGCTTCAAGTAAGAC
The DNA here is from genome assembly GCA_004024845.1 of Tonatia bakeri. Classification (NCBI taxonomy): domain Eukaryota; kingdom Metazoa; phylum Chordata; class Mammalia; order Chiroptera; family Phyllostomidae; genus Tonatia; species Tonatia bakeri. The sequence goes on from PVIA01000637.1 coordinate 223,790, forward strand.
CTTTCTAAAATAACAATTCTACAGATGTTATTCGAGTTTCATTTTCAGTATGTCTGTTATTTACAAAATGACTATATTTTCCATTTGAATAGGAATTGATGGCTTCTAAGATTCCTGCTCTGGAACAACAGGTAGAATCTAATTTTAGAAGTAAAGTTTCTAATCCTCTAGGATGAATCTGTCTCTCTGTAGCAGATTCTTAGATGAAGTTCTGTCAGAGCCTATTAATATATGCAGATTTCTGGATAAAAGATGTCTTCATCATGTTCAGTTCACATTGGTATCAGTTTCTATATCAAAAGCATTTTTTTGCAGTTTAGATATATTTATGCGTATCTCAACATAGACTGACCGATCTTATTTTTATAAGTTGCATGTTTAGGGAAATGGAGGTGGGGGAGGAGGGTGACAGACTGTTGATAAAAAGACTGAGGAGGAAAGTAATTAGGTCTTCGGTTGAACAGGAACTGGAGAGTTGAAAATTAGAAATTGCTGAGTCAGGTGCTAATAACAGAGTTAACCAAAATTGTATACTTCCTAGGAAACTAGAAGTAATAGTTTCACCATGGAGAGCCCATTAAATGAATCTAAATGTTCTCTTTTTAGGTCTGTTTCATCAGAATGGGTTTATACGACTGTTAGTTTGTAAGAGCTTAGAGTCTCACATGTGGTCACGTGACATTTTAAATGCTATATTTAACTCAGATGGAATGTTAGGAGACGTTGATTAGTTAGTGCAATAGAAATACTGAGATAAGAGTAAGTCTTTAATTGTGTTTTTTAGGACAAGCTGGTTTTATTTTTTGGCATATTTTTAATTAGTCATTTTGATATTTTATGTGATATTTATATTTTATATTTTTACTGTAGTTGGCATTTCGGGGGATATAAAAAAATTTTAAGACATGCTTTTAGGATCTAAACATTTAACTAAGTGTAACACATATGTACCCCGAAATAAGTTGTGAATGTTCAAAGCAAGTATATATTTTCAATTTAAATGATTATAGTTCTCACCTGGCTGGGCTAAATATTTATTTTTATATTTGTTTGTTTGTTTATTTATTTATTTATTTTCATTTTATTGAGTTTGCTGGGGTCACATTGCTTAATAAAATTATATGAGTTTCAGCTGTACATTTATTTCTATGGCACATCATCTGTGCACTGTACTGTGTGTTCAACACTCAAGTCGAGTCTCCGTCCGTCACCATCCATCCCCCTAGGGACATTTCTTTTTAAGTAGTTTGTCATTTAGACAGCCTGGTTGCATCCTACTGACAAGTAGTTAATTGGTCAATGGTCGAATGGACATGGCCAAATTCAAATTCGTCATAAAGAGTAGTGATTTTTTGGCCTCCTTGTCTTGGTTGGTGTGTTTCCCCATGACTGTGTCCTGGTTGTGTGTATCTGGCAGGAATTCCGCAGGATTGGTGGTGTGTCCTCCTCAGCACGTCATGCCAGGAGGCGCCTGATGGCACTTGGTCTCATTGCTGGTGATGTTAACTTTGATCCCTTAGGTGTTTACCAGGTTTTTCACTATCAAGATAAATTTGTGTATTTATCTGTATAAATCTTTATATATTTACATGTATGTGTTATGTGTTATATGTATAAATATGAAGATTTTATTCTTCATTGAGATGTTATCTGGGGGTAATGTTACTTGGAGACTGTGGACTTACCCTTTTTTTTAATCCTCGCTTGAGGATATGTTCATAGATTTTTAGAGAGGGAGGGAGAGAAAGAGCAAGCAGAGAGAAAAAGAGAGAGAGAGAGGGAGGGAGAGAGAGAAGGGGGAAGAGTGAGAGAGACGAGAGCAACATCAGTGTGAGGAAGAAACATCGATTGATTGCCTCCCATATACACCCTGACCAGGGGTTGAACCCACAACTTCGGTGTGCGCCCTGACTGGGGATTGAACCCACAACCTTTTGGTGTACAGGATGATGCTCCAACCAACTGAGTCACCTCTCCAGGGCATACCCTGTTCTTTATTAAACTTCACTTGCTCGTTTTTACTCTTATAGTTGTGGCTGCCAGCTGGTGATTTTCTAACTGCAACATCCCTTTGTATTAGTTGTCATTTACCATAAAGTCCCAGTGTTAGATCATTTGCAGTATGGTAACCCAGACAGGCTCACCCGCTGTGTTTGCATGTGGCGCAGAAAGGGGTCCAGTCCCATCTTCACTAGCGTGGAAACATCTGCTGACCTCCTGTTAACCCCTCAGCCTGTCTTCTGATTATAGGTGTGGCAGAAGTGTTTATTGCATTTGGACTTTTATGGCAACATTAAAAAAATACAAACAATGCCATTAAGACATTGGTTCTTCCCCTGGCTGGTGTGACTCAGTGGATTGAGTGCTGGCCTGCAAACCTAGGGGTTGCTAGTTCAATTCCCAGTCAGGGCACATGCCTGGGTTGCAGACCAGGTCCCCAGTTGGGGACATGTGAGAGACAACCCATCGATGTTTCTCTCCCTTCCCCTCTCTCTAAAAGATAAATAAAATCTTAAAAAAAAAAAGAATCAACCAGTAAATGCAAAAATAAGTGAGACAACAAATTGATGTGTCTCTCTTCCTTCCAATTTCTCTCTCTAAAAAAAAGGCATTGGTTCTTGCCATCTGCAGGCCCATCATGGGGGCTGCAGCTGATGCTCAGCCACCATCGCCGCTCATAGTTGATACCGCGCCTGGGAAGGTGTCCTGAGGAAGTGCTGTGGGTTTGCGGTCTGGCTCGGAGTGACTTACAACGTTTCCCTTATCTTCTCTGAGCCTCAGCGTTTCCAACTCAAAAGGGGAGACGGTTATAATTGCCTGTTGCCTGTCTTCTCAAAGGGTCCCTGGGGAGTAGATGAGCTGATCTGAGGGTCAGGGGAGCACCCTGTGGCCTCCAGGTGCCAGGTGAGTGTGTGCAGGTGTGTTTACAGAGCAGAAGGTGGATTCCTGACCAGATAGTTGACAGCAGTCAAATATGTTTCAATTTCCTTTTGTAAGTGAGGATCCTGGCCAAAATGTTCCTCTGAATCCGACAATGAGGATGCAATCAGACAAATCCGTATTGTAGGATGTGGCACAAAACAACTGATCTGTACTCTCCCCAAAATGCTGATGTTGTGAAAGACCAGAAGGAGAGAGTGAGAACTCAGAGACACAACAGCTGTCGTGGATTTGGGGGAAGAGTGATAAAGGGTGCAACTGAGACAGTTGATCAAGTGTGAATGTGGGTTAAGTACAAAATAATATGGGGCAAAGGTTAAAATCCTTGGCATGGTAATGGTCTTGTTATGTGGGACGGTGTCTTTGTTCTTGTGTGCTGAAGTACGTAGGGGTGATTAGTATGATTGAATCATTGTCTGCAACTTTCAGGTGGTTCTACAAAAATAAAAATAATAATACACATGCAAATACATACGAAGGGGGACCCCAAAACAGGATTTATTAAAAAATTGTGTATTCTTATATGTTTAAACTTCAGTCACCTTCAAAGTACTCTCCATATGAGGCAATACACCTATCAAGACTTTTTTCCACTGCTCAAAATAGTTTTTGAATGCATCAGTTTTGATGCCTTCTAGTGCTTCTGCTGTTTTTTTGTTTTACCTCTTCCATTTTGGCAAAACATTTCCCTTTGAGGACGTTTTTTCATCTGGTGAAATAAAACAAGACTGTTGGGGCGAGAACGGTGAGTAGGAAGGGTGGAACAGGGAGTCACGCCATTTTGGTCAAAAACTGCTCAACACTCAGTGTGGTGTGGGCAGGTGGGCTTGTAAATGACCCATGATGAAACTGGCAAATGCGTTGAGTCTTCAAAAATTCACTGAAGCCAAACGTAGCCTCTCTCAACAATACCAGTGGGTACACGGATACAGATGGGTCCCAAGAACTCTCAGCTATTGGGGGAAGCCTGTGCTACAAGGGACCCACCCTTCAGAAGATAATTCCAGGTTTTATTAGTTCCCCCCTTGTATATGAGATTCATATGCATGTGTTTGCAAAAGGTTTGAAATTGGTGACTGTAGTGGAAGGGTACGTAAGTGATTATTGCATTATTTTTTCTATAGGTTTGAATTTTTTTTTAAATAAAAAGAGCTAGAGAAAGGATGTACTTTAAGTTGTTTTGAAACCACATGAGGAAAAATATAGTCTATTATGTTTCAAGTCATTATTATATCCTGATAGGAAAAAAAAATCACGCTAAAGGATTCTCTGAAATAGAAAGAAAGGAAGAGGAACCTTTAATTGAAATTTTAATTGAAGAGATTAAAGTACATAATGTTAATGGGTTCAGTATGGTGCCCAGTATAACGTATATGGTGCTCAGTAAACGTTCTTGAGCGTGCGGTGTGTAATGTGTGTATGTAGACACATGCACACACACCACACACGCTCACACTAGGCATCTGTTGATGCCTAGGTTTCATCTGGCACCCATGTTGGGACCCTTCACCCACTCTGTCACACAGCTCTCTGCCTGTTCTTTCTCTCGTGTACGACTTTGTAGCTTCTAGAGAAAGTAATTCCTGTGTGAGGCCTTTAGAGAGAGAAACTGTGGAGTTTTCATAATTACAGAAAAGCAGAACAAAGATTTCTTTTTGTCAGAGATCTACGCTTTGCCTCAGTGAGAAGGAAATAATGTCCATGTCCAAACTGTTCTCCAGCTGTAAATACAGCGGCTCACGAAGTCGCTAGTTCTTCTCCCTCGATAAATTCAGCCCAGCACCTCAGACAGCAGAGCGAGGCTGCAGTGGGAAGCGATAGCGCATAATGAACCTCCAGTTGTCACAGGGACTTGGAAAAGGGGCACCTGACCTGCCAGCTCTGAAAAGCACCAAAACCTAAACAGAAGCTCGGATTCCTGACTCCACCACAAGTAGATGTTGGGTGGTTTCTCCAGGGCGGGGAGTTCTCTTGCCAAGAGCAGTCTGGGACAGCTGTTTTTCCCTTGGTATTTGTAAAAAGAAAATTATGCCGCAGGTTGCCACTAACTTCATTTAGGTCGAAAACGTTTTTTTCTTCTCCTTAGTGGTAAACATCTCCTTTTCATGAGACGAGAACTCTGGTCTTTTAGGGTTCAGGAGACCCTTCTCGGATTTGCTAATTTTTGTTTGTTCCCTCCGGTTTGATCCCTAAGAAGTAATGGAGAAAGGTTTCTTACTCTCTAATCCAAGTTCAGGTCTGTTTTGTAATGAGGGGTGGGAACACTGGGTTTACATCACCATTCCCTCTGCTCTGTGTGTGTAGGTTAGCAACTGCCACCATCTCAGCTTCTGTCCATGTGAATAAAAGAGGGCAAGGATGGCTCTGCCTCGCACTTTGCAGGGAAAGGTCTTATGATGGTAAATACAATAGGCGTGTTTGAGCTCTCTAGAAGAACTCATATCTGAAGAACAAAGAAGTGCATTGACGGAAAAATTGATGTTGACTACAAGATAACTCGTAGAAAACTAGAGACACCCTCAGAACTCACATGTTCTGATGACAAAGTAAGCCGGGAGCACCACGCCTCATCTTCTTAGACAACCATGTCTCTTTACGGGTCCCTCACTCCCACCCCCGATAGTTAGTTGCACTTGATCTCCGTCCTTGGGATAATTTCACTAAGAAAACAGAAGCTTTTCCTATAAAATCAGGAAATTGCTTGTAGATTGACATGTAAATGTCTCCCCCCCACCCCCCTCAAACAGCAAAGGTCAGAGCTGAAAGGGAGCTTCAGAATCTTCCTAACTGTACTTTGTATCCTGTACATGTGGAAATGCAGGCGAGGGAGGACATTACTCATTAGCTCAACGTGCCTGCTGGTGAGCCAGCACCAGACCCCGTCCAGCCCCGTGGTTGCTATGAGTCACCAGCTCCCACTTCCACCCAGCACCTTAGCCTCAGTGTGTATTTCTAACCACAACAGACAGAGACGGTTATGTTTCTACTTCTTTATTTTTTCAGCTGTATAACTACCAAATTCCTTTTAAAAAACTTATTTATTGAATATATTGGGGTGACATTGATTGATAAAATTATATGGGTTTCAGGTGTCTATCAAATCTCTTTCCATCACCATTCATCCCCTTTTACCCTCTTCTGCCTCCCCCCACCTTCCTTACGTTTCTAGTTCTTTATGTTGAATGACAAAGGACCAATGTCTACTATATAGAAATTTGACCTCCAGACTATAAAGAAAACTGTACACAAGCTTCTTTAGGCTATAAATGGTTAAAAATTTAGCAATTTGTACAAATAGCACTTATTTAGCATAAGTGTCTATATGTACAAATGTATCTCCTTGGTTCTCCCTTAAGTAACCACCTGCTGTTACTGACATGGATTTGAGCTGGAATGTAGCACAGGGTGACTCAGGGTAGGCAAAGGGAACCTCCTTCCCTATGAGTTCTATTCTATTACCTACAGCCCCACTTGACCTCATGCCCAGGCTAATGAATGAAAGGTAATAAGCAGTTTGCCGCCCAGCTGGTCATTGAACATCCTGTACGTTTTAAATTCTTAGTGTTAGTAGCAGCACTAGAGCAGCAGAGGGCGCAGTGAATAGCAGAAAAGACCCAGAAGAGCAAAAGCCTTGTGTACCTTCCTATCTGAATTCTTTCAAATCTGAGACAAGTGAGATTAAAGTTATTCATTATACAAATGCATTTGAAAATGCATGTAGAGGTTACCAGTTTTTAAAAAGTGAATTAGTTCATCTTTAATTACATAGGCGAAACACATATGTATTCTCATTGTAGAAAATTTACACAATACAGGTAAAGTGAAAATTTCTTCCTCTCTCCTTCCTTGCTTGAGGTAATAGTTATCAGTCTCTCTTCCCATACTTTTTAAATACACAAAACGCTTATCATGCACCTAGAAATATAATTTTTTTTGTACATGAGAGCATACAATTTTTTTACAACTTCTTTCCCACTTAATGCATTTTAGACATCTCTGTGTGTGTTACACATATATTATTTCATTTTTAAAAATTGAAGTATAATTGCATTTCTATTAGTTTCAGGTGTATAATGTATTGATTTGGTATTTGTATATATTGCAAAACGAGTACAATAAATCTAGTTAACTTCATCATTATACATAGCTACAAAAATATTATTTAATTAAAAAATTGCTGCCTAGGATTCCATTGAATGAATGTTTGATGGTTTATTTAGTAACTTTTCTACCGAGCCTTTTGGTTGGTTCTGTTTTCCACTCTTACAGACAGTGGAATCCTTGTGATCATGTATGTTTCCTAGTACAGATATTCAGCTACAAAGACGTCTTTGAATTTTTTAGGGTGCCATTAAAAAGAGAGCAGAGGGTTAGTGCCTCATGACCAAGATTTCACAGTCAGTGAGTGGTAAGAGGGGACTGTGGTCTGGCTGTCCACTGTCCCCGAGGGGGGATGCTGGGGATGGGCACACACAGCGGTGGCCTCTTCCCTCACAGCCGCAGTCAGCACAGCAGTTTGCTTGACTCCAAGTCCAAAGCACCAGGGCACAGACAATGCCGTGTATGATGAGAAGGAAAGTTCCTTATTTGTCATCTGGTAGGGTGGGGTGACCACTGTCAGCAGCCAGGAAAATGAAAGGGGGCTTGGAGCCAGTAGGCCTGATGGGTCCTGATTGGAAGGTCTTTCCAGGGCTGGCCACTGAGGCAGTTGTTGGGGTGGAGTGGTTTCCGTTTCTTACGTCTGATGTGTTCTCTGTTTTTGCAGTTGGCCATCCAATCCCTGTTAAGCAGACTCTGCACCCAACCTCAGAGCAGATCGAGGAGCTGCATCAGACCTACATGGAGGAGCTAAGGAAATTATTCGAGGAGCACAAGGGGAAATATGGTATTCCAGAACATGAGACTGTCGTTTTTAGATAACTGCACTCTCAGAAGGCATTAAGGAGGATGAGCGAACATCCCATTCTGAGAATAAACACTTTAAATAAGTTTATTATTTTCCCTTGACCGTGGAATCAAATTTGCAGCTGAAAAGTATTATTGTAGTGATGGATGTCGATGTATACCTGTGTAAAACAAGAATACAGTGTGTGATTATAGGATAAGGTTAGAGATGGCTGTAAGTCTTTTAATCACCTTCCTTAACATTTAGGAAGGTGAAACCACGTTACAGGTTCAGGAATGGTTTAGAATTACATCCTCAAAACAATATAACAGCTTCAAAAAATAATCAGACCCTTTTCTAAATATCACAATAATTCAAGGTGGTGTTTTCACTAAGTGTGTTAGCTGCTATTCAGCAGCGCTGGGACATTCATGAGTTAGTGTGTAAAATAATCTGCCGTAGGGAGCCAGAATAGATGATTTATTTATTTCTCTTTCACTTGGACAGACCATTTTATCAGTGAATAATGTTACTTTTAAGACTTAGATCATTTGATACATTAAATCATGTCAAACAACACATTTTTACAGAAAGGGGCAGGAGTTTTATGCCGCGTTCCCAGAAGGATGAATCTCCCTTATGGACACCATGGGGATTAGAGCCTGACTCCTCGTTGCTGTTCATGCTGACAAGTAGTCATCCTTGTCATCTGCTTAGGAGTGTGTTCACTTACTGTGGGGAAGGAGGAAGGCATACTTTGCACATGTTTTAGGACACTGAAATTGCAACAGGTTTTTATGGTAATAGAAATGGTTTTAATTTTCTTCCCCAGTGTCCTCTTTGAATAAGACAAGCCATGAAAGAGAGTGCCCCCTCTGGTCAGATGTGTCCAGTTCTCAGCTGACTTGGGTTATGTGTCTCCCCGGAACCAGAGGTCATGTCTGTGAGAGCAGGGACCTTGTCCCTTCTGTGTGCTGATGCCTCCCTGTGCCTGGGTCAGCTCATGACACTGAGTAGACATGAAGTAAGTGCATGATTAAATGAATATGTTTGCAGAGGAACACACAAACTTTGCCATAAGGTGAAGAATTTTTAAAGCTCTACCGTAGGACGAAACCTATAATGTAAGGTGAGACTCACTTTCAGAAGGAGATAATTGTGTGTGTCTAAGTGTCCCATGCCAGTGGTTGACAGTACTGCAGGTTGGCTTGGAAGGAGCAAGTCAGAGGGACATTTCTAATGATTAGCCGCTGGGCATTAAGTAATTATTTGGTAAGAAGAATGTCTAGTCTCCAAACAATCTCCATTGCTAAGTGTTGCTTCTGAACTTCCTCCACTCTGGGTATTGGAGGGTAACTTCCCTGAGTTGCTTTCACTTATTGGTAATATGTCTTCGGGCCTTTAATTTTTAAAACATCAAGCTCTGGGCTGGAGCTGGGATTGGGTTTTGCCAGAGCAGAGTGAAGTCATGCTGGGCAGTGCCCTGAGGAGGGATGCATTGCACACAGGCGAAATCAGGAGAGTTCCTGATTGTTCTTCATAAGGTTTTGTGGCCAAGGCCCTGATTTTTTTTTTTTAGAAAGCAGGGAATCTAGTAAACACTTGCTTTACTAGATGGTGGAAATTCTACTGTAAATCCTTTTTACCCAATACTAAAACAAATAAACAAACATTTCCGTAAATATGGAAAAGGAGCACCATTTACATGCAATGACTCTCCAGCTGGTCAGGGTTCAGTCTCTCAGCATGTAACTGTGAGGCCCAACAGCTACAACCAAAGACCTTTAAGTTATTATAAAGCATATGAATTTCCTTCCTTTGGAGTTTATTAAAAGCTCATGACACATAGTATTATGCGGTTTCACAAAGGTATGAATTTCAACCTCACAGCTGGGAGTGAGAGGGCCAAGCTGACCCCCCAGCCTCAGCTGGGCTGTCTAATAAGCAGGTACAGTCCATGTGTAGTAAAACAGAAGCCTTGAAGAATGAGAAAAGTTCTGCTCGGATGAATTTATCTAGAATTCCACCATTTAAAAAATCTAGACATCAGAACCTTTAATTTTGGCATACCCCAAATTCTCTTGTTAGGTACAAATATTAGGGAGTTCGTCCCTTCTTTTCTTAGGGTCTCCAGAGGTGTTAATCCCACCAGGCCAGAAGTCCTTCCATGAACTCAAAGCACAGTTGTAAGTTCTGTAGAGCCCTGCAAATTGCAAATGAATTTTTGTTGTGAGTTTTGGCTGCAATGCAAATGTGGGTAATATACTGTAGCCACGAGTGTGGTTTGATGGAGGCCTCTGTTTTAAAGGCTCTCATCTGCTCCACTCTTGCACCTAAAATTGAAGCAGCAGAGCAACACAGTCACAGCAGCAGCAGTCGCCCCAGAACACTGGAGGAGACACTGGGGTAGCTGCCTTGAGAAAATAAATGTGCGTGCACGCTGTTTGGGTTGGACAGCTCTTCTTCCTGTTTCCCGAGCACGCTGGCTGCAGGCTGTCCTGCGTCTGCAGTCTGGAAGCACTGAAGTGGTCTGTGTCTGGCTAAACCCCTTGTACTCACATCGCTGGGTGCAGCCTTAGGGCTTCGGAAGGCCAGCGGTTTTGCTCTGTCCCATGGGGAACCAGGGTCAGGGTTGCTGTGTGGTTTACACAAACCCTTCACTGCGACTGTGAAAATGAAGTATACTTTCTTTAGGGATGGTGGGCGAGCCTCTATTGGTACGTTTCTGTCTTGGGAAGCACAGGGCGTGGAACCCAGGCGTGATGCCCATACATACCTCTGTAACTTGACACCTCTTCCGCTTCCTGTGACAAGAGACAAGGGCGATGGGATGTGCTAATTGGATTTCCCCCCCAATAATCCAGGGTTGCTGGTTCTCCTCTATCTCCTGCATTTCTTATAATAAGTGATAAGCTGTCTATTGGTGGTGCTGGGAGAGTTCCTCTAAGTCAAATTTATATATCTTTTTAAAAAAGAAAAACAAGGCAGCTTGGAAATAACCAACTAGATGCTCCAGTTTCTCTCGGAAGCAGTTCTTTGTATTAACAACAAAAGGATTTCTCTAATACTTTATGCGTTGATTTTTGAAATTGATCCTTCCCAAACACCTTCAGCTTAGTGCCTTAATATCTTAAACAAGGAGGAGAAGGTTTTCCACAGCCGACCCGTGGGACAACAAGTTCCCCGATAGCAGAGTCTGGCTAGTGTGCATTTCAATCTGGGCTCTGGAGCAATCTCTCAATGGATGCTTATGGCACTGACCCGGCCACTGGATGGAGCACGTCACCGAAGCCGTTTCAGAGCCAGAAGGGACTTCACAGTCTGTCTAGCTCTTCCTTCTGCCCAGGAAGCTGTTGAATCCCAGTGAAGCTGAATGCAGATTGGAACTGACTCTGTGTTCGTATCACTCTGCTCTAGATTGAGCTGGGGGTGCTTCTGTGTCCTGATCATTGATCAATAAACCCAGCAGTTCCCCGAGGAAACAAAAGTTACCAAAAAGTAGTGTGATTAAAAATATACCTAAGGCAAGGGATTTGACAACCCTCAAGCCAGTTCTGTCTTCCTGGGGCCGTGAACATTTTTCTGTTTTGAGACCAGTATACCTCATTGTTGATTTTCCCCTTTTGCAAGAGCTATTTTGGTGATGCATCCTGGGTCCAGTCCAAGTTTTCAACAGCAAGCTTAGCCACCAGCGCCTTTGGCATTGCAGCAGCAGGATCAGGCGAGGTGCCTGTGCTCAGGATGGTGACAGACCTTGCAAAGGATCCCTCTCAGCCGTGTTGCAGTCACTAACACAGGACAAAGCGACCTCGTTATTCAGACAGGTGCATGTAGATTCTTTCACGTCACTGATAGCCTTGAGCTCCAGGTCTATTCTGGCTCCGGTCTCATCCAGCTGGGTTGCCACAGCTGGCTTTTTCTTTTTTTAATTTGTTTTTATAGCTCTCACATTCTGGTTAAGAATTATCTTCAGCTCTCTTGAGAATTTAAAGATAAACCTGACCTCCCTTGGATTCCCAGGGCTGTGTAGTTCTCGCCGACTCTACTTCCAGACCAGCTAGCAGCCCAGGACTTCCTGGTTGGGTTCTAGACCCTCGGTGTGGGAGTGGTTTCGAGGCCACATGCCCGGAGAACCTAGGTGCCCCATTCTTCTCCTCTCCAGGCTTCTATTTCAAACAACCCTTCAGCCTCTGGTCCTCCACTAACGGGCTGGGAGACCTGGGCTCAGTTCCTTCCTATAGAAATCAAGTTCAGAGTGAATGATCAAGGTCCCTTCTCGTTCTGTTTCTACAGTTTCTGCTGACTTTTTTTTCCCCTGTGATTGTAATGACATCTAGTTAGAGATGGAGAGTTACCTTGATGTTTTCTGCAGGGCGTACCGCGAGTCCAAATGAATGCCTCACTCTCTTGATATATAGAAAACATAAATTGCTACAGAAATTTCTGCACCATCACGGTGACCTTCAGTCCTGGTATTTCTAAGAAATAATTTAATTCTCTAAATAACAAGGAGAAATTGATCTACAAGGATTCCTCCTTTATAGTGTTCAAAACGATGAAATCATAGATTATTACTTGTTAAAATCTCTACAGGAGATGGTGAATTTTTATATTTTCTCTATTGTCATGTGTTGCTGTGTGCTTTTTAAAAGCTCTCGGTTTGTAAAGTTTTGACCAATAAATGTGTTTTATGCCTGAGTCATAAACATGTGGATGTGGTGTTTCACCTGCATGGAACGGTTTTCCTTTTACATGCCTTGGCAAGGCTGCGTTAACTTGCCCTTGCGTATGAATGTAATCAAGGGAATGACATGGAAATTGTGAGCATTGCACATTCTTATACTGAAGAGTCAGTCCTTTAGTTCTTCTGACGGGAGGAAGGACAGACAGCTCAGAAAGCAGGGGCAGGGGGAACTGAAAACCTCAGGTGTGCAGGGGGAAGCCCCAGCAGGAGGCAGCAGAAGAAAACCAGCCAGGGAACAGCCCTGGTGTCACGTGGTGGGGGGGAGGAGTCCTCCCAGAATCCGAAACCTTCGAAAACTGGTGGAGACTCACGCAGATGACACATTCGGTGAATCACGGCTCATGGCGACGGGGTTTCTTTCTGGGTGATGACCACATTCTAAAATTAGACTGCGGTGCTTGTTACACAACTCTGTGAATACACTGGAAACCTCTGGGCTCTGCGCCTCGAATGTGTGAATTTTGTGGTCTGTGAATCGTATCTCAATAAAGCCGTTTCATAAAATTGAGTCAGCCATACACTTACCAAAATAACAGAAGCAGCTAAAAACGAAATCCCTTTTTAAAATGTGTCAAGAGGGAAATTGCCTCCCTTTGATGTCAGCACTTTGTACATGTAAGTTTAGTCCTTGATTTTTGAGAACCGTTGGCATCTCTGGTGTTCTTTTGAAAACAGGTGTTTTTAATAGTCTTTGTGAGTATTTTATTGGATAGAGAACAGGCTATTTTATTATTGTGTGAAATACTGTGTGACTCTCATTTTCACCAGTATTTTATGAACACTGCAGCGTATGCTAATGGAACGTTATCATATGAAAACAACAGTGGGTATCTATCAACCACCTGCAGTGCGCCAGACTGGGCTGAATACCCAGTGTTCATTATGACATTGGGCTCTGAAAACAGCCCTGTGAGGTTGGTACCATTTTTATCCCACAGGAAACTGGGCCTCCCAGGGGCTAAGGACTTGGCTGAGGCAACCCTGATCAGGGTGGTGCCAGGGTCCTCTGGCTAGAGCCCTCACTCTAAGTAAAGGAATTGAGAGCCCTGGGATGTCTGCCATCTCCGCCACTAATTTGCTGTGTGACTGCATATGTGACCTTGTGTTGTTCACCTATAAAGGGGTGGGCAGGGCAAGATCTCTATGGCTCTTTGTGAGTCCACCTGCTGGTGATTTTATATCCATTTCTGAACGCCCGCCCTCCCCCCAACCCCACACCCAATGGGCACGGGTGCCATCCTCAGCAACGAGCACAACCCTGGGGACCCGTTGTGAGTTGGCACAGCATCGTGTCCTTCATCAGAGGGACAAGGTAAGAAAGCTTCACAAGTGCACTAACATTTGTTGTCAAGGTTAAACATTTAAAAATGGTACATTAAGAACACCTGTTTAGGCCTGGCAGGTGTGGCTCAGTGGATTGAGCACCAACCTGCCAACCAAAGGGTTGCTGGCTCAATTCCCAGTCAGGGCACATGCGTGGGTCGTGGGCCAGGTCCCCGGTGGGGGTGCACGAGAGGCAACCACACATTGATGCTTCTCCCCCTCTCTTTCTCCCTCCCTGCCCCTCTGTCTAAAAGTAAATAAATAAAATCTTTAAAAAAAAGAACACCTGTTTAGCTAAAAGTCTTTTGATTTTTTGGTAGCTGTTACCACATGGAGCATTAGATGGGGGAAGCTCATTTCTCCAATCTGATTTTAGAGTTTCTTTTTCACACATGGACACATACATGTGTGTTTCTAAGTGTTAAAAAAATACTTTCTCCACAATTGCTGCATGTTCCAACTGAAGAAGAAACTTCTTTTTCTTTCCTGCCTTCTCCAGTTCCCCAATCTTTAAAAATTCTAGGTGGGTAGAAAATCGGATCTTTACTTTGACCTGGCATTGACATTTCATGAGTAATGCTGAAACAAAGGAATGCTACCATCTCTCTTAGATTGGGAGGTGGTATAAGAGCAGGATCATAACATTTCAAATTCACTTAACTTTAAAATGATATTGAGTCCATGAATGTAGAATGTTCAGTCATATTAAATAATTTTACTGGGATTTACAGAAGGGTTTACATATTATATAGAGATATATATATTCACTACTGTTCTTGAAATAATGCCCAAATAAAGAAAATTTTAAATCACTGGGAATAAAAGCAATGTAATTTACTTGAGAACAAGGCATACTTTTCAAGACGAATGTGATTCATATTTTGAGAAATACATTGTTGATTGAGCTTAGTGCCATTATTATTACAAGGGAACTCAGGCAACGACTCAGTGACACCTGACAGTGTTTCTTCAAGATGCAACATGACTTTGCTGATTCAAACCAGTTACCCTGCCCTTAAAAAAGCCCTTCGGCTCCAGAGGGTGGGCGACCTTCCCAGCCGGGAGGACCTTGATCAGATACCACCCTCATGCCTGCCCTTTTCTACCTTTTTACATTATTTCATTTTTTCTCTCTATGTTAGCTTTGGTTTTGTCCATAATCCAGGAAAGAAAAAAGATCAAAGCAAGAGAAGGGGAAGAGTTGAATTGCAAGAAGCAATTGAGAAATGTATTTCCTGCCAAAGGTCAAGTCAAGGACACTAAAAGTAGGGAAGAGCTGGAAAGGAAGTGAGGAGGAGAGGTTACTCAGGGGGAGGGACCGCAGCGCGTGCGCTGTTAACAGACCTCGCACACTCCATCCCTGGTGTGTCCTTGTCCCCGTGACCTTCGTTTCAGCCGTAGGCAGAAACACCTGATGCTTCCTGAACACAGCTCTCTCAGGGATGGCGCCCCTCTGAAGCAAGGCACAGCCCCTTCCTGGACTTTCTTCTAGTGATCTGAAGGCAGGATTCCTGCTTTAGACGTTCAGACCTGTGGAGCCCTACCAGGCTGCTATTGATAACACTGATTACTGCTTGAAAATCCTATGGGAGACCCTGAAAGCTCATTACCCCTGCCCCCGCCACCATCCTGACACTATGCCAAGTTGACAGATGATACCATAGTAACTAGGCCAAAGATGAAACAGGCAAGTGAAAACAGCGTGGTAAAACTGCTAGTTCAATCAGCATGGGCTTTAGGGCTTTATGTATTTGGATCTATACATTTGCACTGCTACTGTTGAGAGTTCCGCGAAACAAGCCATCAGGATGATGTGGCTACAATGGCTGAGGGTAGATGTCTAGGTGGCAGAGCTCATGGAAGCAGTGTGCCCTGATGGTCACCTGCGGCCGGAGAAAACGCTGTTTGTAAGGAACTGTTGCTATTGAACTCTCTTGACTCGCTCTGAATCTGTGACCACATCCTTTTGGCCTGACTCAATTGCAGAAGTTATTTCCCTTTCCACATCTTGATAGGCTTAAGAACTGCTCCAGGGCCCTTATTTCAAAGGAGAAATTCCTCTGCTCTGGGCACTGGTCTTCAAGAAACAGGCATGGAATGACTTTAGTCTAATCCTCTGTCTGGGTTATATGTATGTTTCTTCCTGCTAATTCACTGAGTTGCATCAGGAATATTTCTCTGCCAGAGCTATTTGGCAGGAATCCACTGAAGAAATTACTCTCAGCTTTGTGGTTACCAGATTCAGTTGGAATTTCCTGCATCTTCTAGTCATTCAAAGATACTCATTGAGGGGTTGAGGCCCGGGCTGCAAGGTGTGCAGTGCCTGTTCGTGCCAGATGAGGTCGGGATGCAGAGTGGAGGAAGATGCTCAGGGCCCAGTTCTTCTGAATGCCTTCCCAGTCAACTGAACGATTTTGATCAAGCACTGGGTGGGAAGAACCAAGGGGTGGGACCTGTGAGCTGCCCTCCCAGGGCCCTTAATTAGAAAGGTGTCTCCTCAGAAACAGAGGGAGGCAAGTGTGACAAGCGCAGCAGTGGCCCAGAGCTTCAGCTATGTGGGCAGAGACATTCTTGCCCGTGGGTCTGGTAGGAGCCATGGAGGGAGTGGGATCCCTCGAGCTTGTGATGAGGAAGTAATGAGTAAGACAGGTGAGCATGAAGGGAGACCTTGGGCAGAGGAGTCAGGCTGGGGTGACCACGTGTCATGGTTTGCCCAGACTTGCCTGGTTTTAGCAGGGAAAGCTCCCATCCTGGGAACCCCATCGGTCCCAGGCGAAGTGGGTCAGTTAGCCGCCATAGGCAGGAAGGGAGAGCTAGACACTCTCTCCACCTTTGGGAAGGATGGCAGGGAGGCTTTTTTTTTTTTTAAATGTCCCAAAGGGCAGCTTTTTAATTAATTTTTGGAAAATAAATAAATTTGTCTAGGATACTCTGAAATTATATAGTTTTATGTGCCCTATGCTTTGTATATGTAGTTACATACCCTGTGAGGATCTGAAACTCCCCAGTTGCAGGGAGCACAAAGGGAAGGCAGACAGGCCTAAGGTTCTGGAAGGTTCTCCATATGTTTGAGAGATATTCTGTCACAAGTTCCTCGTAATGTATTATTTTGTCGGAATGAGTGTTACTCGTTGACTGTGACCATCTCTTCTGGGCTCCATTTTTTCTCTCTACAGGGGGAAATTTTTTTTTACTATAACGAATTTCCTAAATATTTTTAATAAAGTGTTGCCCACCCCCTGGAATTGTTGAAACCCAAGATATACTTAGAGGTCTGAAATGTTAAAAAATGCCCTCATCTTTTCATAGCATTTACTAGTTTTTATTTTGTTTTGTTCTGCCTTTTACCTGTTCATAAATATCATATTTAAAGGTTCATTATTTATTTATGCTTTGTTCCTGAAAGGACCACAAGTGGAATAGCTGTGGCAGAGATTTCGTGATCTAAATTGTTACTTACATAAGGGAACAAAAGTGAGAATTGAATAGAAGAATACCGAATTTCAGCTGAGTGTTTACTTAAAATAATAAACTTATTTCTCCTGTACAGCAGATGCACCGAACAGTGGGAACGAGTAGTCACCGGCGTGTTCACCTCTGTGCCACAGTTAAATGAGCACATTTAACCTCGGGACACGGCTTCCTCCATGTGTCTGTGTGTCCTTCCCACTCCAACACCGTGGCAGATTCAACTCAGCCGGACACTGAGCTCTGGGAGCTGGGATTACATGACCACGACCAAATTCATAAAAAACAGGACGTTTCCCTTGGGAAGCATCCGTCCAAGTTATCCTTTCCCCAGCGACCGTTGTTGAGACTAGTTTCAGAAAAATGACAGACTGCTTCAAATCACTTCCAACTCCAGAGTCTCAAGAAAGCATTCAATCTTTAACCAGTGAAGTAATAACATATCCAATAGAAAGGCTGACAACCTCATACTTACTTCAGCATGGTGGCAAAAAAAAAAAAATGCCCCCAGCACTTCAGCAGCCACATCTGTATTGAAAGCAGGAAGGAGAAAGGAGTCCACGGGCTCCCTCTACTTTATTAAGGATCACAGTCTTTCCCAGAGCTCCTCCTGCCAACTTTCCTGACATCTCATTGGTCGTAACTGGGTCACATGGTGATGGGAAAGCGATTGACTTTCCATTGTGGGGGGCGCGGGTGGGGGTTGGGGTGAGTGAGTGTTTTCAGTAAAGACCTGGACAGTAAATAGCTTGGGCTTTGCGGGCGTTTGGACTCTGTCACAACTACTTGGCTCGGCGTGTGGGGGTCAAGGCAGCCAGAGATAACGGGTAGATGAGTGAACGTGGCCGGGTTCCAACACAACTTTATTTATAGACGCTGAGTTTTGAACTTCATGTGCTATTCATGAAGTGTTGTTTTTCTTTTGATCTTTCTCAGCCATTTAAAAATGTGGTCACGGGCTCTTCCTGTGTGTGGCGGGGGTGGGGTGGGGGTGGCGTTGGAGGCCACCACAGTGCCGCAGCGAATCCGCTGCGCTCCTTGCACACAGAACGTTGGAGAGTGATGACAAGCTCAGGCTGTCAAGCCAACTTTCATTTTCCCGAGATCAGCAAGGACAGTCAGCCTCCAACGCCTGTTCTTTGTCGTCAACGATGTGAAGTTTACCAGATAGCATGAACTCAGAAAATCTGTACTGCCGATCTTCTGGGCCAGGAGGTTTTATGTATTTTACATATTTTGTGTTAAGTTGTCCTATAATGGCTATAAGAACTGGATCCAACTCTCAATGGAAAAACTTTAGAATAAAGTCCAGAACTGTAAGCGGAAAATTACCGACCCTGTAACACAGACATTTCCACAGCTGCTCAAGTGCTCGTTTGCCCGAGCTCCGTGAGAACCCACAGCAAACACTGCCAGAGACCCAGTTAAAACAGGAGAGTGATCCGTCACATCTGTTGACCTAATGATCATCGTTTTTGAAAACATCTCTAAAATGTTACCTATATGTTCCCTTAGAAACTTTCTATTTGTTCTCTTTTGAATTTTACAGTTACTTTTATAATTATATTGTGTGTATATGTGTTTGTATATATAGAAAGAGATACATTCTAAACATGGATGCATACATGTGCACATATGTGTACCCATAAACATAGAATTATGACACAATTATATGATAATACATACATGTAAACATGATATATATGCATATGTAATATATATCTATATTATATATGTAATAAGACGCTCTCCTCCTTAAGAAATGAAAGGTACTGAGTTGTGTGGGTGGAGAGACCAGGGACCCAGATGCTCGAGTGGTACCATCGGAACTCGGTCTTGCTCCTTCCCTCTTCTCTTCTCCCCACTGTGTTGACTTCACTCCTTCTCTCCTTTCACAGCAGGAAGACAGGCACCAGCAGTCCAGGCACACATGCTACCAGCTCAGCTTCCCAGAGGAAAAAATCTGCTCTTTTTCCTGGGACGGGGTCTCCCTGAGCTGACTTGGATCATGTGTCCACCCCTGAGCACATCACTGTGGTTAGGAGGTTGGAAGATGCTGACCGGCCTGGCCTGGCCTGGATGGTGTGGTTGGAGGCATCCTCCTAGAGCTGGGGATATTGTTGGGTTGGCTGGTCTGTCTGAGCCACATGGACAGGAACTAAAAGATAAGTCATTCCCCAAGGAAAACCAGGATGAATGGGTTCTGGGAAGACACAAACAATTGTTTAGCACAACAACATTAACATGTGACTTTCAACAAAGGAATAGAAAGAGAATACGGAGACTTAAGGGAAATAAATGAAGAATGGAAAAACCATGGGAATGTAAAGAGTATGTTTTATAGTTAATTGGGCAAGGTCAGCGGTTCATAATCTTGGCAAAGCATCAGAAAAAGCTAGGTAGTTAAGAAAAAACAAAAACAGATTTCCGTACCCGACCCCAGATTGACTGAATCTGAGTCTGAGAGTGCATTCTGGGGTTCTGTACATTTTTAAATCTCCCCAGGCAATAGATCCACAGTTCATCCATAGACTTGCTTTGGAAGCCGTGAAACGAGGTCGCATTAGAGTGCGTTAAGCTAAGCTGCCATAGCAAAGACCTCAGACTATAGAGAAGTTAATGTTTTTCTTACGTGATAGTCTGGAGGCAAACAGTCCAGGATGACAGATGTGTTCATTCAAAGTCCCATGTCCCCTGTCTTGTTGCTCCACCATCCCCTAGAGAGATGCAAAGTTGGAGCTTCTGCCACGTCCACATTCCAGCCCATGGGAAAAATAAAGAAAGGGCTGAGCGGCACTGACTTTAACGTTAAGGCCAAGGCTCAGAAGTGCAGACATCACTCCGCTTTCATTATATTGGCCTGAGCTTAGTCACGTGGCACAGCAGACTGCAAGGGAAACTGGAAAGGATAGTCTTTCTCTCACTCAATTATAAATGTATACACAGATACACGTGTGTGTGTGTGTGTGTGTGTCTAAATACACACACGTATATACATAAATAGCTAAGTGGGCATATGACACCTAAAAATTAAACATTTATTACTTGTAGTTAAACACTACAAATTGAATGCTTATGTTCATCTTTATTTTTTCATGAAAATCCACTGAAACAGGAATAAAAGAATAAAAATGGTAAAAAGTCAAAGTCAAGGAGAACAAAGGAGGAGTAAGAGAAGAAAGTGGTGCCAACACTATTTTGCAAAATGAAAAACAGATGGACATGTGGTAGCTGACTTGGCAGAGCTGAAAAAGCAGAAACTGAATGTCAAAGACAGTGGAGGGGGAGAGTTCACTAAGAAGCAAGCTGACTCCCTCTGCAGAATCTCAGGCTGAGTAATGGAAGATACCACTTATTTAAAATCGGGTGTGGAGGGAACCGAAACCAGAAAATAGCTGAGAGTCTCTTTGAGGGGCGGACTTCCGGGTCCCCTGCCCTAGCTCCTGCAGCTTGCCCATCCCCTGCCTGAGTAGTGCACAGACGCTTTGCTCCGGGAAATTCTAGAGAAACCCTGAGCTCTGGGATACTAGGCTCAACGGAATATGATGGAGTGATGAGGTGCCATCACAGCAGATTCAGAGAAACTCTTCATATGCCCATAACTTCCTTCTCACACAAGGCTCCCATCATCCTGGGGAGCTGATTTTCTGTCACCCCAACAGGAGAGTGGAGGATTCCTTTTGGGGGAAGTCGATCAACCCAAGAGAGAAGACCTGCTAATTGGAATCATTTTGGGTCCCCATCTGTCACCATAGAAGGGGGCCCACCAATGAATAAACTCCTGTCTATTTACGCAGAGCTGCTGGTCAGCTTCTTAGTGGCAGTCACAGACATCCAAGAATCCCCAGACATTGGAAGAAAGCCTTCAACAGGAGGGGCTGTGACAAATGAGAAACTCGAGGTGATGGAGACAGAGGGAGAAAACCTAACTTACTTCTTTAGAGCGATAAGGAAACATTTTGTGGCAATAAAACAAGAACAGAATGCTATGAAAAAAGGATTTGGAAAAAAGAAAGTGACATGACTAGATAGGGTGTGGGCAGGAGAAAAACAGGTACAGGAGTGCACGAGGGAGCAAAATCCTCCTCTTGCACAGAAGAGAGCCATTGGGCAGTCTAAAATAAACACATCAAGAGACAGCAACTTAAGCATATAATTTAAAATACAGACTAGAACACATAAAGGAAGAACTAAATAAGTTGAAAATTGTTGAGTGGAGGGGGGCATTGAAGGTGAAGCAGGAAACTGATGCTCTCATGATAAGCCAACCCTTGGCTTCTTTGATTTGCTAACCCATGTTTATGATAATATTAAAATATATTGTAACACTTTTATTAGTTTTAACACTTAAAAATATTTATATATACTTTAAAATAATAAAAAGTGCTAATACTTCATATCTCAAAGAAAATAAATTTACCCTATAAAATTAGATTTAAAAAAAAAATCACCCATTCTGGCTCTGGGCCATTTTCATCCTTACCTGTGGGTTCCCGTGACAGGCCATCAGCAGGCCTTTGCCAGGTACCTGCTAAGGGCGTACAGGCCTAAAATAAAACCCCGTGAACTGAAGTTCCCTGAAAAGCAAGCCCTAGATGGGCAAAACTCAGAAAAGTGGTAAAACTAGGAGGGCTGTGGGTGCATTCTCATCAGAAGGGGCTCCTCTCCTGACACGCCGTTTCGTTGGTCTATGCGATGCAGGCCGATTGCAAGGGTGACGGACAGTGAAGCACAGGGGGGTCGAAGGGTCAGAAAGAAGTACTGCTCCTTCCCCTGTCCTTCAGCATTGGCATCCTCCCCCCAAAAATTATTATACAGGAAGTAGTTTACTTCTTAACTGCAGTCCCATTTTTTGTTTTGTTTTTAAAAGATAGATACTAGCATGCCCCTATTCGCACAGCCATTTGGCGGCAGAGTGGGAATTTGGAAGTAGGTCTCCAGGATCACCCCACTGCTGTGAGACAGGAGGCGTGCTTATTCCCCCCGCTCTCCGTTCTCATCTTCCACTTCCCTCTGGGTCTGCTGGACAATGACGAACTTTCAGTGCCGAGCGGGGGTGGTGGGAGGAGGAAGCTAGTGGGGTGATGTGAGGGAAGGGTGCTTTGGCAACCACAGAAGGAAAGCCGAGAGAATGAGGGTGGCTCGGCCAACTCCAATCTCTTTATCCGTGGTCTGTGAAGATGTGACAAGACCCAAGAAGCCAGAACAGAAGACAGTGGCTGCATTGTCCTGCTGGACTGAGGCCCGAATGTACTTCCTCACCATTTGTTTCTTTGGCCTCCTGAACTCTGCTCGATGGCATTGTGCTGGGCCCCGGTGCCAGCTGCGTATGGTGAGAAAATGGGAAGGGGTTTGCGTGGGAGCAGGCTGGGCTTGACCCAAGCCTGTGGGGCATTTCTGCTTGTTTAACTTCTGGACCATTTGTCTGAAACTCTCCACCCTGAAACTACCGCTGGTCAGGACATTGTATTTCCACTGCGGGGGAAAAAATGTGCCTGTGGTTAAATAGTTTGGGTGCTTTTAAAGAAATTGCTAATTTTCCTTTGTAATTTACGTGTTGTTTTGTTGTCCAAAGATTTAAGCCGTTTTCATAACCTGTAGATGTTATTTCTCTGGAGGTTTGTAAAGTCAGACTATGCAGGCTGGGGAAAAAGTAGGTGTATAGTTGTTTGTATGGAAAATAATACAATAATAAATAAATAATAATATGAGAATAAACTGCATTTTGTGTCCTCAAAACTGTAAACCCGCTTCTCCCCCACCTGCTGGATTTTCCTGCTGTCCTTTGTCCCAGGCTGGTGTGACCTCGCTGCTCTGGAACTTCATGACACGTGGTAGCATTTAATGGTGTCACCAAGATCTACCCTACATCATAACTATCTAACATCTTATTTCTTCTTCTGGATTTTTAGCTTTTCAAATCAGGGATTCCATCTGAGTGATGTGCCCGTTGCTAATGGTGCACAGCATAGTGCTGAGCGAATGAAAGCAATCAGTCAATCATTATTGTTAACTCATAAAACAATGAAATGATGTGTTGTTTCATAGCGAACCTGAATAGATGAAAAAGAATCAGCAAATGGAATTCTGTTTCATTATTGTTCACTGAGAGAGACAGAATAAAGAAGCAATATATTGTTCCAGAGGGAACTTTGGGCCCTTGATTTAGTAAATAGACAATCATCTATTGACATTTCGGTTATTTTTAATGAATGCTTCTGACCGAACCTGGAATTAGGGCACCTGGACTGTAATCCCAGCTCTGCGACTGGCAAACTGTGGAAACTTGGCCAAGTCACTTGAGCCTCTGAATATCCATTTCCTCCCCTATACAATGAAGGGATTGAAGTCGTTATTAGATCATCACCGAAGTTCCTTCCAGCGTTGGAGTCCATCACGTGGGGTCTGCTCTGGGTCATCTCAATTCCTTGGGCACCGCGGACCTCAGGAATTGCCTGTGAGTTAATTGAGGGAGTCGGTGAAGTGATTTGACTTTAACATTGTTTGTTTTGCAAATTCTCTCTTTATGGATAATATTGTGTAAAGTAAATCTCGGCCAAGCTCCTTGTTCTATTAGTGCAAATTTCAAAATGGCAGGTTCCCAGTTACTGACATTATGTTGAATTTGGAGTGTTGGTCACTTTTACACCTCTCATACCTAGTCTGTGAATCACAGATTTTTTTTTAGATCAATGGGATATTTAGAGATTGTGTTGTCCGGGCACTCTGGACCTGGGGTCTTCAACCAATGAGCGTCAGCTGCTCTGTGTCCACCTAAAACGGAGCCCTCAGGCTCCTGTCACTCTTCATCGCTGTTTTCTATCTTCTTTTTATTAAAGCACTACTACTACTTGGAATAATAATAATATGTTTTTACCGTTTTCATTAAGCCTGTGCCTGAGCCCACATTTCTGCGCATGTGCACACCCACACCCACACCCCCTAGCCTACAAAGATTCCAGCAGGCAGCAGCTCACCCCGTCTTCGTCATCACGCACCCAACATCCTCAGAGCACAGCCTGGCACTCAGTAGTTGCCCAGTAAACATTTGCTGACTGAATGAATGTGTAAACCAAAAGTAAGTGGATTATTTTGGAACCAATCTCAGTTCAATATCTCATCCCCCAACCCCACAAATCCGATTCTAAAATGCATTAAAAATGTGTCGTTTCTGCTGATTCTAGAATATGTAACAACAGGATGTGGAGATATATCCCAAATATACGTCACACTTCTTAAAAATCCTCTTTGCCCACGCATGTCTCCCGCATCTCATGCAAGGCAGGTATCCGGAACTTTCTTCCCTCGTTCTCCCCAGAAGTCTGACCCATGCAGGCTCCCTTGTCTTCTTCATTTCTTCTCTCCTCTTCTGCCCCTGGAGCCACTTTTTAAAATTCAGGCATAATTCTGACACTATAAAATCCACCATTTCACAGGGTGTGATCCAGTGGGTTTTAGCCTATTCACAAGGTTGTGTAACCATCCCACTAACTCCAGGACATTTTCCTCACCCCGTAAAGGACCTGGCTCCCGTCAGCAGTCACTGCCCGCTGTCCCTTCCGTCACGCTCTGGCAGCCCCTCGTCTGCTGCCTGTCTCCACAGATTTGCCTCTTCTGATCATTGTGCACAAATAGAGTCATAGGATATGTGGCTTCTTCCACTCAGAATAATGTCTTCAAAGTTTATTCACATTGAAGCAAGTAATGTCATTCGTTTTAATGGCAGAATAATAGTCCAATATACCACATTTTGTTTCTCTGTTCATGAATTGATGGAGAGTTGGGTTGGGGTGAATCTTGGCTCTAGGGCTTACCAGCTCCATAGCCTTGGGCAAGTGACTTAACCTCTTTGTGCCTCAGGTTCCCCACGTGTAGCTGTTTTGGCCATTAAGAATAATGCTGCTATAGAAATACTCATGCATGAGTTTTTCTGTGAACATGTGTTTTCAATTCGCTTGGTATATACCCAAGAGTGGAATTGCTGATCATATGATAACTCTATGTTTAACTTTTTGAAGAATGTCCAAGTTGTTTCCCACAGCTGCTGAGCCATTTTTACAGTTCTGCCGTCCACGCAGGAGGCTTTTCATTTCTGCATGTCCTTGCCAACAGTTCTATTACCCACCCTTTTTATTATAGCCTTCCCAGTGGGTGTAAAGTGGTGTCTCATTGCATTTTCTATTTGCATTTCCTTAATGAGTAACGGTATTGAGCTAATTGGTAATTTCTATGACTTTGTTAGAGATCTGTCTAGTCAAGTCTTTCGCCTGTTTTAAAATTGGCTTGTTCGTCTTTTTATTGTTGAATTATATGAGATCTTCATCTGTTGTGATGCAAGTCCCTTGTCAGACATAGGACTGGCAAATATTTTCTACCATTGTATGGGTTGTTTGTCACTCTCCCGACGATGTCCTTGGAAGCACAAAAGTTTTTAATTTGGAAGAAGTATGTTTTATCTACCCCAGATCTACTATCCCTCACCTTCTCCGCATTCGCATCCTGACCCTTTGGTAAGTCAATCCAGCCTCTCCTGTTACTTCCCGTTCTCCGTTCCACACTTACCTTGATCTGTGTGACAGAGGCTCTGGGGAAAGTAGAACAAATGCAACATCTTCTTTAGAATGTGAAATGAGGAAGAAAGACCGTGACCCCTGCATTTTCACGTCATTGTTCCTTTCAGATATACAAAAAATACCTAGGCACAGTGTGCATTTTTCTGGGAGTACAGGCCTGTAGATTTATTTAGTCAGATTTCCAAAGCTATCTTTCATGCCAAGAATATTCAGAAATATGCATCTAGCCTCATTCTCTTGTTTTAAAGGAAAATATCCCTTTTTTCCCCCACGTAGCACCCAGAGGAATTTAATTGCCTAGATGGGATAAAGCATAGCTGGGGTGGTCGGTTGCCCCATCTGTCTTGCCACCCCACACTCTATGGAATCCTTTCTTGCCATCCTACTATCTTTGTGGGATCTTAATGCAAAATATTAATTAACAATCGAACATAGCAAATTTTATTGAACTTAACATGTTCCTTTTATTTGTATTTTGAGCGGGTGTTATATTTGCAACATTCAAACTTTTTTCACATTGAAAGGTATGCAGTGAAAACTTCATCTTCACTTTCAGCCGCCCACTGCCCCTGTCCTCACAGGCACCATGGTGGTCTCTGTGCAGACGCTCCTGCTGTCACTCGAAGGCTGCGCTTTGTGATTTTCCTTGGTCGGACCCACTGTGTTTGGTCCCATAGTTAACACCTGTCTGACACTTCTGTCCCTACCAGATCACCTCGATGACTTCTTTCTCTGTGGGTTTGCCGAAAGGAGAAGTCACAACCCAATCAGCTGTCATCTAAGGTAGGGAATGTTTGACTTTCATACAAAGACATTTGTGTGACAGGGCCAGGTCTCGCCACTGACCAGGCCTCCACCCACAGATTCTGGGCCTTTCTTTATCCACTCCTGTGGCTCTTCTGGGTGCCAAAGATCCTCCCTCTCTTTTTAAAACTCATTTTGTTAGTGGTCCACCTTTCACCCAATTTCCCATCTCCTTTTCTGCTCAGCTCCAAAGCCTCTTTCTTAACTGGTTTTCCCCAGGATTATTCATTACTTTATTATATGGCATGCTTTACATTTTATTCATTTCTTAATGTAATACTCTTCTCCCAGATGATGCCCAAGAAGGCATTTTTTTTTTTCAATTAGTAAGGCACAAATGATAGATTCTGTACCGGAAAACACAATGCATGAATTTTCAGAACTCTCCCCTGCCAGGTAGAAGTAACTATAATTATTTCCCTTAAAAAAATAAGTAACAGTCTCTTTTCACTCTCATCCTATCAATTTAATTCATCCCAGAAAGCTGCCTCTACTACGGCCCCTGGTCACGCTCTCATTGGTCAGTCAAACCAGTGGTTGCAGTTGTTCCTCTCATGGCCAGTGATACAGCAGTCAGGTGAGACCCCCCAGAATGAAGGTGCGGTGAGCAGAGCACCACGGCATCCACAGTGACCACGGTGACCTGA
This sequence comes from Tonatia bakeri, assembly GCA_004024845.1. Classification (NCBI taxonomy): domain Eukaryota; kingdom Metazoa; phylum Chordata; class Mammalia; order Chiroptera; family Phyllostomidae; genus Tonatia; species Tonatia bakeri. The sequence continues at coordinate 251,174 of PVIA01000637.1, forward strand.
GTTGCTCTGCCAAGCTGGCATGGGGGACAAAATGGGTCAGATTGTCAGGAATAGAGAGTTTAAGGGGAAAGTCTATTTCTCCTTTCTCGGGGAGTTTTTTCTGCATTTACCATCTCTTTGGACTAGGAAGAGTAGGAGGTTATAATAGCAAATGCCAGGCTTTATATGATTAGAAATATGAAATACACCTGTGAACCCAAGAAAAGTTGTGGATTCCAGAATAGAATTCTCTTTTCACATCTGTTTACCGAGTGTATTTAATTCATAGTGACCTAGTTCAAGATTTCTCTGTCAAATTGTGACAACTCTTGCAGATCTTGCCTCCAGAGATCACTGATGTTCTCTTTAATCCTAGCAGCATTGTCATACAGCTTAATTAAACAATACCCACCTTTCACACAGGTGGAAATCTTTGGGCTCAGAGAAGCTAAGGGATTTACTCAAGGTTTGTAGATTTGCTTCCTGAGGCTGCCATAACAAAGGACCACAAACTGGGTGGCTTAAAACAAAGGTTTTATTGTTTCACAGATCTGGAGGTTAGAAGCACAAAATCAGGGTGTTGGCAGGACCTTGCTCCCTCAGAAGCCTAGGGGAAAACCCTTCCCTGCTTCCTCCAGCTTCCATTGGTGGCCTTGGTGGCCATTGACCTGCAGCTACATCTCTCCACCCTCTGCCTCTGCTGTCACACGGTGTTTTCCCTTTGTGTCTCTAATTTCCCTCTTTCTATAAAGACATCAGTCATATTGCATTAAGAGCCACCCTGATGATATGACCTATTTCTAAATAATGTTACATTCACGGGCTTTTTTGAGTGTGTAGTAAAATATACATAACATAAAATTTGCCATTGTCACCATTTTTAAGTGTATAATTTAGTGGCATTAACTATATTCACAATGTTGTGCAACCGTCACCACCATCTACTTCCAAGACTCTTCATTACTCTGAACAGAAGCTCTGGCTTCTTATTCTCTTCCCCTCAGCCCCTGGTAACCTCGTTCTATTTTCGGTCTCTGTGAATTTGCCTGTCCTAAGTATACCTCCTCACCATCATACAAGTGGAATCATACAGTACTTGTCCTTTGGTGTCTGGCTTATTTCACTCAGCATAAAGTTTTCAAGATTCCTTCACACTGCAGCAGGAACTGGCACATCATTTATTCGGCAGTGATGGCTGAATAAAATCCAGTTGTTCAGATATAGCGTGTTTGGATTGTCTACTCATCCACCAAAAGACACTTGAGTTGCTTCTACCTTTTGGCTACTGTGACAGTTGCCACTATGAACGTGGTTGTACAAATGTCCATTGAAATACCTTTCAATTCCTTTGGGTGTACATGGAAGACTGGAATTGCTGGACCATATGGTAATTCTAAGTTTAGCTCTTTAAGGAACCTGAGATGTCTCCAGATATTGTTTAGGGTACCCCGGGGAGCAAAATCACCACCGTTTGAAAATCATGGTGTGATATCTTTAGTAAAGTCTACTTCGCTTAGGAAGGTGGTGGAGGGGGCTAGGGGAGAAGACCAAGTCAACTACCAAGATGAATGTTCTCCCGATAGAAAAGGGGAAGCGACCCTAGGTTTTCTAATCTGGAACACTTTGCTCCTGCACTAACATTGTAGACCCAAGCCATGGCCTGCACACATTCAAGTTTTTAATAAATAGCTGATGAAAATCGCAAATGCAAGATGAGATGGAGCTAAATCTTGTGAGGGTTCCTAGTTTCTCCGTGCCCCTTATCAATCTTGAACCTTCCTTTAGTATAGCATTTCACCTTATACTTTAATGCTGGCATATGTCTGTTTCTTTGTAGACTGCAGGCTCTTTTTATTAACACAACATCTAAAATACTCTCAGCATGAAGTCAAAAACTGGCAGTCTTCAGGCTGTATTTGGCCTGCAGCTGTATTTTATTTAGCCTTTTCAAACCCTGAGAATGTTCACACTAACATACAGATAGACAGTTTTTCTGAAAGAATCATAAGATAGTTCAATGGTAGACTGGCATTGCCACATGGCCTTCATTCCTGGACCTGAGAATCAGTTTCCTCCTCAGGAGAGGTGCATACTTCCGGTTTACAGAGTTCCCTCCATCCTCTTGGACTGTATCAGCCCTTCTCTTGCTTGTTACCGGCCTGGTGCCTGAAAGTATGTGAATCTTCAATCCTAGTGTAAGTGCCCCTGAGATGTGTACAAAATTGGTCTTTGATTTCACATTAGGTGTCTTAATATTGTACGGTGTAAAAGAAAGAAAGAAAGACAGCCACATGGCAGTCTGGAACAAAGCAGAACTTATTTGTTTGCCTAACTGGGGACAGCTGCTTCCCTCAGGGGCGAACTCAGCAGGTCTTTCAGAACAGAAGTGTGAAGGGTTGTGTATGTGTCAAAAAGACAGCACGGTTGGCCCTGAACAACATGGGCTTGACCTGTGCGGGTTCACTTACACACAGCTTTTTTTCCATGAATACTGTTCATGTATTTTCTCTTCTTTTTTTAAAAAAAGATTTTATTTATTTATTTTTAGAGAGAGGGGAAGGGAGGGAGAAAGAGAGGGAGAGAAACATCAATGTGTGGTTGCCTCTCATGCATCCCCCCACCAGGGACCTGGCCCACCACCCAGGCATGTGCCCTGACTGGGAATCAAACTGGCGACCCTTCGGTTCACAGGCCAGCGCTCAATCCACTGAGCTGCACCTGCCAGGACTGATTTTCTTAATAACAGTTTGTTTCCTCCAACTTACTTTATTGTAAGAATACAGGATATAATACATATAACACACAAAATACTATGTATTAATTGTTTATGTTATCAGTAAGGCTTTGGGTCAACAGGAGGCTGTGAGTAGTTAGGTTTTGGGGGAGTCAAAAGTTACACGTGGATATTTGACTATGCAGGGGCTCCATGGCCCTAACCGCTGTGTTGTTCAGGAGTCAACTGTACACCCGATATATGCTGAGTGCAGTGTCTGATGGCTCCTGAAGTGAACTGTGAACTCCAGAGTTCTGGAAGAGCAGAACCCGAAGGGGCTGTGTGAGGCTCACGTAGCTGAGGGCCGCACAAACCTGTATGTGCATGCTGAAGATGGGTAGAAATTTTTCAGCAAACAGTGTTAGTAATAATAACTATTGTTCAGTCAGGTGGCTATCTGGATGACAGAGACAACAGGTCTCCTGGGGTTTAGTTTGCTCTGCAATCGGGCACTTTCTGGATTGTTAAGATCATCCTAGCGATTGATGTTAAATATAGGCCACTCGGGGTATTGGAGTTGGGCTCCTTGAGTTCCACAGCCCATTCTCTCTTTGCTCCTCTAGGGACTCTACCAGGTCCTTGAATTCCCCATGCACAACACTAATGCATTGTACCCAGTGCATTCTCACAGCTCTCAGCCCCACAGAAAAATTAGGCCAGGCTGGATATTCCCTGAAACAAGACTTGCATTTTCTGCAGCCAATGTGGTAAATCAGTCCCATCTCATGACCACGGACTTTGGACATTAAAATAGGTTATTGCTCTACCAGTGGACCTGCATTTGGACACAGGCATCAAACCAAGTTTCATTCCCCTTGACCAGTAAGTGACAAAATGATTAATAGCTATTTCGACATTTTAAAAGTGAATACCCAGGCATGATAGATTAGAATCCTAATCAGTCAGCATGCTTACGAAGTACTGGTCTCCCATGAATCTCCCAAGACTGAAGAGACTATTAGAACACCCTTTCCTAAAGAACAAGGGGAAAGTGTTGACCCCCCAGGATGCCAGGAATTACAGCAGCAGTAGATGGCATGAACTTTGATATTTGGATAGTTTACAACTTCTAGTCACTTATGAAAGGATTTAAAATTTCTGCTCTCATCATTCTTTTTTTATTGTGGTAAAAAAATTAACAAAATTTTCCACTTGAAGCATTTGAAGTGTACATTTCAGTGGCCAAATTTATTCTTTTAAAGCCATTGTTTTGCTCATTAAAGGAGTCAGTGGGTGAAGGGGAGAGAGACTTTAGGTAGGTCTGTCTTACATGTGTAAATGGCCATCCAGTCTGTGCCACCAACACCCTACTTCCCAAATCTGCCCCCCGCAAAAGCCTCTGAAATTAAAGAAGTGAGGACATGGCCAAGTATATATATAGCACTGCTTTTAAGAGACTGAACTCCATTACTCTAGCCTTTTCAAATCTAAAGCTAGTCAATTAGATTATGTAGAAACAACAAGATATGACTTGAAGATTTGGTGAGTCAAATGGTGCTGGTTAAACACAAGTGAAGGACCCACACCAAAACAGCTCGTCAACTATTAGTTGATTCATCTTGGTCTATTTATCTTATTTGTATGCTTTCTAAAAATCACTAAGAAAATAAAACTTCTAAAACAATAGTAAAATTTTAGTAAAACTTTTTTTTTACTTAAAAAAATCATTACTCTCTTAAAAATAAAAGAAATGAGATCAATGCATTTTTTGAACTTCGGATCTTTTTTTTTTTTTATCTTCACATAAAGCAAAATGCTCACTTCAAATTTATCTTAGGCGTTTCATAGGCCAGGCATTTCCACAGTGACGTAACAAATACTGATTTAAGGGGCTGCTGATTGATCCCACTGTTAACCATTAGAAAACTGCAAACCAAACCCTCTGCTTGGACATTCCAGGTATAAAGCAACAGCACAAAGGCTCTGAGAAGTCCCATAATAAACGAGAAACCTCTTCCACTGTTCCAGTGGTCCACATTGTATGTGCTGCCACGGCATTTGCTCTGGATCCAGAAAATATTTCATTTCACTTCAGCGCTATCTTGTCATTGTAACCAAAACTAATCTCCACTAATATAGAATTTTTACAAAATATGCTGCAATTTTTAAATTTTTTAGCCTTCCTGTGTGTTATCATTTTACACGTTAGGAAACGGGGGCTATTAAAAGGATGGAAAAATTCCTGGAACTACACAGACATTATCCCATAACAGAAGTCTTCAGTTTCACCTTACGCTTCAGTGGCCTTTTTATTCAAAGAAGTAAATTGGATTTATTTTTTAATTATGTTTTATTGATTATGCTGTTACACTTTTCCCACTATTTCTCCCTTTGCCCTCCTCCGCCCAGTACATTCCACTCCCTCAGGCAGTCCCCACACCATTGTTCACGTGCGTTGGTCATGCGTACAAGTCCTTCGGCTACTCCATTTCCTGTACTCCACCTTTCGTCCCCTCGGCCATTCTGTAACTACCAGTTTGTACCTCTTAGTTCCTTTACCTCTTCGTCCGTTCCCCCACAGCCCCTCCCATCTGGCCACCATCAAAATGCTCTCCATATCCACGATTCTGTCTCTGTTCTTCTTGTTTGCTTAGTTTGATGTTTAACTAGAAGTTATAATATATAAACTATAACTTCTAGTGACTTATTAAAGGTTTTAAAATTTTCTGCCCTCATCATTCTTTTTTTTTACTGTGGTAAAATATTAACATAAAATTTTCCACTTGAACCATTATTGATAGATATGTATTTATCACCATTTTATTATTCATAGTTTTGATCTTCTTTTTCTTATAAAATTTCCTTTAATATTTCATATAACAATGGTTTGGTGGTGATGAACTCCTTTAGTTTTTTTCTTATCTGAGAAGTTTCTTTAACTGTCCTTCAATTCTAAATGATAGCTTTGCTGGGCGGAGTAATCTAGGTTGCAGGTCCTTGCTTTTTATGACTTTGAATATTTCTTGCCAAACCCTTTTAGCCTGCAAAGTTTCTTTTGAGAAATCAGCTGACAGTTTTATGGGAACTCCCCTGTAGGTAACTAACTGCTTTTCTCTTGGTGTGTTTAAGATTATCTCTTTAACCCTTGGCATTTTAATTATGATGTGTCTTGGAGTGGGCCTCTTTGCATCCATCTTGTTTGGGACTCTATACTTCCTGGACTTGCATGTCTGTTTCCTTCACCAAATCAGGGAAGTTTTCTTTAATTATTTTTTCAATTAGCTTTCCAATTTCTTGCTCTTTCTCTTCTCCTTCTGGTACCCCTATGATACAAATGTCAGAATGCTTGAAGTTGTCCCAGAGGCTACTTACACTATCCTCCTTTTTTTTTTTTTTAAGATTTTATGTATTTATTTTTAGAGAGAGGAATAGAGGGAGAAAGAGGAAGAGAAACATCAATATGTGGTTGCTTCTCACACGCCCTGCACTGGGGACCTGGCCTGCAACCCAGGCATGTGCCCTGCCCAGGAATCAAACTGGTAGCCCTTCAGTTTGCAGGCCAGCACCCAATCCATGGAGCCACACCAGCCAGGGCTTTTTATTTTTGTTCGTTTTTCATCTTGTTTCTTATTAGTTGTTTTCACTTCTCTATGTTCCAAATCATTGATTTGATTCTCCATTTTATCCACTCTACTGTTGTTTCCCTGTAAATTTTTCTTTATTTCAGTTAGTGTATCCTTGATTTCTGACTGGATCTTTTTTATGCTGTTGAGGTCCTCATTAAGTTTCTTGAACATCCTTATAA
>PVIA01000637.1:257770-394540 GCA_004024845.1 Tonatia bakeri
TTTTTTAATTAAAAAAAAGGGGGGGGGGTTGAAGGAAAGAAGGGGAGGGTGGGAGAGAGGGAGGGAGGATGACAGGATGGAAAAAAGAAAGGAGGAAGGGAGTAAAAGACAGGGGAGGAAGGAAGGAGAGAGAGAGGGAGGGAGGAACCAAATCACAAAAAAATTATAGCACATCATTATAAATTAGCAGAATGTATCTATTGATCAGTTTTTGCTAAACAGAGCTCCTGGGGCCAGCTTCCTCTGCCTCCCCTTCCTTCCCCTTCCAATCTCCTGCTTCTGTCCAAGTTCACTGGCAGCTGCAGTGGACAGTTCCCAGCACAGTAACAATTTCCCACCTCTAGGAGGGGACACCCCTACTAGTTCAAAAGGAGTTTGACGTCTGTTCTGTTTGTGTGCTCTGGGGAACCTGGACTACCCAGGAACTCAGTAACCTCAGGGGCAGCCCTCAGTCAATGGGGGATAGGAGTCAGTGGAAAACACTCAACTTCCCAAACCCCTCCCTCCCAACCCCCACAGTGGGCCCATTCTGTAAGGTACTTTGTGACTCCCCAGGGGGTCCCCGTGAGACTGATCTTAGAGTTCCCTAGGGAAAAGGCTTATTTACATACCACTTATTTACTGGTTTCTCCCTGTATCCCTCCTCCTTTCCTGCTCCCTCACTGGTACTTACTGAGATTACCTCCCCCAAACGACTTGCCCTAAGTTGTCTTAGGGTCTGCATTATAGGAACTTAAACTAGGACACTGATACAATTTAACTCTGGCATCTTTTCCGTCTTATTAGATCCTATATTAACATTAGAATTCAGGCAATGAAAATTACACCCAGATTGGTTTGCATGCATGCATGCGCACGCGCGCGCACACACACACACACACACACACACACACACACACACACAGATGCCCTGTGCTTGTTTTCTACCCTGCCAGCTCTGAGTTTGGCAAAACCACAGCTACCCAAGCTGACATCCAGACATTATTGACTTGCTAGTTGCAGTTCTTCATTTGAGTTTTGCCTCTATGTCTATTAGACAACCCCTCTCTCTCTGGGTCTCATTTTGACTAAAAACAAGGAAAAGAAAGAACTAAATTGCACACACTAACATAGTAGCTATGGTATTACTGTATGTTTATAATTTTGTTTTTCATCTGTGCCAAACTTTTTTTCCTTTTAAGACTATGTTTGGGAGTAGTTTTAGGTTCACAATGCAATGAAGCAGAATGTACAGGGAATCCCCACACAACCCCTGACCCCACTCATACATAGCCTCCCCCACTATCCATGCCAAACTGTTTTTAAATTGCATAATTCATGTCATTTTGAAAGTTAAAAAATGCACAACGCCTTATAGACTTTAAAAGTAGTGATCCGGTGATATTCAGTGGTGACCAGGGCGCTTCCGCAGATCAGGGAGTGGAGGAGGTTCATTTTCAGGTAACAGTGGGAGTCTGGAGGAGCACAAAACCACAGCCTTCTGCTTTAGTAAAGGAAAACCATCTGAAAGATAAATTAAAGTAAACTTTAATTAAAGGACAATGCAAGTTTTAACCCAATCTTGGAGTCATGTCAAGAGGTGATGCGGCGACTTGCTCCAAATAATAGTTCCCGTGTTCAGTTCAGAGAAGTTAGAGAACACGTAAATACATTAATAACCTTTGGATCTATTGCAATAGATAGGGTTTATGACTCTTGAGCTTCTGCTGACAATTATCAGGCCAGCTGCTGCTGCTTTTGGTAATATCGTCGTTCTATAGGAACCCCACGAACACTAGCGGGTCCCCCGCTGTCTGCAGGCACTAGGGGTCCCCGGGGCGGGTGTCCGTGTTTCCTCACTGACCGGTCCCAGATGGACCCTCTGATGCGGCTTTCGCGAATTTCCTCTCTTCACTCTTCTAAGAACCGATTCGGAGGAATTTTCCCCATTTTACAGTTGAGGAGACTGAGGCTCAGAAAGTAGACAGCTGGTCTAAAACCCCTCGGACTCAAACAGGCGGAATTTGAACTGAGCTCTATTTGATCACGAAGCATTTTTTCATTCAAGCTCTCCTGTTTAATAAAAAAAAAAAATGTAATTTGCTCACATGTTGTCCTCAGCTGGGTTCACACTGCTTCCTATTTGTTTAAAGAAATGTTTGTGGAACTTTGCCCCTCCCGCACCCTCAGCACTGCGGACACTCAGGACCCTTTGAGGCCCCACCGTCACTAGCCACACTGGTCTGCTGGAAGCTGCCAGTGTGTCCAGTCCAGCTTGTCCTGTGCTGCCAAATACACTCCGGGGGTCAATGACTTGTTAAGAAAATGATAATGTAAAATGTCTCACAGGTAAAGTTTTTATATCAATCACATGTTGGAACAGTACTATGGCTAGATGGAGTGAAGTAAAATATCAATTAAAATGAATTCCAGCTCTTTTTTTTTTACCTGTTTAGTATGGCTACTGGGGAGTTTTAAATTAGCCTGTGGCTCACAAGCTACAGGGTCCACCCCCTTTTTATTACAAAATCTATTATTACAAAATCATAAGCATGTAATTCTGTCACATAACGACATCACACTCAAGCACACAATTTATCACTTTAGGTGAAATGTTCAAACTAAAACTATAAATTATTACACCCATATTATTACCCTACCAACCACACTCAAGTGGGCCTCACTTCTGCCGGACCCTGGATTTCTGCAGGGCAGCTTGGAGGCACAGGATGTTCTTAGATCTCTTCCTTTGTCGCTTTCTTCAAAGATTAAGTTGCTATTGCTGGGAGCTAAGAGAGGATTTGTGAGAAGGAGGGCTGACAGCTCAGTGGGCCTGGATGTTACAGGAAACCCTAATGCTAAGGACTTAACGTGGCTAATCTGCCTGAGCTGGAATTTAGTCATTAACAGAGTTAAGTCCTTTAGTGAGCTTTGCTCATTGGAAACACTACCTCTTCTTTGGGATTCTAGTTTAAGGAATTTAAAAGAGCACGGGGGAATGAAATAGTCAAGGAACAAAACGAACAAATTCTCACTCTGTTTCTTCAATTGATGGTTCAAGTTCAATGTTTCTAAATTTGTCCTGAGTGTCGCTGGCTAGCAAGCTGAGTCTATTTTATTGTTTGCCTCCTCCCATAAAGGAAATGTGTATAAAAACTGTGGTTCTTTCTCTTCATGCTACAGTTGAAAAGGGTGGAAAAGTGTATTTGTTTTGGAAAGGCTGAGAGACAGAAAGAAACCCTGCAGGGACTATCATATCACGTTGCCTCCTCCAGCTGGGAAAAAGGCTGCTGGCCCAAGATGGGATTTCAGCCCTGTGGTTAAATAAGCAAACCATCTAACCATGTCATAGAATAGTAACAATACAAAAGGGGTAGGTAATTCCAGGTCAACTATGCACATTCAACAGCTGGAGGCCTGGGGACCAAGGGAGGCTGGCTGGCTGAGGTCACTTAACATCAGAGTCAGCCCTGCAACTGTAGGTGTTAGTGGGTGGGACAGTATGTCACAGATGATCCAGTTCAGGGCTCTCAAACTGCTGTGTACTTAGACTCACTTGGGGTCCCTCTGCCCAAGCTTCACCGCAGGCCAGTTAAGCCATTGGTGTTTGGACAGTTTCCAGGGCATTCCAAAATGCAGCCAAGTTTGAGAACAACTAATTTTGCAGATACTGAGACCTAGAAAGGATCAGGGAAGTTTGCTCAACTTCCAAGAGCCAGCAAGTAACTGAGGTGAGACAAGGCCCTTTTTTTTTTCCTGGTTCTTTATTTTGAAATTTCCCCTTCTTCCATTTCCAGTCCACTCTTCTTAGCTCACATCACTTTGCATTCCTGGGGAATATCTCTCCTCCAGATCTCTGCAAGAACATCTTCTTGTTCGGCCCTCAGCGTCCATGCCATACTTTCCTAGTGAGGCCTGCCCTGAGCACCCGCACCCCCTTCCATGTCACTGTCACATCCCAGCTTGTGTGCCAGGCTCCTGCAATGGTCCCCGTCCCATTGTAGGGCATCAGTGACTATTTGTGGACTGAAATAATGCTAAATGGATTCTTAACAGGCTTTCTCCTGATACTGTCTTCTAAGGGCATCATTGCAGGGGAAATAAACTTTCCATTATATAAGTTGGAGAAGATACTATTTCACCTTGAGAAATGGATTTTCCAGTTCAGCTGTTCTGAATCACATCCATTCCATCGTGAGAGGCTCATCTGGGAGGCCACTCTGAATATATATGTAACCTCTAATATAGGCTCCTAGGCTAAAGGGACAGTGTTTTACCCATGATCCAAAAATGGACTTTGATTAGATAATGGAGTGTGATTAGAATAAAACAGTATCCCATAATCACATGGAAATATGTGCTGCCAGTGAAGATCAAATTATAATTGCACTTCTTGTAGTAGGAAGGATTAACAATGGGGCAATTAAAAAAGGAGCCTTCCAGGTGAATAATATTATATAAACAAAGTCATGCAGGTGGCAGTTTCCATGTTTACAGCACTCCATGTATTTGTGAATCTCCATGTTCATGAATTCTATAAAAAGGCAGAAGGTGATCCTGCAATACACAGAGGTCATGGTCAATTCTCAAGTGCACTAATGGAAAGCTGCAAAGAACATGAGCCCGTTCTGAAATCAGCATGCGCTTTAGCACTAGCTACTACATAAAGGGTGGAGAGAGCCTGCTACTGGAAACTGCTGCTCCCAGAGCAGCAGCGGCACTACTTTAAAAAGCTGATTACAAATGCAAAATCGCAGGCCACACACACACATGCATACACAGTGTGAGAAGAATTCGTGTGGAGTTAGATTTACACCAGTGGCCCTCACTCTGGGCAGGCTCAGGTTTTACTCCCCAAGGGACATTTGGCAATGACCAGAGACATTTTTGATCGTCATACTTGGGAACAGGCAGGGGAGGATGTTACTGGCCTCTAGCGGGTAGAGGCTGGGGGTGTTGCTCAGCAGTGCAGAAGTGCAGAGCAGAGTCCCCCCACCGAGGAAGTGTGACCAGGCACCGAAAGCCAGTAGTGCTGAGGTGGAGAAACCCTGCTCCAGGCCAAGAGACTCCAGAGTTTAAAACAGTAATATTATTATTATTATTATTATTATTATCATCATCATCATTATTAAAGCACATTGCAGCTTATAAGCATCGATCAGTTAGAACTAACCACAGAATCCATATATCTGAAACTTGATCAATTAAACTATTTGAAAATCAATAATAACTCAACGGCCATGCACATAACTGCATAGTGGCCAGAAAGAGGAAACATCACATTCTATCGTATAAGGAGCCATGGGTTTAATGGTAAAGATATTTTAAGGTACATTAAACCCATTGTCCTCAGTCTCACCACTTTCATGTCCTCTCTGTACCTTGTTCTAGTCACAGGGTCACTATGTCCTTCCTCCAAATACTCCATGCCTCTCTGTGCTCTTCCCTCTGTCTTCTAATGCTCTTTGCTCTTTCCTTTACCTGCTGAATTCCTCCCTCTCCCAACCCCAGAATGTCCCCATGGGCCACTGCCCTCCCAAGTGCCTCTGCTTCCCCTCCTGGCTCCTCCCCCAGCCTCTCCTTGCACACTCATTTTAGAGTGTTTGTGTCTGGCCATACCCACCCCAATTTGCAGGGGCCTGAAACCTTCCCCCAGAGAGTTTCTGTTGGTTTGTTTCGGTGTGGCCCAAGTTTGGGAAATTTTCAAGCTCCCCAGCCGGGGCTGACAACCACAGGTCACCTCCTAAACTCCAGGGAAATGGAGGCCGTCCCAGCCACAGCTTCTTCTTCAGGCTCCTTGCCCACCCTCAGTGTCTTGACCTCCTCACTTCCTCGCCATATTCCGGAATTTGCATGCATTAAAAAAAAGTGATCTTTTTTCCTTATTAAAAATGTAGCAATCTATTTCTACAAATTTTGGAAAACATGGGGGATGATGAATATTAAATTGATTTACCTCCAGTCCCAGAACTAAGAGGTAACCAGTGTCCTATTTCTGAATTTCCTACCAGTATGGCCATAGGTATAGCCTCCTGTAAACCCGGTCCTGTGCTGCACAGGTGCTTCTGTTCATCCGGGTCCTTCTGCCTGGAATGTTCCCCCACCTCCCACCCCTCAGCCTCCCACCAAACTACTGCAGCACACCCAATGCCCATCCCGTCTAAGTGCTCGTCTTTTACAAAACCTTTCCCAGACAATGCGGGCAGATGGATGTCTTCTCTCATATCTGTGTCTGGTTGCACAACACTCACACCTCTTTGCGCGCCCCTCACCAAGGACTGGGACCTTGTCTGGAGCTCCTTCCCCCCCACAAGACTGTGAGATCTCGGAATGTGGGACGTCATAACTTTTTTTTATTATGCTTTTTGTTTGTTGTTTGTCTTTTAATCACCGAGGCATAGCACAGTGCCCAGATGGAAGAGGGACTTAGTAAATGTTTATTGCACTGTTGAAATTGCTTCCGTAATTGAATGAGAGAGCAAGGTATATCCCTTGGGGAAACCATTCTGGAGTGCAGCATTTCAGCAATCGGTGATGACCTGGTTTTGTTTTCTTTTTTTTAATAAGGTTTTATTCCTTTTTATGCTTTATGTCATGCATTGTTCTTGGATGATAAACAATTCTACTATTTTTATGGAAATCAAAATGACAGAGAATAACCATTATGAATTTTTCCTGTATCCATGTTTTGTGAAAGTAGGCTACATGAGAAAGGGGTTGATGGAGTTACAATGGCAGGAAAAGGCTGCCTTGACCTTCAAGGAGAAGGAAAACATGCAGCCACGGCCCTGAGAAGTCCCAGGTATTCAAACTGATAATGCTTTTTTTAAGATTTTGTTTATTTACCTTTAGAGAGAAGAGAAGGGAGAGAGGAAAAGAGGGAGAGAAATATCAGTGTGCAAAAGATAGCAGCTATTGGTGGCCTCTCACACACCCCCAACTGGAGACCTGTTGGGGTCACCCACAACCCAGGCATATGCCTTGACTAGGAATCGATCCAGTGACCTGTTGGTTCATGCACTGGCACTCAGTCCGCTGAGCCACACAGGCAGGGCAGAACTGATGATGTTTTAATAAATAAATGGAATTGGCTCTATCTATGTAATAGTGGACTATGCTTTAGTTTTGTTTTTTGTTTGTTTGTTTGTTTTGCCATTGGAAGAATATTTCTATTACTTACATTTCCCAAGAGGAAGGGGCCACACCACACAGGGTCAGAGAGAAAATACTGGGGTTTGGTGAGGGCCAGAAGAAAGGCCAGAGCCTTTATTAGTGTTTCCGCCAGACCAGGCCTGCAGAGCAGAGTGAAGAGTTGAGGACCAGCTTGTTTGAACCATTCCAGCAGACTTTGTTTGGGCTGGAGGGGTACCTGGCCCAAGGGTGGGTTAGGGTAGGGGCAAATATTGGCTTGGTATGTGAGGCTTAGATACAGTGGGTGTTTGGGAGAATAGATTCAGGTTGATTGGTTCCCATGTGAAGGAGGATGTAATTTTCAAGGTGCTGCAACCTTCACAGCAGGGACAGTGCAGCCGAGGTGGTGGAGGTAGAGGTGGAGGGGGACGCAAGACCTTTAATGAATGTAGTCACTTTGGTCAAAAAAAAAAAAAAACTACGGTTGTATATTTATTTTCTTATTTATTATCTGGAGCATAAGGGTGCTGAATAGTGATAGCAAAACCCAGCAACCTCGACATTTAAAATACTTAATACCTTAAATAAAATGTGAATCAACCTAATTATAAATATTCTTATATTTTTAAAAAGAAAATAGTATAACGCCAGGGAAGTAAACTTAGGTAACTCAGACCTTCAAGAGAGAAAGCAAAGGCTGAATTCTGAGCAAGGCAATGTCCTTATATGAACTCATTATCATTAATGACAATGGAAGGAGCAAGCATGCCCCCTAAATCCTTCCTACCTGATTCTGTTACATCTTATTATCACACAAACTCCGCAGTCATTGCATTGAAACTGCTTTCAATTGTGTGCTGGCAATTTGTTGGCTCCTAGGGAACTCAGATTAAACAAAAACAATGAGTAGTTTCAATGACATTTCAACAAAGTAAACGGGACATTGCTGTTTGTTTCTTCCTTCAGGCCAAGTCCAAAGGGCACTTTGAAGATGGGGTTTGAACACCATCTGAAGCTGACAGAGTTGTAGTCCTTTTGATTTTGTGCTGGGTGAGGGCCACCACGGGGCCAAAGTTGGCTCTAGATCCTTTGGGGAACACAGCTCCCATATGACCTTGAGTAAGTTGCTTCACTTACCTGAGTCTCAGTTTTTTCATTAAAACAAGGCATACTAACAGGAAGTCATTCCCAAGGATGTTTGGGGGTTAAATGAGATATTACATAAAAACTTCTAGCACCTTATCTGTACATAATCTGGTTTTAATAAACAGAAGTGATTATGATAGTTCCACAGAATATTATGTTTGTAAAATTCCTGAGTCTTCTGAGTGGGTCTCCAGAGTTCGTTGGATCCCCTGAAGCAGCCAGATGCTCCCCCACAATAGATCTGGCTGACCCGTCTTTCATACCTGGACTTGGGCTTCTACAGAGGCTCAGAAACAGAAAGCAGACAAAAGATTAAAGAAATCTTTTCGACAGATTTTGGGGATTAAGCAATGAGATTTCAATAACCTTCCTTAGTCACCTAAGTGGTGTTCTGGATCACCCAGAGTGAGTTCTCGTGAATTTTTAACTTTAAGAACCCTCAATACATAAATTTCTAAGTTTTCTGTTGAGTCTTGGTCAAGAACATTGGTTCTAATGCCGAACCAGAGACATTCAAAGTAGCAGTGATTAGATAGATGAAATTTTCTTTCTTTCTCACGTGAAAGTTAAGATGGGTAGCTCATGCCTTTGGTGGTGCCTCCGTGATCATCAGGAACAGCCTTCTTCCACTTTGTCATCCGGCTGTTTGTAATATGAGGCTTCCACGGAACGACCCCTCAGAGGTGGACCATTTTCTGCTCACAAACCAGCAGGAACTGCTGTCAGCCTGGGAGTCAACAGCATCTGTCGCCTCAGGCTCCTGGGATTATAGACAATTTATATTTTCTTCTTTCAAGTTACTTTTATTATTCTAAAGTTAAATTTTCTACCATGGACCTATGTATATTTCTAACAATAAAGAGAAAGCAAGGAGGGCTACTTTTAAAATGGTAAGTAAAATGTCTGTTTCTATTTAGAATGAGACTGACGTAAAAAAATTGTAAACCGAGCGGTCTTGGTCCGAGTCTAATCTGCTCAGGGACCTTGGGCAAACTGCTCGCTGTAAAACGGGGCGTACTAATTTGTTATGGTTGCCATAACAAAACCTCCCAGACTGGAGGCGTGAAGCTCCAAGATCAAGGTGCGGGCAGGTGTGGTTTCTCCTGAGGCCTCTCTCCTCGGCTTACAGCGGACCGCCTCCCTCTGTGTCCTCACTCGGCCTGTTCTCTGCGTCCCTGGAGGCTCTGCCCAGTCTGTGCTTTGTGAGTGTCCTCATCGCCCTTTCTTACCAGGACACCAGTCAGACTGGACGGGGGCCCACCCAAATGACCTCATTTTACTGTGGGTACTCGTTAAAGGCCCTATCTCCAAACTCGGTCTGAGGGGCTAGGACTTCAATATATGAGGGCGGGGGGCACAATTTAGGCCTTTATCAGGGGATTGTGACATATGTTTTCCTGTCTTTTGGCCATGGTGAGAGGTTAGACATTAGGAATACTGGCTCCAAGTGACACAACTGTGAAAACCTAAACATTTGGAACTGATTGTGAAGTAACTATACTTCCCCCTGTGACCAGAGGTCTTTGTAATTGATCATTTGCTTTCCATTACCGCTACCTGATGTACACATGCGTGGGCCATCGGCCTCCCTGGGGTAGACCTGTAGACTCGACGGGGAGCACCTGGCCTGGTGCACCCAAGCAGACAATTGTCCTGCCCCCTGGCCACTTCATGTGGACACAGCATTTCCTCCCAGGTCATGCGAGTATCCCAGAAATCGAGATTAGACTAGAAAATTTGCTTCTGTATTCCAACCCAAAGACTTTTGATAGTGTATTTTGTCTGCACCATTTATTCAGTGTGGGTGATGGGAGAGACCACACTGGCTCAAAAAAATTGAAATCCGTCTTAGCTGATGCAGCAAGACAAGATGCAGTGTCTAAAAACGTAATGAGTGGGGACCTAAGGGGTGTCCAAACCTGTGGGAAAATCTTATCAGAGTTTATTGGAACCAAACTGATGACATAAGCTGGGGAAGAAGATCTCAAATGGCCTGGAGAATAAGTTTTACAGCTTCTTTTATGAGTTTGAAGTTAAGGAGGGAATGTAAGGAAGACTGTGTGGAGGTGGGAGAAAGCAAAGTGGGAACTGGAGTACAGGACACTTAACAAGATGGTGTGCACTCTTGAGCATCTGTACCTGCTCCAGCACATGACTTCAGGCATTCTAAGGTGCGATGGCCTGGATGCACCAGAACAATGGACTGGGCCGACTTGAAACCTTTCACTAAAGAAGTCATACACCTGGGAGGTGACTACCCACCAAGACCTGCCCAGTTAGGAATTTACGATCAGATCACCCTGTGAGCTTATTTTTCATGGAGCCTCTTTTTTCATCCACGTGAGTGATCTGCACCCAGATCAGATTCTCAGAGTAGCTGAGATGACCCTCCCACTGACCACAGGCCACTTTTCCACATTTCCAAAAGTGGTGAGGCGGGGCAGGGTTAAAGAAGGTAGGAAGGAAGGGCAGAGTGAGCACCGTGTTTCTTAGTTAGAAGTCTAACCCCATTGTTACTAACAGTTCTTATACACAAAGGCTCATCTGGCCTCATCTACCTTTAGGCAGATAGGTATGTACCACGTCTGTGGGGATTCTGCCATCCTTTCTTGCTATAGCCAGAGGACCACAGTGTGTGTCCATGTGTGTGCACATGCATGTGTGTGTGAACATGTGTGTGCATACAGCCTGGGGGTGTGCAACAAGAACCAGAATTTGCGAACAAGATTAAAATAAGCATAGAAATAATGGGACCACCTACCTGCAAAGTGACCCAGTTCACAGATGGTTTGAAAAGAAGACTTTCGTTCATTCCACGCCTCCATAAGAGGCCCATTAATTCGTTCAACAAGCCTTGCTGTGTTCCTTCAGGCCCCTGGTCACTGGGGATGCCAGGGTGGCTGGATTACAGTCCTTGGCCCCAAGAGCCCAGGATCTAGAAAGATAGGCATACAAACCATCACAACAGATGCAGCTCCTCAGGCAGCCGAGCTTTCCTTCCACGCACGTTCCACACAAGATCTGAAATTGAAGTCAGATCCTGGCACTGGCTCCCCAAGAGCAGCAGGGCCCAGAACTCTTCAATCTCTTCTTGTCCGAGAACTCGCCTGGCCGCTCGGGCTTCTGGGAGACACGCACCTGTCTCCTCAGTCTCCCCTGGGCTCCGCCTCCCCTGGTGTGCTTACCATGGGCACCCCCACCCTCCTCGTTACCTCTGCTATGGACGCCCCCCGCAAATCCTCTTGTTAAAACCCCAACCCCCAGGACCACAGAATGTAACCATACTTGACTGACACTTAGGACTTTAAAGAGCTGATTATGTTAAAATGAGCTTTTTAAGCAAGCTTTTAAAAGATTTTCTTAAAATTGTGAGCACTATTGTTCAGTTTCTCTTGAGAGGTGCTCTGGTTTCCCTTGGTCTTTATTCTTGGTATCAATGGCAACAAAACAGTCTACCAAAATACACTCCTGTGCTAGAAATTTTCCAGTGAACTATAACTTGTCTCAAAATGAGAACGAGAAATGGTGCTTATGTCATCAAACCGGTGATTGCTATTGCAGAAAATTAGAGTCTGATTTGAAGAAATGCTGATCTGCTGTCAGGTGGAAAACTGCTGTTTCAGCGCAGCCCATTTATTTAGGGAAACATTCCCCAAGCGGTGAAACTCACACCTGCCTATCAGCCCTGCGTCCCGCATGCTCTGGTTGTGCCGTCCGTACTGATCGTGGAGATTTCGTTCGATGCTATCGTATTAATATTTCCTAACTCAGTGAACTTCCATGGTCTACGGTCAGCCCTGAGAGAGGATAAGACGTACATGGGCTGTGTTGGCTTTTTGGCCAATGTGCTGAGCTCTGTAAGAAATGCTTCTTTGAAGGTTATATGCTTGGAGCTCTCTTTATAGCTATGGGGATAGATCTCCTCATTTGATTATGAATTCATCTGATGTTGCCCACATTTATTCTCTGTTATGATTAACGGCATCCATAATGGAAAATTGAGGTTATAGGTGTAATGAGGGTCATAAAGCAACAAAACGTTCTCCGGCCTGCCCAGCTCTGACCGTGATTTGCTTAGCACCATGTATTGGCCACAGGTTTACGGGCTCCCTCTTATAAAAGGCCCATATAGTTAGGCCTGTGGTCTTTCTATGGCAAAAAGAGGCATATCCTTTCATCTACTGAAAATAGTTCTCTAAAGAAAACTCATCATATTATTCTTGAAAGATAATTGAATTTAGATTCCACACATAAAAAAATCTGTGGTTGTGTCCAAGTATATGAAAGATGTGAGTTAATATATTCTGGAAACTATTACCTAGGGAGGTAAGTGTAAACAAATAAACAGTTCAGCTCTTCGCTTCAGGTGATCCCTGTAAACTAATTTATCCGTGAAAACAGTTTGCTCCTCTGGGAAAACAGTGTATGAAATCAGGTTGCTCACCTGTGAGAAAAGCTCATCTATCAGGCAATAGCTTACTCATCACAACCCTTACTTCCCTGTGCCCTCCAGTCCTAAACCATTGTGTCACACACACTGACAAATGTCAATTGGTTCTTGGGGTTAAAAAACCAGCCCTGTATCACTGGAGCTCCTACCCCAAGCTCTGTAGATAACCTTCCTTGAAATCTTCCTTCTGAGACATTAAGGTTGTTCCTCCAAGGTGGTGTTCTTCTCTGTCATAGTAAATCTACTAAAGTTAGCTTTTGAAGAGGTGACAGTCAACAGGAGGGGGGAAAGGAATATTTACTGAGTATGGGTATAGATGTTTATTATGTGTCAAACCGTCATATGTTGTTATCCATGTCCTGTGCTAATTTGTATAGAACACATTTAAGTCGGTGCTAAGTTATGCTGTGACTTGTAATAGGAGAGAGTGAAGTCTTATATCTAGTTATTTATTCTACTCATAACACACAGCAATGAAGACTTCTTAACCATGAAAGAGTTAAAAAAGTGGAAAGATTTTGGGGCCTGAAGCAAGCTGCCACTTCCCACTCTCCATGCGTGTCTCCACGCTCCTCTACAAGTGTTGTACCGACACAAGTGGCATGGGAAGCTTTGCGTTTGCACCCTGCTCCTGCCCGATGCCTGCCTCTCAAAGATAGCTTCTGTTGCTACCACCTTTCCTCAAAAAGCTAGCATGGCCCCATAATTCTTTGCTCAAGTCCAGCGTTACAGGTTGAATTGTGACCCCCTCCCAAGAAAGATATGTCGAAGTCCTAATCCCCGGTGCCTCAGAATGTGATCTTATTTGACAATGAGGATTGTTACAGAGGTCATTAGGATGGGCCCTCACCAGATATGATTGGGGTTCTTATTTTTTAAAATAAGATAAGATAATTTGGAGACAGAAACAGACACATAGAGAGTGCAGGGATGTGAGGACCCTCACAGAAGACAGTGAAGCATCCACAAGCCAAGGAAGGCCAGCGATCACAGACCAATGTCAGATCTACAAGAGGCAGGGAAGGTGCTCCCCTGGAGGGGTTGGGGAGAGTGTGGCCCTGCCCGTACCTTGATTTCAGACTTTTGACGACCAGGACAATTTCTGACGTTTCCAGCCACACAGGGCTGGCGCTGTGTTACAGCAGCCCTAGACAACTGATACACCCAGAGTCAGCATTTCAAAGGAAAGAATGACTGCACAAAACCTTTCCCTATTTTTGTTACATATGTAATTCACATATGAATTCATTTTCAACTGTCACATAATATGGTTGGAGGCAATGTTAATGGGTAAAAAGAACTGACTGATGGGTTTCTGGTTACCTAGGTGGACTTTTTACATTAATTCTTAGAGAAATTATTTGTCTTTATAACTCTTTTTTAAAATAAACTATCTTTTCCCAAAATATGACTTGGATGGATAATGTAGACCCTACCTGGGTCTACTCCGAGCTGGGTGTTTCACATATATGACTGAAGTTGTTGGTGTAGTTATCAATACCTTTTCTGAAGATAGAAAACTGAGTTTGAAAAAGCTAACTAAAGCCTAAGGCCATGTAACGGATACCTGATAAAGTCAGTCATGGTTACTTATTGCCATCTTAAAGCAAAGCCCACCTTTCAACTCAGCAATTTCCTTGTTTCAGAAATGAATCACAAAGATCAGTGCACAGTAAGGGATCATCATAGGATCCATGCCCAGCATCATGAAGGAAGATGCTGTTTTGGAAAAACAAGATGTCAGTGGCCAAGATCTTTTCTCCAAACTTTCAAAGAAGAGTACGTATACAGTTAATCTAGAAAGACAGATTAAAATCTACTAGGTGTCAGACCCTGAATTAGGTACTTTCATAGATCAAACTTTTAATCCTTATACCAACAAAAAAATCTATCACTGTGTATTAAGATTATAAAGGGTTCATATTAAAGCAACACAAATTAAACCTTACTGACAACAAGGATACTTAGAGTTTCTTCACCTTTCCCTCATTTGCTGCAAGAGGTGGGTTGGATAAAGTGTTTTAAATGCTCCACGATGGGCTTCCTTGTGCAGCTTTCCTTAGTCTAGCTCGGCAGCTGTCAAGCTCTGACAAGGAAAAGGATTACCGTACAAGACATGTATGGCACTCAATGAATACTAGGCTCCATGAGTCATTTGAGTGATTTTCAAAGATAACTTTAATTGCACGTAATTTTTGCCTTTGTGCTAATCCCTGGTTTAATGTGCAATTTAATAGCAGTTGTTGTGATTAAGCTTCACATTTTGCACTGATTTTCCAGCATCCAGTGTAAAAAGGACAGCATGATCATAAAAAGTCCCAGACTCCAGTATGTAAAGGCCAACTGGAAGGACCCAGAAGGGGAATTAACGCTCTCCAGCATGAATGCAATCAGTGTGTTTTCACTGGGAAAAGTCTTCCCACGTAAACTTCACTAGGTTTCTAAGTTAGTTGACCAGGAGATCAATATATAGATCAGAATTTTTGCAAAGCAGTTTAAATAAGATCTCAGAACATCCTTAGGACAAAGGTAAAATGGAGGCTGAATGATCATAAGGGGAGTTCCTAACATATTGGAGGACCCTCTCTGAATGGCAATCAGCTTCACTTTAGAAAGAAGTCACTAGTAGCACACTGAAAGTTTACCTGACTTTTTGTTGGAAAATACTTAAAGGTGATTGATATGGTAAGAACAACATAAATTTGTCTCCTTTGCAAATAATGTGATTCTGGGAGGAATAGCCTATGCCCTGGATAAAAGATTGGAATCTGAAAAGAACTCAATAAATTAGAAATACAAGTCAAACCAAACACCATACAATATACTACAAATAAATATAAATTCTGCTCTAGGATCCCTACACTAAATACATAAGAAATATGAAGGGATGGAAAATATCTATGGGCTTCTTTTCTTTTCTTTTTTTCTTTTTGGTTGAATTATTAGCAGGAAGTGCACAGAAAATAAGGTGAACTTGATCTTCTTAGTGATAACCCAGAACAAAAAGAGGATCATCAGACCTCTCTGACTGCGCTCAGGCCACTTCTTGACCAATGGCATCATTTGAGGAAACAAGGTCTAGCAGAAATGGCAACAAACTCAAACAGACACAGGGAACAGCAAACAGAAAGGTGAGAACACTGGAAGTCATGCCACACAAGGACCCATCTGGAGCAGTTCCATATAGATAAGAGGGGAATTGGAGGAGGTATGGCAGCTGTCTTCAAGTATCTGCATGGCTGTCACCAAGAAGGAGTAGTCAAATCCATCTAAGCCCAGCAGGACAGAATCAGAAGCTACAGGGAAATGTCGCAGGGAAGTGGATTCCAGTTTGAAATAAAATGCTTTCTAGAGTGGCCAGGAATGAAGCAGGCTGTCCCCTTGCCCTAATGAGGTTCAAGCAAGGGTGAGTGGCCGCTGATTGAAGAAATCTGGCCACCACTCACAATTGCTTACTTAATATCCATCCTCCACTTTCTCCCTTTATAACCACACTTCAGTTTTATTTGCTGGTAATGCAGACAACCCAGTTCTAACCTCAGAGTAACTTAGACCTTGGAGAAATTCCATGCTGGGGCATTGGAGTGAGCTTTTGATTTCCTGATAAGAAGGAACAGATGAATGGCTTGCAGCCACCTCCCCACTTCATTCTGCCTGAAGTGAAGATGCGATGATAAATGCTGCAGAAGTGGTTTTGAATCCTGAGGAAAAGGCCAAGACAGTCAGGGAGAAGCTGACCTTCAGTTCTGACATTGCAGGCTGCTAAACCAAAGGCAGCAACTGCTGGCTTCCAGGTACCCTGCTATGTGAGAAAAATATGTTCTCATTTGCTTAACCCAACAGCAGTCAGATCTTCTATTATTTGCAGCCAAATGCATTCCTAACTAACCCAGCAAAATGAAATGCAAATAACAATGTCAGGGGGTTAGATTAATTCTAAAGTCCTACAAAGATTAAGATTTCTTTTAGACCACAAACTAAGTTAATTCCTTAAAAATTTCTTTATTGCACCAATAAGTTTCCTCCTGAGTACTCACTATATAGGTGGTAGTATACTAAGAGCACTAAAACACTCCCTTATGTATATATAGTACCAAAACCTCTAACTTCATGCCAAAAGTTCAGGGGTACATTGGAACCTCTCAACAATGCCACTGTAAGGAGAGATGCTTTTGTTTGTGACTGAGTTTTCTGTAGTGGTTCCTATACAGTATTGTAACTTCACACTCAAATCCATGTTTGTTTTAAGTTCTCACTGTTTGTGGCATCCTGGGATTTATTCTCCTTAGTTCAGAGTCTGTAAGGAAGGCTTTGGAGATTTCCAGTAGATCCCACACATTTGAGTCAACATCTCCCCCTGACAGGAGGGAGAGAAGGTGCCATATGGGAACTATTGGGGAGGGCGTCCTGAAGAAACAGAGGGTCCCTAAGCCAGGAGGAAGTCTGTGGTCATTGCCTGCTTTGGGGTATGGAGAAGGAGGACTTCACAGGGGATGAGTCTCAACCCCGGCACTTTGGATGAAGACTCCCCATCCCCCCCCCCCACTGCCCCCGACACACACACTGACTAGCTTCCTCTAGGGATGGCATAGCCATTTCTGTGCAGCTAGACCAGCACGATCCTGGTGTGCTGAAGATGAGGAGCCAACCCTCAGACTGAGGGGTCTCCTACACACCAGCTTAAACTCAGAGACACAGTGGACAGTGACCCAGGAGTCCAGGTTTCAGTACCACCTCCGAGAGATGGTAAAGGCACTCAAGCAGGTGCCAGCCAGGGTCAGCAGTGGAAACAGAAGGGGTGAGTCCAGTTGACTGGAACCAGAGCTAAGGCTGATTTTAACCACAAGTGGAGGCCAGTACCAACCTGGTGGCTTGGTGGTGTCCAACCAAAGAAAGACGAGTTATCCTGAGGATGCTGTCTTGCTTTGCCAACAACACTGGTTTCCCAGGTAATTTGGAAAAGGGGAAAGAAACCACATCCCATTCTAAGAAATGGGAGAAAACCACCAGAAGCATAGCTGGGAAGTCTACTTCACATTCCAAGAACTGTGGTGTGGGCTTGAGCTGAAGAAAGCCTCCATTGTAGCCCAGTTCTGCAAGCAGTAGCAGCTGTGGCCTCAGAAATTAAGACGTTACATATCAGATATCAGGTTACTTAATAATACTTTTCAAGCTGTGAACTGTGAGGCATTAATGAATCATGAAATCTACTGAGTGGGTGTCTAACATTTAAAATTGATAAATGGAGTAAAATAGACCGTATAGAAAGTATTAATGCACATCGCCTGTTGTAAAGGTATACGAAACTTTTAGAAGAATGTGTGCCTGTGCACGTATCACCAGATTTTGATGTCAAATATTGATGTATTTCTTCCTGTGGGCCAGGGTCAAAAATGTTTGAAAGTCACTGATTAAGAGGTTCACTGCCTAGGTAAATAATTCCTTTGAATTATATAATCTTCAGAACATTTCGTATCCTGTTTCATTTTTATGATTAAGTGAACAGGAAGTGAAGTGGTGCAGGACATTGACCAATATGAATTAAATGAATGTCTCCTGATTTTGGAATGACATGTTCTGTTCTTCGGGCTCCTGCGAATGTTCATACTCTATTCAGCAAGAGGATTGTTTGTTCTTTTCCTTCCCTCCTTCCTTCCTTCCTTCCTTCCTTCCTTCCTTCCTTCCTTCCTTCCTTCCTTCCTCCCTTCCTCATCAACAGTGATTTATTTCCTGGAACATTCTCTACCTCCATTTCCATAATTTGATCATTGATTCCAATATTCTTCCTTTTGATCTTATAAAAATTCTGTTTTTAGAAATTACAATGTCTTCTCCTGAAATATTTAAGAACCATGGAAGTGTTTATTAGCCTTCCCTTTTTCAGCACAAGAAAAAGCAAGGCCTTGCTGTTTTCTTTGATTTTACTCAGTGCTTGTGAAGACACATCAAACAAGAACACAGCTTCCAGAACCCCCTGACAGACGCTGGTTCTAGAGGAGAAAGATTCTGAGAGAGAAGGGAAAGAGGTGTTCTGATTGAATGCATGTGGTTTCCAGAGAAGTATCACACACACGGAAAAGGTAGAGTACTCCTACAGAATGAAGAGATCTCAAGGGGCCTCCTAACCCATCCATCTTTGATCTAGAAGGAGCACAAGGAAATCCTGGATGGGTAAGGCCACCAATGCGCACATAGTCCCAGGTCTTTTAAAACTTGGTGCAATTTCATGGGTGGGACTGATAAGAACTAATGTTATCTCTGATAAAAAAAAATCAGCAGTAGAAAGCAAGCTTCCACGGGGCCACGAGACTCACTGGTCTCTAACCTTCCTGAGATGTCAGACTCTTCAAGCCCAGTAAGACTGTCACCTGCTGCTTTGGGGGTACTCAATGCTGCATCCTGCCTCCCCCTCCCCAAATTCACATGTTGAAATTCTAACCCCTGCATGTGATAGTATTAGAAGGTGGGGATTTTGGAAGATTAAGACAGAAGGACGGTGCCCTCATGAATAGGATTAGTGCCCTTAAAAAGGAGACCCCAGAAAACTCACTTGCCCCTGAGCCATGTGATGGGAAGTGACTGCTAATGGGTTTCTTTTGGGGATGATTACGATGTTCTAAAGTAGATTGTGATGTAATGGCTGTACAACTCTAAAAACCATCTACAAATAATCTCATTTATCTAGTCATCAAAGAAAAGGAAAGAAAACCTTTACTTACCAAACCTGGATATATTCAAAAGCAAACCCCTGTACTCCAAACTATTTCTTTAACATTTCTAATTGGATTTTAACAAATTAAATCAGCACAATTTATTCCAAATTAATAAAATATACTATAGTTTAATTTCAAAGTCAGTCTTTTAGAATCCTGGTTTCATTCTGTCTTCCATTCAGTAAAAGTAAAAGCTCCTATTTTCCCACTAAAAAATGGCACTTGTTCTTAACTTTAGAAATATTCCCTTACAATTGATTGTTAACTGTATGTTGTTCTTTTGTTCTCTGTGATCCATAGATCTGTTTTACATGTTAAATTTTGAAATAGAGACAGTGAACTACCTCATGAATATTTCTGAACAAGGGCATTATTGAACAAAAATGGCCCTTGGTGAGGACTGCCTTTCCCTTTGCTCACGCCCAGGCCTTCCCACTCCCCGTGGTAAGTAGGGCACTTGGTGCCTGCTGCCTCATTCAAGCTGAACTGTACAGAACAAAAGCATTCGCTCTGACTGGGGACGTTGTGTCTGGACCCCGCGTGCTCCCCACTGTGCCCATTTCCATGTGCTGCCCACGGGAATTTCTGCCAAGTCTTCAGCAGTTGCAGCTGATGAAACACAAGTCCCTGATGTTCACAACTTCTGTTTGCAGTAATTTCTGCAAACAGGCCCTTCCTGACAAGTATGAAAAGCAAGGCCAAATACTGTCTTCCCATCTGAGAAGAGGTTTCTAAGCACTTGCCCCCACCCTCCAGCCCACTGTGCCCACTGCTCACGGAAGATCCGGTAGCCAGAAAGTGGCTCTCTGGCTTTGACTGGAGGATTCTTCTGGTTCGCTGCAGTCCTTCTTCCTTCCCTGGGTACAGAGGTGTCTGTCTTAGAGCAGAGAATGTGTGGATTCAGTACAAGACTGCCTGCAGACGTGCAAACACAAAAAAGGAATGACCATTTGAACAAACATATCAAGTCAATAAAGATGGAATGAGGATATTTGAAGGATTAGCAGGGGCAGGGAAGCAGGTCACCTGTGGAACAGAGGGATAGGCAGCTGTGTTTTTCTTCTTTTAAAATCTGTTGCTCTTCAAAAAGAAAATTCCCACTAGTGCGTAAGAATTCCAAAATGTGAAAAATATGAGCTCATGGTAGACACTGTTGTGTCACTTTTTGGAAGCCGTCTTTGTTTTCTTTATTTCCAAAACAAAGCTTCCTTCTCCTCCTTCCCCTCCTCCTACTCTTCATCCTCCTCTTTTTAGTTCAAGAAAATTGTATTTCTGCACATGGCCAAAGCTGAAGAGGCATAAAAACAAATACTGTAAAATAGTAGGTTAATAGGATGTTAACTAGACTTATTGTGGTGGTCATTTTGCAATATATACAAATATCAAAGCATTGTGCTGTATACCTGAAACTAATATAATATTGTGTGTCAGTTATACTTTTTCATCTTCAATTATACCTTAATGATAAAAAAAACGGAAAAAAGTGCCAAAATACTTTCCTGGAAGCATAAAAAATACAAAAATATTATTTAAAAGTTTCTACCATTGTCGTCATGCCTCCTTCCAAACACAGTTGCTATTACCGGTTTCTCGTGCAGACCTCCAGAGATAGTGCGGCTACGAGTGCGTTCTGACGGGTTATTCTGAGCCCTGCAAAGACAAAACAAGATTTGCCACCCAGTGAACGACCATTCTTGTTTTTCCCAAAGAAAAGAGTGTGGTTGTGATATGGATTATGTGAGATTGTAAGGCTCCCTCCTAAATCTTCTGACCCCTGTAGAATTCCCTACAGCAGGATTGTCCCTGTTCTTTATCTACAGGTAAGAAGACACTCCACCCCTGCTTAGGCTGGACACCCTAAAATAAGGTCTCACCCAGAGTACCTCCGGTTCTAAATGGCAGGCCACAAATGAATGGGTTATTTTGCCAGCAGCATCTAAATGGAGTCCACCTTCGGCCTGGAAATGTAAATCAGACTCTTAGTGTATATTAGCTTGACCGTCAAAACAAAATACCACAGACTGGGTGGCTTAAACAACAGCCATTTATTTTCTCACATAGTTCTAAAGGCTGGAAGTTCAAGATCAAGTCGCCCACAGAGTTGGTCTCTGGTAAGACCTCTCTCTTTCTGGTTCACCTTCTGCTGTGTCCTCACACAGACATGGCATTTTCCTGGTGTCTCTTCCTCTTCTTACCAGATTATTTTTATAGATTTTATCCATTTTATTAGATTACAACCCCACCCTTAGGACCTCATTCAGCCTTCTTTACTTCCTTAAAGACCCGTCTCCAGACACAGCCACATTAGGGCTTCGACGTACAAACTCAGTCCACACCCGTTAGCAATAGTGGCAACTGTTTTAATAAAATAACTACAGCTACTATTTATATTTAAGTACCTGCTGTGTGTCAGGCAAAGTACAGCAGGCTATATGCATATTATTTACAGTTCTCAAAATAACTCCATTATTATACCTAGAGTGATGCTCAAATTAACAATCGATGTGGTTTGAGTGTTGGCCACTCAGAACAAACACTGGTTACAAACAATCGGAGGGGCTGTTGTTCCAGTGATTGCAGACTAGAGATCAGCCCCAGATAACTCCATTCCACATACAGAAGGGGAGGTTTGGGGAGCCTGGGTGAACCGTACAAGCCCACAGTTGGTAAATGGTGGCACAGGGACTAGAAGACACATCTGTCTGACTCAGCATTGTTATGTCTTATTGTGGCCTTCCTGGGAGCTTTCTGCCAGAGATTTTCATATTCCCCTGCCTTGGTGAGCCTGTGAGTGTGTCCCAGCATGCCCACAACTTCATTGCGGTGCCTGTTATAAAAGACGTCGGCTGAGTGTTAAGGTCAGTTTGGCCTCTGGCCCATCTCTGAGCTGACCCAGACCTTGGTGCAGGGGTCTTCCTCGACACCACTCTTTGGCTCACATCTTGAAAGTATTGCAGGGTTTCTGAATCTGGGCCTTTGATCCCTGGGTCTCTCCCAAAAGATATATGTGGGTCTCCAGTGGTTGTTTGTCTCCGTCCATGAACGTGGCCTCCACTCTCCGCTAGGTCAGGTGTGTACTGCTCCTGCTCACGGTGCAGATTACACATTTATCTAGTCCAATCTCAGGGCTAGGACTTCAGTCTGATTATCTATCCTGAAGTACCGAATGCCAAATAAACTGCCTTCTGAGCGCTCCATTTTCAGGCTAAATCCTTTCTTTGAGCAACTTCCACTTCAGCTGCTAATGCATTCCTTCATCAGCTCTTCTCCCACTCCCCAATAAACTCTTCTTCCCATTCTAGGTGCTTCTCATTCTCTCCTTCTTTCTTTTTTTATCTCTTTCATTTTCTTTTTTTGTTTACCCTCTTATTTAGGGCTGTGTTTGCACATACTCAAATAAGCAGCCTTTACTCTCGATATTTAGGGCTTAAGAACATTCCTATCTCCTGATCTGCCAGGGGCTCAGGTATCCATGGGACATTATATAGAAGTCTCCATCCATCGATCAGTCAGGGATATCTACAAGCAACCCAGAATTATCCCAAGTTCAAGGCCCTTTCATTAAATATTAAAAAGCAGCCTCGTTCATCTCGAATTTTACCACCCTTCCCCCAAATGTCACTTTGTCCAGAGGAAAAAGGGAGTGCTCTGTTATTGGGGAATTTGCCCACACATTCCAACCTTACCTGGATGCACCCTCCATTTCTTCAACAAAGACCATGTGGTAGTGTTCTATTGTCCTGCATCCTGCTGTACACCTTGTTACTAGAATGTACATTTGTAGAACAAGCAGAACTTAGCTCTGTAGATAGACCCTAAGGACACTTAGCGTTCTGACAAAGGAGAAGCCATCTTTTCATAGCTGCCTTTTGTTTGATAGCCCTAGATGTTGTCTTCTAGGTCACACACACTGTGTTGGCCCAGAGTTCCTCATGATAAAGCACCCCTTGAAGATGACTCTAGATTGCCTTTTCCTCCCTGAAAAGTGTCCCTCTGCAGCTCCACAATCCTGACCACTCTTCTTTTTTCATCATAATCGACAGTGAAGATGCCAGCTTCACCATATTGGAAAACTGCCTAAAAACAGGAAGGTGTGGTGTTCCTATGCCAAAACACCCACATGGAGGTGTGTTTTACATGCTCAGGCCTGAGAGGTGCTCCTGGGAGAGGACTCATTTCCCACATGTGCACTGCTGTGGTTGACACCAGAAACCGAGAGGCATCCGGGAAAGGCAGTGTAGGTCCTGAACCGGAAACCTCAGAAGTGGTCCCAAGCCATCCAAGAGCTGCTGTTCACGCCTTCATTTGTCACCCACTGAACGTTAACTGAGCACAGCCCATGTGCCAGAGCCTAGACTGGGTGTGAGTGTCCAGCAGTGGTGCACACAGGCCTGGGCACTGGTCTCAGGAAGCTGACAGTGTCCCAGAAAGGTGCCCTTGGCTCCTTGCTGTAGCTTGTCACCTGGGGCACTGACCGGCAGTGGCGCAAGCTGCTGAGCTCATTACTGGGCTTTCACAATACCCAGCAACCTAGCCCCAGGGAGCCTCCCTTGGCCCCTGAAACACTCGTAGCTGGTGAACCTCAGCTTTCAAAACCCATTCTTTGTTTTTTTCAATTACAGTTTATGGTCGATATTATTTTGTATCAGTTTCAGGGGCCTTGTCAAAGGCCTTGGCTTTTTCTGGTTGGGGAAACATTGACAGAAGTTTAAAGCAGGCACCCAATGAGCAGTTCTTGCTCCTGACATTACAGGGAAGGTTGCTCCGAGTGCATGCTGGTGAGACTGTTTTCTCAAGAGGGCTTAATCCCATTAGGACAGATTCTGCGACTCATGCCCATTCTTCGAACCCTGAGCAAGTAAATGCGGGTGACATTTGCTCAGGTTAATGCTACTCAGACAAGTGTAAAAGGGTCACCATGCTACCCGCAAGCTCCCTTCCCCCGCAAATCGTCTTTTCTGCAGCTTACCTTCCTTGGCTCTGGAAAATAAAAGCTACCATGTAAATTGTTCTTCCTTTTGAACTTAGTGCTATCTGCCTTCTGCAAAGAATTGTCCTAATATTGCTTTTGAAAGGAATGGCTTGAAAGTTCTAAAAGCCAGTACCTCTTGGCCTTGTTTAAAAGGAAACAAACAAACAACAACAGAAAAACCTCCATTTAGTAACTGACCCTCTGCCTATTTACCACTACTGTTTATTTGCTTTCAAATAGTTATAATTCTTAAAGACAAGAAGACCTAGGCTCAGAAAGAGGATGATTAATGAATTATTCTAACTCTGGTGACTGAAACACAGTAAAGTTTTGGTTTCTGAGTGGTGCTTAGAAATGTAACTCCTCCTCTTCTTTTTCAGTATTTTGATTTTCTAGATGATCTTAAAAGAATGGTGTGATCTTTAAAGAACAATATTCTACTGGGTCCCTCCAGATCCAGGCTTGTCTATTATCCAGTAAATACTTTTGGTTGATGCACCGAGAGGTGACTCAGTGTGTTGACAGGGGACTCAGTATTTCATCCACCTCTGCTTGTACCTATGGGTCATGGGAGCTCAGGAATCCACAAGCACCTCTGAAGGTATAGCTGGGGCCCCGGATGTTGCTATTGGACTAAGGTCCCCCTTAACTGGCAAGGTTTGTTCCCATCAGAACGGATCTTGCACAATTGGAGAATACTTCAGCAGGAAGGCACTCAGCTCCCCAGTTATGTCCAGTCCAATCCCCAATGCCTGGAGCCTCAGGTGTGAGGTGGGATTTGGGTGTCGGGCAGGATGGGCCCGTGGTCTAATGAAGCCTGCCAGCCCTCATCCTAGGTTCAAGGGCTTACAAAAGCTTTTTGCATTCCATCACAGCCAGCACCATAAGTTCTGGAATTGAAAGCTATGCACATGGCCAGTACATCTTGAGGAGATTCCTCTTGAAGTGCTGGGAAAATCGCCCTCCATGGAAAAATTTTTTTCTGCCATCCTAGTCAGGGTTTCCCATTTCTGAAGCCAGTTAATCATATAGCTACACCTTAAAATAACAATTAATTCATTTAAATGTTACTTCATTTTGTTGCATGGCATTACCAGTATAATTTTGGAACTCACTTCCCCGTATCAAACGATTGTGTCCTTAATGGGGAAGACATTTCTAATAGGTCTTACAGGCTATCACAACTGCATGCGACTTTGTGATTACTTTCTAGAAAGTTTTTATTCCATTAAGAGAAATGAATTATTTTCTTCACTTGAAGGAAGGCTAAGAAGTTTATTTAAGGAGAAATAATAAATATTTTTTGATGTTATACCTTTAAGGGTACAGTAAGCTGATTATAAAGGATCTACTCGGGAAATTTGTACTATTTTCTTAGTCCTAATGAGAGTTGTGGGTGGTAGTGGGGGCAAGGGGCTGGAGAGAACAGAGAGAAGGTCAAGTGTAATTCAATGCGCAGGTGGTCAGATCTAATAGGACTGGAATATAAGCCTGTTTAGACTGATCTGCATGACTCTGCCCCTTAACTCACATAGTTGGCTGATTGTGCTTGACATGTGGCTTTTATTTTCCTGAAAGAAGGCAAATCATATAGACAAACATGCATTGTACCCTTTCACAAAAGGCATGTACTAAGTAAGCTCTTTAGGTGAGTACAAACAAATAAAAGATGCAGTCTTTGCCCTCTTTAAGGCCTTTCATTCAGCAGGAGTGAAGTTAAACACCATCAGAAACAGTACTAAAGATGTCCGTGGTAGCAGTTAGGGGGGTCGGCAGTGGCATTGGGAACTGTCCGCTCCCAAATCTCTCCTTGAGCTTTGGACATGTACTCAAATGAATGGGAATACAGTAGCTAGTCAGCCCCAACATGCAAAAGGCCCCTTCTCCCCA
This sequence comes from Tonatia bakeri, assembly GCA_004024845.1. Taxonomy (NCBI): domain Eukaryota; kingdom Metazoa; phylum Chordata; class Mammalia; order Chiroptera; family Phyllostomidae; genus Tonatia; species Tonatia bakeri. The sequence goes on from PVIA01000637.1 coordinate 284,052, forward strand.
GGGCAGAGCTTGTCCCACGAGCAGGGCTTGGGCTTCAGAGGCTTAAGAGAGAATTCCCTCACCTGCCTTCCTAGCCTTAGTGGAAGGCTGGACACATGGAACCAACTCCAGGTCCGTGTCCCAGCCTGTTACCAAAAAGGAGCTGGACTTGGGAGTCTGAGGATGGCCCTCTTCAGAACGCAGAGAACACTGGAAGGACGCTGCTCACCGCTCTGCCCCCGGGGCCAGGCACGGAGCGGCATTCAGCAGATGCCGTTCACACGAATGATCCCATGAACGGACACATTCTTATTTTACGCCAAGGAAAAATGCAGCTTTATTGTTTCTAAGACCAAACACTAATTAGACGAATATTCTCGCTGCATTTATGTCACGGCTGCTGTAAAGTTAATTTTAATTTTAGTAAACATATATTCCCATTAAACCATAAAAATGTTTTTGTAATCTATTTTTGTACAACCCTAGGAGGTTAATGTAGAATAAGTGCATTAACCAAGGAGACAAAATTGGGGTTAACTATTATGTTTTAGAAAATCATGTTTGGATAAAATTCAATTTCTGTCACTTCAAAAAAGTAAGTATTTCTAATAGAATGTTTATCGTCTGGAACACGAAGTACTATATGCAACTTGAAACTTTAAAATGAAGAAACTTTGTTGCATTATGCAAATGTGAAGAAAAGAAATCATGACAGAAGCTCTTAGATATTTCTAGTCAATCATTTTTATTTTAAGAGTTGCCTGGTTGTCACTTATCTTAGTTGTAGATCAGAATCAAGTAAATTGATTCATTGAAACCATTCTGCAGAACTAATGACAAAAAGTCGGTCAGCAGAGCGCCATGTCTAGCTGTTTAATTTATTCTACGCATGGCTACCCACTGGAGAGGAGGGGACGAGAAAGAGAAATTTGGTTTAGGATGAAGACCATTTGTGTTAGAGACTGAGGATTCTTCCCAAGTCTGTCTTGTGAGGGAGTGGCCGTCTAGAGTTATCTGCTTACTTTTGTTTGTTTGTTTTTGAGGTTTCTTATCTGTTTTCTAAGATAAAATATCTTTACTATTTTTAGGACTATGTAAAAAATTATACTAACTATGAAAATTCAGGTAAGTGAAATAAAAAGTTCAAGTATCTTTACTCTCCAAAGGTAATCATTGTGAAGAATTGAATATGTCTCCTTTCTGGTCTTCTTTTCTAAGTGTAACAAAAAATCATAGCTTTAAAAAGTAACATAATATAGTACACATCAGGGGTGTCAAACTCATTTTTGCCAGGGGCCACATCAGCCTCACTGTTGCCTTCAAAGGGCCGAATGTAATTTCAACTCCTTAACAGTTAAGGAGTAGTTACATTTATACAGTCCTAAAATTATTTCAGCCCTTTGAAGTCAATTGCGAGGCTGATGTGGCCCCCAGTGAGAATGAGTTTGACACCCCTGATATATGTGATATTTTGTAGTATTCTTTTTTAATTTAATGTTTTTCCATATCAATTTTGTTTGGAATAAATATATCATTGTAAATTATTTTGTAAGACTTGGATTATGGGCAAGATTATGACATTTGGTATGAGCATAAGCAAGAAAATATTTCAGACACAGTAACATATAGACATAAAGACAGAAATTACTACCAATTTTCCCTAATCTAAGAATGGTTACTTTTCTCAGACCCTGTAGTGTAGTTTGGATAAAACAGACCGATTAAATTAAAAATGACAACAGTATCTTTGTTTTAGGTCTGCCTTTCCCTCCACTAATGGAGTTAAGTGGATACAAGTGACTTTTATGTAAGGGTTGATTTTATAGTATTCATTTTCTGGTAATTATGATTTTTTAAATATAAAGAATGTTATTACTATTAACAAATTGTTTTATGAAAGAATGTACTTCCTGTCAGTTTTTCAATTCCAATTTAACGGGGTTTTCTACTATCCTTATCAGAATAATTTTTTCTTTTTTTATTTAATTTTTTTATTGTTGTTCAAGTATAGTTGTCTCCATTTTTTAAAATTTGTTTTTCTCTGATCCTAACATAGTGGAGTAACTGGCCAGTTTACTGAGTTGTGGTCTAAGACAGGCTTTGGAATGACAGGCTTTGACATTGGAAGTTAGCGTTTTTGAAGGCAGAGAATGCAATGGACCACCCAAAGAAACACACACCAAAAAATAAATCCCAGGCCATAGTTCCAGAACAATTGTGCCATGTTCTCTGCACAGTTGCCCTCCTCAGCTGGTACATCTGAGCAACGCCATGCCTCCCATCGGCTATGACAGAGTAGCATTTGGCCCCAGATTTTGATCTGTCTCCACAATGGAGACGGATCAGAATCAGTTGAAAGAGCTGAGATTGCGCTGGTATTTTGAAAGCTATGAATGATAACTCTCTTACGTAAGTGTGGCGGGAAGCAGAACTCAACTCCCACTTCTTTACCTTCACAGCACTGTATCCAGGTGGATCTGCCCCCCGCACCCCTTGCTCTCGTGCCCCTTCCTGGGCACATCAGCAGACATGTGGTGATGATCTGTGGGTGCTGGGGATCCTCACTGCTGTTGTGAAGGGGTCCTTGTGCAAAGGCCCAGGAATCAGAATAGAAGCTGAGTGCTGCTCTCATTGTAGCTCAGGGGCACGTGCTTGTGAACACAGTCCAGCAGTTCATTCATACCCACAATGTCCCTTCTCATACTTCTGACTGTGACTTTTACCACCATTTTGATGAGACCAAGTGCAAGGAGATTTCCTGTTAGAACAAATAGACACACAATCAGGACAGTTTGATAAAGCTAGCTACCTGGGAAAATGTCACGTATCTGCATAATTTAAAATATTGTCCCAAGATTAAAAACAGTGCTGGATGTGTATGTTGGCTAAACAAATCATATCAAATTAATATTCATAGCTAAGAATTTCAAAGATACAGACATTGTAGTTACATCTATACCCTCCTCACTATTCCTCCTCCAGATGAGAACTTTTATTAGTTTCATGTATAACTTTCCAGGGTTTATTTATGTATAAGCAAAAAAATAAAAGGGGATATTTTATTGTCTTCATTTCCTATTCAAAACATTGCATAATAAAGTGAATGCTCTGCACTTTGCTCTTTCATTCAATATATCTTAGAGATCTTTTTATATTTCAGTGTAAAGAGAACATCCTTATTCTTTAAAGAAAACAGCTTTATCGGGATATAATTCACATATCATACAATATGCCCATTTGAAGTGTACAATTCAATGGCATTTAATATAGTCACAGAGTTGTACATCCATCACCGCAATCAGTTTCATAGCATGTTCCTTACCCCCCACACAGAAACCTGGACCCCTTAGCTGTCGCCTGCCAACCTGCCTACCCGATCTCCTTGTCCAAGTCGACAAATGATCTACTTTTTGTCTCTGTAAGTTTGCCTGTTCTGGAAATCTGCAACAAGGATCCAGTCATTTTAGTACTGATGGTAATACTAAGGTGTGAAAAATACTGTCCGCGGTATTCATTTCGGCTGCAGATGTTTGTCAAAACATGCAAAATACACAGAAATCTACCATGATTCTGTGGGGGAATAGAGAACATGGCCACTCTCCTCTAGTGGGGAGCACCCCGTTCCTCTACCCCAGTGGGTTTTTGTTAAGAAAGCAGACTCAGTTTGTGGATTCACAGTCTGGCAGAAAGGATCAAAGGGAACAGGTAACTTACAAAGATGCTAGCCGAACTCCTACGCGATTCTGGGCAGAGATTGGAGTTTTAACATATGAAAGGACTACAAGTTCCAAAGGTTTCCTGTCTTTGCCTTCAAATTCCAAGTTAATAACATCCTCCAGCAAACAGATCTCACAGGATCTTGCATATTCTATGTCCCAGGCCTGATTACACCAGGGGGTCCGCCAGCTCCGGTCTGAGCTGCCCCTTTGGTAGGCTTGGGCCTGGCAGTAGACAAAGGCATTCAGGAGACTTGGATTTCTCACACCTCAGTACAAACACGCAGGCTTAGAGGGGGCAAGGGTTGATGTCAATCACCCCTTCCTTTCCACAGCCCCTTCATTTCCACAGCCCCATGAGTCTCATCCAGGAGGCCTTCACGTGATCAATGCCTGTCTTAGGTTCAATCTCTATCCTAGAGAATTGTTACCTGTCATTGGCTACTTGATCAAGCATTAAAGGCCAGGCACAAAACAGGCAGCGTTCATGCCAGGGGAATAAGTTTTTGTCTCCTTAGTGGTTCCTGGTCCAGAGGTCTCTCACTCAGCCTAAGTCACGGGGAGTCACAGCTTCCTGAGACCAGGCAGGGTGGTCCCCAACATAAAGGTGTATATTACTAATCATAAAAAGATGGTTTTCTCATCAAATGCACATCAAGAGGACTATAACTTGTTTATTTACAAATTAGTTTGCTCTTGTTTTTTAGGTTAATTGAAGAAATCATCCCTCATTAACAATGCTTGTTTTCATTGGCAATGTGACTGCATTTATCATGGAATTGCAATTCACACAAAATAAAACATCTATTTATAACCCATTGAATCACTTCATTATATGTTAGGTGCCTGTCACCAGTCCCATTTGGAATATGTCAGAAAAAACAATCTCTAATATACCCTTAAAAAAAAGATGCTCTTCCTTTGAATATTCTCCCCTTTTCATTAGACATTTTATCATTGAGTTTTTTCTTTTGAAACTAAAGTTTCTTGAAAGAATAAGCAAATCCACGTATGTTCTGATTAATTTACACTTAATATGTTGAAATTTGGAGACTTCTGCAGAAGATCTATATATATATAAGATAAATATATAGATTTTTTTATGAGCAGCAAAGTCATTTGTCTCTTAAAGAACGAGGTAGGCATTGTCCAGGGTGCGTATTTGCCTAAGGCATCAAAGCAGTACAGCAGGAATTCTTTAGGGAGTGACTCCAGATCTCCTGAATGGAGGAATAGTGAGAGCAGGATTGGTGGCCAGGCCCTCAGGACCTTGGCATTAACTCTCAGAGCAGAACCAGAAGCAATCCCATACTAATGTATAGGTGGGCTGTCCTGGTGCTTTTCAGGCAAGAGACAGGAGAACTCCATCTAACAGGACTCAGGGGCTGAAACAGAGATTAACTGTTAGCAGGGCCCAGAAGTGCTCCTGAGGGTGCAGAGGGTGATATGGTGGCTTCCCATCTGCAGCAGGAAGACATATAAACTAAAGGTCAGACCCTCTTGTATAAACCTAAAATCTAAGCTGGAATTCTCCAAGGGGCCATACCATTTATTCTTAGGCAATGACAACAACGACAGCCACAAAATAATACAGTCCAACTTACTTATTTGTGGTAGTTGGCATAAACACTGAATTAGCAACTACTACAAAGTTGCTGCAAACACTGAATTACTGAACACTGAACCATTGCTCCTAGCAGCAATACAGGGTTAGGCTCCTGTGAGCCTCAGGTCACCATGTTTTTGTTAAGTAATTAGCACATAACTCTGCTTTATGAGTGCAGGCACCTACACCACTAACTCCTGGCCGAATGAAGCTCCTCGAGTGTATATCTGCTCCAGAACGCACACCACATTCTTCCTGTACGTAGGGACACTAGATAGTGCTCCCACACTAGGCTTGGGGGCTATTTAAACAAGAAACTCACCAACTAATGCACAAAAATGCCAAAGACATGGACTTCAGTACACCATGGTAAGGACACCTGTTCTAGTCTGAGAGCTAAAACAAGAAAGTCGAGCGTCACTTTATTTGACCTCAGCTGGAAATGTGTGCAGAGGGCAACACATTGTTTTCTGGTCTGCATGTGTCCATGAATAGGGTAAGAGCAGGGAGTATTCATTTGAAGGTTACAATAAATTTAAAGAGTAGGCATATTTGCAAGCAGGGGATTGGCAAAGAATGAGGTGTGAGTATAATTGTAATCATTGAGAAAAAGATGTTCTGTCTTTGAGAAACATTCGGCCCTGGTGGCCGAAGCGGTGTGGCAGGTAAGCCAACCTTTGAAGAGAGCAGCAGAGGGCAGATGGACCCAGCTTGAAGTCTGATGCTAATTTTCCAGGGACCTCTCCAGACAGGCCACAGAATTTCATTGTGCCTCAGTTTTCTCAAAAGCAGAACTGATATAATTTCTGACCTACTTCCTTCAAAGAGATGTTTTGATGCTAAAATGTGGGAAACCCAAGGGACTGAATAAATTAGACAAAAAATACAGGGATCCACAGTGGTTATTTCTGTGTGACAGAGATAGGGCTCATTTTTATTTTCTTTTTTGTATCTCTCTAAATTTGTCACAGTGATCACCATTGAGTATGATTCTGTTTATAATCTGAAAGAAAAGATCTTTAAAAGGAAAAAGCACCCATGAGAATAATAAGAATTTGTGTGAAATGGCTTTGAAAAAGAATGAACTCTTACAGATCAGGTGGCATCATTTTGCATGAAATAAATCAGTATGCACAATGGGACAGTGAATGGAGGTGAGATTCTAACTTGTTCTGTCCTGCATAGAACAAACAAGTTTCACCTGGCTTGTGCGGTGAGTCTGTCATCCGAGCTGTGTGGCTCAGGCCTGTGAGACCAATAGTGAAGTTCCCCTGCACCGTGAAGGCAGGCCCGCTGTGCCCAGCTGCCTGGTGGGGCCGCCAGAACCTCCCTGGCCTTCATCTGTCCTGAAAAAAAGAGAAAGGAGGAGGGGGTGCTGAATGAGTTCCCCCTCCCAACAGTAACACTTGATGTAAACTGCAGAGAGAGTGACTCGAGGACAATTTATGGAGACGTCAGCATGATGATTCACCTTGATTTAGTGATGCGGTTTTTAACATGCAACACTAGTTCCTGCTTTGGTGCCAGGAACTACCTTGACCCATTGTTTTAGAAGCACACACTGGATTTGGCCTTGTGAACACAGAACAGGTTTGTTTGATTCAAAAGTACACTGCCTTCCATAAACAGTCGTTTTCTTGCCTTCAGATTTCTGCCTGTCCTTTCAAAAGGACATGAGATGCTTTTTTATTTTCTAATCTAAACTGTCCTGTGGTGTGGCTGAGGGCAATGCAACAGCTGTGACGCTTGATGATAGAGATGGTCAGCTCTCTAGGCTAGGTAATGTGATCCTAAAATAGATTAAGGAAGAAAAGCTTCTGACCTCGGGCTTATGTAAAGCACAGACTTGGTTAATAGATTTTATTGATTCCTAAACAATGAAGTCCCTGCCAAATTCAGCAAAAGCATCACTGTTTGCAAAATGAAAAGACAACCTTGCAGAAATGATAAAGAATAATCACATAGTTATTATTTAGAACGAAGAAATATGAAGTAATTAGTGTTTACTGAAGTGAGCGTTGTTTTAATATTAATTCTGTTTGCATGATGAACATATTGTGTTAGCAGGACTCAGAACATCCATGTATCCATGTTGACTATCACATAAAAGCCTGTAGCTTCATGAATATCCTGCAAAAGATCACTTAAAAGGAGCCCAGAAATGTTAGTGCACATGATGAGGGAGTAGAGAACAGTGGGAGTGTTGAAACTGGAAAAGCCAGCATTCATGCTGCCCATCACTGACCAGACCCAATAAGCAGAGGCAGGGACTGAATCTTTATGGGTGCTTTACTCAGATGGCTGGTGATCTGAGAAGGTGGTGGGTTCATATCCTAACCAATGGTCTTTCATTGCAAGAGGAAGGTTTACATTCTATTTTAAACCTACCCTTTTTATAAGGAGAAGAAAAGTATAGGTAAGGGGTTTGGAATTCAGGGGAAAAGTTAATCAGATAGAAAGCTGAAGCATTCCTTCCCCTGTGTCCTGGGCAGTGGTCTTTATCTGTCCTGCACAGTGGACTTGTTGCCCTGGGGTGCAATGGCTCAGATTCCATCTTGAATGCTTGCAGTCCTCCCGAGGCACAAAGGTAGGACTGCCTATAGGTCTCCTGGAGTCAAGGTGAGTCATACATTCAGTTTCTGAAACAATAGCCTTGTACGTACATTGATTCCTAAGCTTCTTAGCCATTACCTGAAACTAAAATTTTTCCAACATTTGAGCCCCCCCCGTCAGTTTGGGGAAATTTATAGCCTAGATGACATATTTTTGTATCCCAGACAAATTATTTAGAGGAATCTTGACAAGATCCACTCCTAGAACTATTTAAGTACATGAGATTTTGGGTGAGCCATCCATAATTTTGTATCATGGGTTAATTTTGAGAATGTTGTTTTCTATAATTCTCTTTTGGGAAAGTAAGGTCTATTATTATGGTGCTATTAGAGGATCCCTAGAAAGGCTGCATGTGGGAGGCAATTATTCCTGATCTGAAAGAAAGAAATTTGGTTGTGACATTTGTAATACCCTCGGAGGGAAAGTGGGTTGGGAACGAGACAAAATTGACGACGATAACCCTGCAGGAAACCAGTGTATTTTGACCTTTCTACTACTTCGTATAGAAAGCCTATTTGAAAATATTAAGTACAATCAAGGTATAATTTCAGCAACTGAAAAGAGCCTTGAAGGCTATTGCACTCTCAGGATGTTGGAATTTCATGACTGAGGAGAAAAAAGAGAGAGAGAAATAAGTGAAAATTAAGTAAATCATGGGCCATCAGACAAAGATTTGGTTTCAAGGAACATGCAAAGACATATGCAGGCAGAGTCTCTTTGCTGGGAAGTATAAAATATATCTTTGTGTTAAAGCATGGTATCAAAAAGAGATCAAAGGCAGTAGCGTCTTGGAGTGGTCAGGCTTGGAGTGACCCCTGCCACCAGCCTTGTCATTTCATAGCTGGAGACACTGGAGCCCCAAGAATGCAGCAACTCACCCCGCTGAGGATCTGTCCTCCACGCCTCCCTTCTCTTGAAAGAAAACACCTTGAAGATGTCAGCGGTTCAGAGAACCCCTCTGTGTTCCTTCTGTGGCCCAGACCCAAGCTCCCTCTGTAAATTTTCCTTAAACTTCACGCTGCCTTTTCATTTCCCCTCTTCCTCTTATTGTCTATGCTAATACTATTAGTGACTGAGTTTCCATGCCCAATAAGAAATGAAATGAACTTGAGAACAGAACACAAGGAACTGTTAAAAACTGCACAAGATATGTCCATATTAAAGAAGAATAAATTAGCTGTTGAAATTTTAACCCCAATAAACCTATCATCCTACCAAAACTATGTTGATTAGGGTATATAAATGCTAACCTGCTAAAATACGCTTCATGACCTCAATGTCACTAACATTCATTAGCAGGAGGATGGGGGTCTAAAAGCACGAAAAAATAATTTAGGAGTCTTTGATTTTGTCTCTACTTTGTTGTGTGACCTTGCGTATGTCACTGTACTTTTGTTGCAGCTTCTTAGTCTTTACGAAGAATACAAAAGTTACTTCCTGACATAGCTCAAAGGAGTGTCCTGATGATTAATGTGTTGATTATGACCTACCCACCTTGGATGAAAGGCAGTGTATACAGTGTAATGCCATTGTAGCTGTAATTACTGCTATTGTTCACACACAGGGAGTAAATATGGGGGCTGGTAGTATATCAGCCACAGCTACAGACAACTGCTCAAGAAAAAGAAGGAGCTTATTTGTGAATTTTGGCTTCATTTGCAACTTATTTTCAAGGATCATTATTTGAGTGGTATACACACCTTCACTTGAGTTACTGCTGCAATGAGACGTCTTTAGAACCTGACATCCCAGAGGAGGTTGTGGAACATGTGGAACGTTCTCGTAGTCCAGGCATGTCTTTCACAGCACACATTGGATCTCAGCATCCACATCTGTAGAGTCCAGTTGTAGGTCTAGGTAATCTCTCAGTTTTCTGCGCGTGCTGAGAGTTTATGGTTCTACCACTCTAGAAAACTCCCAGGTGAATTCTGAAGCTGACGGAAAACAGAAGCCCCAAAGACCGTCGCCATTGCCCATTGGGGGAGGTCGGTTCCAGAACTGAGCAGCACCCTGACGGGGTTTCTGCAGGGGGTCGGAGTCTGAGAGCTGTGCAGAAGTTCTGGTTCTGCCGCTTTCATTGAGCTTGTGGGCAGGTCTCCTCACCTGAAAATGGAGCTCAAATGGCTCTTCCTCTGTGCAGGGGTGTCCCAGCTTTTGGCATCTCTGGGCCACACTGGAAGAAGAGTAATCGTGGGCCACACATTAAATACATTGCAACATGTAATTACAAAAAGTTCTCATAAAGTTTTAGGTAAATTTATGACTTAGTGCTGGGCTGCATTTACAGCCATCCTGGGCTGCATGCTGCCGCCCATTGGCCACGGGTTGGTACCCCTGAGCCTTTGGGAGGGGTAATGAAAGGATGGGAACAATACCTGGCACACAGAAGTACTCAGTCCACATCAGATACTATTACTAAGCTCCAGGAAGTACACAGCACTGACATCACTCGTTTCACAATTTAAGCAAAGATTTTCTCAGGAATAGTTTGAATTACTTTATTCATCCGTATTATTGTTCTAGGTGCTAGAAACTGTAGTGAAATTCAAACACGATGAAAACGTATTTCACGTTCAAGGCCAGGGCTACCAGAGATGCAATAAAGACGGAACACAATGGGGAGGGAAAGAGAATAGGAGACAGAGAGGTGGATATTTGCCCGTTATGAGGAATTTCATATTGTATTTTACCTTGGCAGAAGTAGTGCCCCATCTCTCTAAACAGTCAGCTACTTGCTCCACCCCCAACCTGCTTGCAGTCACTGCTCAGGACAATAGCTACAAGTGGCTGCTCCTATTAGGGATTTTGAATCTCAGGTAATAAGGCAAAGAGGAGCTGGCTGACTTCATCGGCAGTTCTGGGGGCAGGGGGTGGGGAGTGGGTTGGTGAGCTGCAGCACTTTGCTTTCCAGCCAGTTTCTGCTAAAAGAACATTGTGTGTGTCCTGTTTCGTAGCTCTGGGGAGCTGCCTGAGTTTCTGGATTTTTCCAAGTGTGACCCCCTGCCCTCCCATCGATGCTGTGAGCCCCTGCTCCCTTCTACTAAATTTCCTTCTCTACTAAATCAAAAAGAAGAAGGAAAATGAAGGCCAATAACAGGGCTGCTGCCCTGTTAGTGCTTCCTTATGCCAACCAGCACTACTATCACCAAGGAAAGTATGTCAGTCCCAAGAGGGGGTGTTTGATTGAGTGTGGATTGGAATATTAGATGTTTTATGACATAACTAATTTTCTTAGGTATTTTTAATGGTTTTGTGATCAGGTAGGAGAATATATTTATTCTTATGAGTGGTATACTGAAGTATTTAGGGCACCATGATATCTGAAATTGATTTTCAAATCGTTTAACAACAACAAAAAAACTCCACCACATATCATATATATGCATATGTATGCTTATGTGTGTATATATATGAGGTCTGTCCAGAAAAAGTCCAGCCATTGTTAATATAATGAGAATGGTTTGTGGGACATTGATGTAACCTGGCAGCCAAAGACAGTGGACTGGAATGTACAAGCATAAACAATGACGACTTCACTGAAATAGTCAGTGGGGGCAGTTAGATGCTGAGTGAGCGTGTGTACTGTGTGGTCCTCACATTCAAAATGACTGAGCGAGTAGAGCAACGAATCTGCATCACATTTTGTGTTAAGCTTGAACAGTCCTCTGTGGAAGCTATTCGGATGATTCAGAAGGCTTTCAGGGATGATGCAATGGGTACAGTGCAAATAAAGGTGTGGCACAAACACTTCAAAGAATCTGTTCAAGAATCTGTTGACAGAGATCCACCTTCTAGAAGGCCTGCAACAAGCAGAACACCTGATAATATTGAATATATATGGGTTGCAATTAACAAAGATCGGTGACTGACAGTGTGAGAACTAGAAGCTGATGTGGGATTCTAAAAACTACTGTGTCTGAGATTTTGATGCAGGATGTTGGCATGAAATGCATCATGGCAAAATTCATTCCACGGCTTCTGCTACCAGAGCAGAAGGAACATCGTGCTGCAGTTGCTAATGACTAGATTCAAACTGCTACCAATGAACCAGATTTGGTGCCCTGTGACTTCTGGCTTTTCCCAAAACTAAAATCACCTTTGAAAGAGAAGAGAATTCAGACTGTTGATGAGATTCAGGAAAATACAATTGGGCAGCTGATGGCAATTCCCACAAAAGATTTTTCAGAGCATTTTGAGCAGTGGAAGAGATGCTGGGAGAACTGTGTGAGGTCTCAAGGCGCCTACTTTGAAGGGGACTGACGTGTCATCGTCTTATGAAGAATGTTTCTTGTATCTTGTATATTCTTCAAGAAATGTCTCTATTTTTCATTATGCATGACTGGATAATCTCTGTATAGAGACACACACACACATATATATACACATACATCTATCCATCTGTCATCTGTCTAGGGAGCAAATTGACAAAATGTAAACAATTGATGAAGCTAGGTGGAAGATATGTAAGTATTCATTCAACTGTTCTTTTGATACTTCTGTAGGTTTGAAAATTTTGAAAATAAAAAGTTGGGGGAAAACAAAATATAGCATATTGCACATTAAGAAAAATGTTTCTGGGCTAATTCCTTATGTAACCCAGGCCTTCCCAGATCTCAGCAGCTGGTGGACATAGCATACTAACTGTAGTAACTCACAGTTCCTAGCACGTCATTGATACTCAATGAATGAATACATGAGTGGGCATTTCAATGGCTCTTTGAACGATTTGCTGCCACCCAACACCAGCTCCCTGTGAAGTGCCTTCCACCTGCACTCCAGGTTAGCTTTCACACACACGTGCCCACAGCCATGGCTTGCTCTCAGATTTTCCATCCAGCCATGGATCCATTCACCTGGGCACTCACTCATTTAACAAACAAGTACTTCCTGAGTCCCTGGAGCACTACATTTACTGCCATGTGCCAAGACACAGTGTTGAATAAGACAACTCCCCTCAGGAACCTTATGTTCCAAGCACATCTAAACTGCCTCTTCTGTCTTCTCCTCCCCTGGACCCCTCTGCTTGTCTCCTGTTGCAGCCAGGGACCTCCGAGATGCCAAAGCTCCCAAACCAGTACTCATTTGGAAAGTGGAGAAGGTGCTCTCCTCCTCTTTATGTTGGCCATGGCTTGCTACCTATGACAGTGTGTACCATCCTTAGTCATGACAGACATCCTACTGAATGGTGCTCTGTGCCAGCCACTAGGCCAAATGCATGCTGTCATTATCACATTCGATCCCACCCAACGAGGCAGGTAGCCCTTTTTGCCAGATGAGAAAATGGGGGCAGAGGGAGTTTCAAGTAGGTTGTTGCAGGAAGAGTAGGTGATTGAATTGGCATTTGGGGGCTTAAAACCAGAAGTGCTTGGCTCTATGTTGCCCCTTTGCCTCATGGAGGATTTAGTAAAATGGTTCTTTGGATTTTACTTAGAGTCTCTTCTCTGTGCACCCCTCCCCCTTTGTCCAGTAAGACTGATGGTCTCTGTGGAGAGGAGCTAGGCAGACATGCAGGAGAGACTCGGGTGTTCCGGGCAGCACTCTTCTTTCCTCTCCGGGGTTGAAGACTTGGTTCCTGGGTCAAGCCTTTTTGGGCAAGCATGGCTTCCTCTTTCCTCAGAAGAGGTTCTTTCCCAGGATGCTCACGGCCCTTCGTGCAAGCGGGCCTCTGGCTTGCAACTGCAGTCCTGGACTGATATCCCTGCCTTGCCCTGCCCAGTTAGGCTACACATAGAGGTTTGAGGGATCTAGGTTCTCACTAATTCTAGTAATGATACCAGCAAAACACCTTCTTCTCTACTGAGGTGAAAAAAACCTCATTAGGTCACATCCCATTCCATCCACCCTCACTGATTTCCTTTTTTTTTTTTAAATTTTTTAACTTTTTCTTCTCTGGGCATGACCACTGTATGCATGCCTGCAGTTTTTGGGACAGATGAACAATTCCTTTCACCTTCCATACCCAGGTGCCAAAGTAGCAGTTAGCTTATATCAGGGTTGTGTCACTTCAACCCCGCCCCCCTTCTAGTGGCACATATGTGTAGATGGGTTACAGAAAGCTGCTGTTGACTGGGAGAGGGAATCTTTCCATACTAAAGGGGCAGGCTTAATAATGTTCAGGCCAGCTCATGGTCCCATGAAAAGAGTGAGTCAGAGTCAGCTTCCTTGTATCATAAATGAATGGGATTATGGCATGTGGCCTTTGCAGATTTAAAAAAACTCCATGTATAACTCACAGTCAAAGGCATACAGAGTAGAACTGAAGTATCTATCTTAGAAGGAAAGTGACATCTTAGTAGATCTTAGTAGAATGGCCCCGAATTGTTTGCCTATGAGTTCCAAGTGCCACACAGAAGCCAGAGAACCAGAACCCATCCTATCTGGGAGGAGGAATTGACTATTTTGGAAGACAGGGACAAGTGCCTTTCTACTAAAATTTCCTTACTTTTCAGACTGGGAACTATATGCACCAAAGGTAGGAAGTGCATTTAAATAAAATATAAATTTTTAAAAATTGTAATAGAAAAGGAAACAGTGTTCACAATCCATGATAGGGTAAGTGTTGCTCTATGAAAACTCTGTACGTACATACGTGTGTGTGCACTGGGTTGCACACACTCCTTTCTGTGCGATGTGGTCCAACTGTTTGAAAGTCACTGCCAGTAGCTTCAGTAATGACCCAGACTTTTAAAGAAGTTTCTATTGTAAATTATTGTCTTGTCCCCAAAATGACCATGGGCCCAGTTTAGCTGTTGCTGCTACCCCTACTGCGTTTTTTCTTTCTTCTTTTATTCCCCTCCAATTTTAGCCAATATAATTTCCTAATGTTCAATGATGGTTAATAGGCTCAAGCCTTCATTTGTGAGCAATGATTTTCTTTTGAAAATTCATTAAAAAACTATATATTTTTAACTGAAATACATAAAAGATGTAAACAAAAGAGAGGATATATCAGATCTTTAAATGCAAAGACTTAGCATTTAAATCTATTGCAAATTGGATCTCCATTTCTTCAGAGATAAATTCAGTTTTTATTTCTGTCAATTCAATCTTTCTACTAATATTTGGCTATTGTATTTAAAAGTCTCCCAGACTGGGGACTAAATGGTAATGGGCAAAAAATTTTAAAAACATAAAATCTCCCAGATTGGTAGTTATTCTTTTCTATGAGATGCTTTCAAATCTTTCTGAAGACGCTAATTTATTATAAAATTTTTTTTGCCTGTGTAGCTGTATTTTCTCAGGTGCTTATTCTTTTGTTTGTTGCATTTGCTGCTTTTTTATGGCAGTGATTTTCCCCTAAACACTAGTGATGCTTGGTTTCTTATTGATCTTTGTATTGAAAGTTTATGGTCACCTGCCACTTATAGTTAATATCCTGGAGACATGTGGGAGTGGACAGAAGAAGCTATGTCGGCAGGAGGAGGGGTCAACCTTCAGCTTCTCTTCTAAGTATGGAAGCTTCCAGTGACCACAGGGATGCAAAATTCCCGGGATCTTGCCTCTCCCGTACCAGTGCTCACACTCAAGGCTTTGTCCATGAGCTAATCCCCCAGCTTTCCAAATAACCCACCTCCTTCTCCTTCATTTCTCCTGTTCATCCCCTTCACTGTGTGCTGCTCCTTACATCCATTGCCTCTCAGCTAAGTGCTCTTCTGGGACTGCTCCAAACATGAAGCTTTGTTTTCCTTTGGTAATTAATCTTGACCCTTAGTGCTGACCCTAAGGGCCCTCTATCATTGATTCTTCAACTTCTCTGATCCATTGAGGACACCCTTGTGTTCCAAGACTAAATTAATTCATTGCTGGTATAGATCAGGCTTAAACTTTTTTCCAGTTCCCAAAACACAGAGTATTACATCAGCTATATATCTACTGATCCAGTCTCTTATCTGTCCCTTCGAGATTTAATATTAACTTTTCATATCATAAACCATGACCTCTCATAAAGTGGGTAAATAGTATTTTTATTATCAGTCCTCTCCTTTGAGCAAAGCAATAATACAGGTTTTTGTTTAGAAAAAGTAAAGGGGGAGGTCCTGAGTGTATAAAATTATCTTTTTCTTGTGGAATTAGCTGTATCATTAATTTAGGCTGGGCCATTAAAATAGGCTGGGCCATAGTTAATGATCTGATATTTATATATCCATATCTCCCTCTGGTATTCTCCAGGTAATTTCTGTAGTGCCATGTGACATGGTAAATTTCAAATCCAGTACATTGGTTTTCGTCTATATAATAGGTTTTCATAATAGGTGTCATTTTATTTTCCACAGGATTATCAGGGCACACATCTTTAGCAGACTTGCTCTTCACTGCTCCCGCCTCACTCTAGTAGACAGAAACAAAGAAAGACTATTGAAGAAAGCGGGTCAAATGCCAAAAACACTCATTTTCTGAAGGTTCAGTGTCCTTGAAACGGGGCTGGTAGCCTTCATCTCTGTATTTCCACAGTTTCTATGTCTTAGCTTAGTTACACAGGTGACTACAAGTATCTCATTCAGGCAGGAAAGATCAAGTCTCTGACTAAAATTAATACTGACCTAGAACCAGACAAAAACTGTAGATTGATAGGAGACCTTTCCCTTTATAGATCAATAGGCTCAGTCCACAATTGAGCACTCCCTCCAACCAAGCAGGAAACTCCTTCAATGGTGAAGCCCATCAGAAACAAGTTTCAATAGGCTGAATTCCAAGAAACAGGAGACAACAAAAAGACCAGAGAAGCCATCGAGAAACCACTGCGGTGACAACACAGGAGTCATTACAGGAAAAATTCAGAGACATTTGCTTTCATTTGTCCTGGCATGGTAGATAAATGAAGTCCTGCTTTTCTCTGCAGCCCTGTACACAATAACAGTCTTACTTTTTTAGGTTGAGTGGATTTCACTGTGGTTTTAACCCCATTCGCTCCCACCTGAAAGTTGTGGCTCATTCAGCATATGTTATAGCCTCCCTGTTTCATTTCTCAGGGCACAGAAGGAAGGGCGGGAGGGAGAGAAGGACGGAGAGAGGGGAGGGCAGGCTCGTACGGGGAAGCCTGAAATATGAGATGAAAGATACTGATGTTGGCAAAGAAGCACAGGCTTTGCCGGCTTGGTTTTCTGGAACTCGGTCTCTCTCTGCTTGGAATGTTGTCTCCATTCCGCCCCAGCTCAAAAGTCATCTCCTCCGGGCAGCCTCCTCTGACCCTCCGGACTAAACATATCCTTAACTCTTTGTCTTCATCCTTCTCTGTGTGCTCATGTGATCCTGTCCCCTGCTGGACCTTAGGATGACAAAGACAGCGTCTTTGTTTTGTTCCCCAGTGGTGCCGCTAAGATATCACAGAATGTATGCTGGGGACTCAGACACTCACTCCGTGAGAGGATGGCTTCTCTCTTCCCCATTTTCTAAACTGCAGTTCTAGTTGCGGGTGTGGGGACCCTGAGTCTGAGTTGCTGGGGCAAGCGTGTTCCCTGGCACTCTCCAGAATGTTCTGCTTCCCCATCTCATCTCCACTTCTCCTCCGGGCTGGCTCCAAAAGCGCTGAACACGACTTTGATGACTTGCTAAAGGACTCATGTCTTTTTATTATCCAATTATCTTCCTAACCCAACATCAGTTTTCCTTGTAAAAAACAGTAAGAGCTCAGCTTAGAAAGCCCCTTGGGAAAATTGGCTATAATTTTTATAAATTGGAAATGAAATATTAATGATGTTTGTGAGTTCAGTCATATTGCTGTGGCTGTAGAAAGTCATGTCTTCTGAGCTCAAACTTGTGACTTAAGTCTTTCAGAAAACCAAAAATCTTATTAAAAGTAATAATTACTAAAAGTAATCAGAAAAAAAGGTTTAAATTATAACAAAAAAAGTCCAATCATCATTCAAAATAAAAATTGTGCCCTGGCCAGGTGGCTCGATTGGTTGGAGCGTCACCTCGATATGCCAGCATTATGGGTTCAGTCCCAGTCAGGGCTTGTGAGGAAATCAGTCAATGAGTGCATAGACGGGTAAAGCAAAAAAATCCGTGTCTGTCTCTCTCTCCCCTTAAAAAAGAATTTGTCAGCCTGATCATCTAAGGTGTTCATGTGAGACATTAGTTTTACAAAATACTTAAAATTGAGGGAAAATAAAAATTGTGTGGAGCAATTTTTACCTGAGATATTTATTAAGTGCAATAAAATAACACCAAAATTTTTTTTTAATTTTTAAAAATTTGCTCCGAATGCTGGAAATTAGCGATATAACCACTTACAGAATAACAGATCTAGAAGAAAATTGATTAAACTAATTTTTAAAAGATTTTATTTATTTTTTTTAGAGAGTGGGGGAGGGAGACAGACTTCAATGTGCAAGAGATATGTAGATCAGTTGCCTCTTACACTCCCAAGTAGGGACCTGGTCCACAACCCAGTCATGTGCCCTGCCTGGGAATTGAACTGGCAACCTTTCAGTCTGCAGGCTGGCACCCAATCCACTGAGCCTCACCATCCAGGGCATGAGTAAGCTAATTTTAAGTTAATAATTATGTTTCTGTAAAAATTAGTTATAAGGATTTATTCTATTAACATCACATTAATAAAGTTTAAATTACCCTTTATTCATATTTTAACTCATTGTGATTAAAAATACATGAGTACTATCTATTTTTTGTATTTATATATAGTTTTATACTGCAAAAAGAAATTTCTAGAAGCTTCTATCCAAGTAGGGTTCCCATATAAATGCATAAGAGAAGTTAAATAAGTCAATTTAAAGAAGTAGGGCATGACTAGTTTTATTTTTAAAGTTTATCTGCTCAAAAACTTAAAATATAACTTATTTAGTTAAAATAAAAACATTCAGGAGAGAGAAACATTAAGGTATAATAATATAAAGATAGTATATATCACATATCTTTATTAGAGTTAAAAAGAAACAAATGTAAGATGTCGGTACTCAGCAGGACCAAGTCTGTATTTAGCTAAATGCTAATGGCCTTCCAATGTGGTCTGCCCATGAATACAGAAGGGCCAGTTGTATTGGAGAAAACAAACCTGTTTGGCCATGTATGGATCTAGAATAATGATAGCTGAAGAATATCTAGCACCTGCTAAGATCATAGCATTGTATTATTTTAGTAAGTATGACTTACTCTCTCTTGTTTGACATTCAGATAAGCTCACGTCTCCCATAACCAAGTAAATCATGGGAGTCCTCCTTGTTGTGTAGGAAGCCTGCTTTCCCCTTGGGCTGCTCCCCAAAACACTAACAGATCACGAAGGCCAGAGAGGCCACTTTTGTTCCAAACACCTTGCCAACAGAATCTGGAGAATCTGATTAGCCCACTGATGGGTCTCATATTTGCTGAAGTTGTTGGTTCTGTGAATGTCCCTGGTTTGGGCTTATATGTTCAGCCACAGTTCCCCAAAGCACAGCTCCCTTGCCGGGTAAGCTGCACCTTCTGCTGGAACCAGCTGTCAATAATCCAAATCCTGACATCGGGCCTAGGCGTCCAGGCCAATGAGTCCTTTCCTTCCTGGCAAGATTCCCCTTGAAGACCATCTCAAATCCCTCCTAGAGAAGCAGAACTCCCACAGGGCAGGGATTGTACAATAGGTCTCTCTCTACATGTTCCCCAAGGCTCCTACCTTCCCATACAAACTTGCCTGCCTTCACCTCACGACATACCCCTCCTGCACGCTGAGCATATTGGAAGGTGCACACTTTGGTAGACGACGGAAAACAAAACAACTCTACCCCAAAATGAGAATTACAATGAAGGGGCAATGCTTTTTTTAAACCAAGACAATGTGCTTTAGATTAGATGCTGCTGCAATCTAAGCTGAGAGGTGAGCAACATTATTGAAATGGCAATCTCTCAGGGTAAATTTAAATTGGTTGCTAAGCCATAAAACAATGATCAAAGTATACAGAGTTGAAAACCAGTGTATTGGTCCCTTCCTATACTTCTTCTAAGAAGTGGGGATCTTACACCTCTTCTAAGAAGAGGGATCTATTGATCCCTTCTTAATTTCTTCTAAGCTTGTGGGTAAATAACCTCTATTTTTGAGGAAGAAAAATTTTAACATTACTCTATAACACACCGAGCTCTAAAGAGCCGCCCTTACAGCTTGAAAATATGTATTTCATGGTACCTACAGCCCAGATATAACTTAATTTTCTCTTTCTTATAATCTCACTTCCTCTACTTTTAAAATCCTTATTCAATTTCAAAATCTCTCTGCTTGGGAGAAAATTAGAAATTGAATCTAAGTTCTCTGACTAAAATACAAGAGGAAACAACATGAATTTGTTGCAGGTGGCCTACAGTTGACTTCCCTCATGCTTGGCAAACCTGGGCATTCTGGACATAATCAGATGTAGGCTTAACATCTGAATTAAAAGCAAACAAACTAAAAAACTTCTTTAGTTATCTTTTTGGCAATTTTTGACTATGACGTTTTTAGATTCTGCATCTTCATGGTAGGGCCTTTAGATTTAAAACAAATTCTTGTTTTTATTCTCTTAAAACTCATGCTTGCCCTCTTGAATCATCAGAGCTGGAGGTTATTTTCTTCTATACCTTACAACTTAAAATTTTATTTATGGGAACACAGACTTTATACATATTTCTGGTCATCTATGGAGTCCCCTTTTGGATTGCAAGAATTGAACATTGTTGTATGAAATGGACATTTAAAAAAATTTCTCATTGTAATCTAGATGTCTCTAGATTTTGATGTAGTACTAAAGACTGTGAATACATTAAATACAGTGTCTAGTGGCATGTTTAAGCAATATTTATTAAGTAATGAACCACTCAAACTTGAACATTTTCCTTAGGACTTGACAGAAAGCCACTGAGGGTAGAAACTCTGCCCCTGGTAACTAAGTTTATCCTGGCAAGGTCTTTTGAAGTGTTTTAGAAGCTAAATTTCAAGGGCAGAATCCAGAGTATATGGTATTCTCAGACACTGCCTTCAGCGGGACCTTATGCCAGAGTCAGCACACTAGCAACGCTCCATCTGACATGGAGGAAAGAGGATCATTTGCATTAATTCGTACTTTCTGGAAATGACAGGAAAACATCTCCAACGAATGCAGACAATGAAGAAGATGTATAGGGTCATAAAGTTCCAGGTAAAATAGGCTCCAGACAAGGTCTGAGCTCACAGTTCATATAACCTCACCAAGAAGGATCATCTTCTGGTTCTCCAGGGCGTCTCACCTCCCTGACCCCGCAGCTCCGGGAGGCCAGATGGTGGCAGCATCCTAAGACCTCACATCTCCACATCCTACCTTCCAAGGTGGCTGCCCCCTTCAGAAGCCTGGGATTCACCCTTTCTGACTCAGACTGGGTAACCTGTCTACCCTTGTGTCAAGGGGATGAAACACATCCATAACCTTAAATAAGTCAGCCACCACCACTCACTCCGCCCGCTCCCCTTCTCAGAGGTGAGACCGATACCTGGGCAGGGGGGAGTTCCTGCTGTACCCTGATGGCAGGAGAGGGGTGATGGATGTGGAAGAGGCAACCTTCAGATGCTCAGGACACCCTTCCTCTCCGTGCTCCTTTCATCCCCACTGCCGTTCAGAATGATGGATGCAGGCAACAGCTACCCAGACGTTGGCACCCTATCTGACTGCTTCACATGGGTGTCCTTCAGTGTAGCCTGTTGTGTCTGGCCACTCCCACAGGGCAAAGGAATACTTGTGCTTCTTTTTGTGAATGTAATGTATTCAGCCATCCACTCATTACACTATTCTCTCATGGGCTCACTCAGTGTATACGAGTATTTATGTGCCAGGTATTATGTTTTCCTTCCCATGTCTTCTTTTCGGACTGAGGGCAGGTGCTGGGCCCAGCTGGAGGAGTTGAACCCAGGTAAGGTCAGTGTGCTCAGCGGTGATGAGAGCAGAGGGGACAATGTTTGAGTAACTTTCCCTGTTAATGCAGAGGACTGCCGAAAGCTTTTCTTTATGAGCTTGTAACTCCACACCCACTCTTACCTAGAAATGCCTAGAGATTTTCAAGATCCTTAATTAAATCTTCGAAGATAATCCTTAGGAAGCTCCTATTTTTCAAACCAAGTATTTTTTTCATGGTATTTTTAAATTCTTTCCTTAGATAACAAAGGTAATCACTGCTATTTATTGAATGTCTACTAGGCAGTACTTATTCATTTTATTGACACTATTTTATTAAATCTTTACAACAAACCTCCAACTTAGAAATTAGGGTTTTTCCTAGGACAAAATGAAGGCATGGAGAGGCCAAGTAAATTTCTCAAGGTAGAAAGTGATGAAACCAGGATATAAACCCAGATCCGTCCAAGGCCAAAGCCAGTACTTAGTCCATCGGCCTCTCTCCCCTCACTGCCTCCTGTGAGTCAATATCTTGTTTTCCTTATGCACTAGGTCACAGTTAACCCCACCTAGCATATCAGTGTCCACTCAATTTTGTAGATCCTTCTGAAACTGGTATCTGGGCCTGGAATGAATACGAGACCACGTGACAAAATTGCGCTGTCCTGGGGCCTGGGAACACAGCTGGGGTTTTCTGACCCCCAAACCCAAACTTGTTTTCTGGATCCCCCAAAAGAAAATGTGACACAGACCCTTTCTGAGCTGGCACTGTAGTTGGGAAACAAGACTTAACAGAAGACAAGTCCACGCTTGTTGGTCAAAGCAAATTGCAGGAATCCAGGTGAACGTCCCACGGACGCTGTCAGCAGCTGGAACAGCAGGGTGGGCCTGGGGTGTGCGCTGCTCCTCTGGCTTACTTTTCACAGGTGTCGGGAGAAATCGTCCTTCTCCTCGCCTCGTTGTTCCACACGGGGGAAATCCCACCAGGATAATGTGCCTGCATTAATTAGAAGCAAGTTATCTGATTGGAGGATGGCAATGGTGCACGTTTCTGGATTGGGTAAAATTAATTTATTTAAAATCAGCAAGGCTGCGACCACTGGAGATTCATTCTCTTCCCCCTCGGGCAGACAAGGGCAAGCCTGTGATCCCAGGTAAGTGCCTCTGCTCAGGTGCTCGGTCAAGTGGTTTAGGCTCTGCAGGCACAGAATGTTAGCCAGATCTGCCCTTTTGGCTGCCCCTGTCAGCTCCATCTCTCAGACTCCTGTGTCTTATTTCTCAGTTGCTTCAGAACTCCATAGGGAATGAAAGAGGTGTGAGTATGTATTGACCTCTTGAAACTCCCAAAATAGAAAGCATCCAAAACCATCATGGCTAATTACTGCATCAAAGGAACTCAACATAAAACTTCTCTATCAGTATTTTCATTTGCTTTATAAGTACCCAGCAAGAATTTACCAAGATATGCCTTTGTGAAACATGTGACTGCTTTTCCCAGGGCCCTTGGCACTCTGTGACTGGAGGGGAGGTGTGTGGCAGCCTGTACCACAGCCTCTACTATTCTGATTTTGTCACAGCTGAGGTGCAGAGTTCCCTGTGAGTTCAGGCAATCTTGCCTCAGGCAGACACCCTGTGTTGTTCCATTTTCAGCCCCAGAGGCCTCTCCCACACTGGGAGCTGCTTACTAACCTTCAAACACAGCCTAGAGTTGCAGGAAGGCCATGACTGCAGGGGTAGCCCTTGGGCACCCAAGGAGAGGAGTCCAGGAGTAAATGCTCCAGTCTCCCGTCCTTAGCATGGGCAATTCTAGAGAGTGTTTGGAGCACTTCTCAGCAGGGCCCAATGGTTCCAAACCCTGTTTTCCATGGAAGCAATGGATAACACACACTGTTGTTGACATTTCTTCCTTCCTTGGCTCTGCTCTCTCCCTCCTGTTTCCAGGGACCACCTCTCAAACTACCTGCACTCAAATGCTGCCTCTGCCTTTTAAATAAAATCAGCTGCTGCGTCACTGCCAAGCTAAGGCAATGACCAAAGAGGATATAATCTACTCAGCAGATTCCTCCTCCCATCCCAATCTATTGCAACACACAAGACACATACCATCCCCTTCACACACATACACACATGTGTGTGCACACACTCACACCCTAGTATGCACATAGTCACACACTAGTGTGTACATATAGATGCAAACACACAGAGACACAAACACACAGACACATATACACATACTCAGAGATATATACAGACATATACACAGAGACACATACATACATAGAGGCAGACAGACAGGCAGACACATACACACAGAGACACACAGACATATACTCAGAGATACAGACACACAGAACAGACTTCAGGTTATTGCCTCTGGTCAGGTTTTGCTCTCACCATCTAAGGGTGCAAAAATAGATGATTTCTCCATCAAAACCATGCCCCTGAATGCTGGCTTTTTCTCACAGACTGGGCTTATCCAGCTATAATACTCTTAACTTGTCCTGTTCACTATAATTAAGCAACTGGTTCAAGTGCAAGATGACATCTCATAATGCTGGAAGAAAATGTCAAGGTCTTAGTTGAGCCAAATTACAAATATAGTTTCAAGTTCCCCTGCTGGCTTGTCTCAGCTTCGAACCATGAAAAAATACTCTGAACTCACATTACTGTCCTTTCCCCATTCGAGCCTTTTCTTTTAGAACCTGGCCCATATGTGTTATTCCTGGATCGCCTTCCTCCTCATTCTTCTGTTTGCATGACTGTTATTGAGTGCTCCTTGGGGGTTTTGGAGGAATATGATTTTTTTTCCATTTAAGTTCCAGAGCTATTCCTTGAGATGCTGGACAAAACAATTACTTTGGAAGTGGCTTCCCACACAGTCTTTTCTGTCTCACTGCAGCCACAGCCCCAAATCCTGCCCCGTGTTCTTCCCCGTTGTCGGCTCTTTCTCTTGCAGTCTCCATTTCTGGGGGTCCTGTCGCAGGTTGGATTCCCCAGAAGCATACACTGAGATTGTCACATACTATAAGCTTTCTAAGGGAATGTCCTTGAGATCAACAGCTGGGGTGGGGCGAGGGCATGTCAGCAGACTCAGTCATAGGGAGACCGGCTGCCGCAGACACAACAAGGCCTTCTATCTCGGTGACAGGGGAGGCTGGAGGGCTCTTGAGAGTCATCTCGAGGTGGGGCTAGAGGCCGGTCTAGCATTACTGCACGGGCCAGTCACTGGATGCAGGCCGCTCTGGGAGGAGATTGCAATTTTGGGTGTGGCGAGTTGACCCAGTCTGGGCAATTCCTAAAGAGGGCTGACGGGTCAGGGCTGTCAGCTGCCAACATTCCCAGCAGCTGAGGACATGAATCCTTCAGCCCTGAAGGGGTGTTGGTCGGAGGGGCCCGGGCAGCTCTGAGCATCATTCACATTCTGCGACCAGTCCCTCCTCAGTCTCCCACCGGCAGTCAGCCGTTCTCCGTGCTCTCACCCTCAGCTCTGCTGAGAAAGGACGAACACCTGGCAAACCGTACAAAAACCAAACCAGAAACCCTTACACACGTCTCAGTACAGGTAGGCCCATTTTCTCGCAACGCTAAAGTCAGAAGGTAAAATCTTTTTCTTATTTTCATTTTTCTGTAAGCGAAGGTCTATGTTCCAAAATCTATTTCTGAACTCAAAGGCACTCTTTTCCAGATACACTGGACTTTGTGAATTCCATAGGAAATGGAAACTTTATTTCAAAAATAAACCTTGAAGTAATTTGAAAATAAAGAGGACCTTCCTTTTGAACCGAGGCTAGAAGTTAAGCGGGCCCTCAGGCACGGTGAACCAAACTCCTTAAGATTCCAACTGTGAAAAGATTGTAATAGCAGATGTCCAGAGTATGTGGCAGGATTTTTAAGTAGCTTGGGGAATACTTAGCAGGCTCCCAGTTAAAAACTTATACTTATTTTTTCCTCTGAATGTGAAATATGTTCTAAGGCCTTTAGACAGGCCCATGCAGAGGTACAAACAACTTAATATCAACTTACTGGTGTGGGTTGAGTTGTGTGCCCTGCCCCCAAATAGGATGTGTTGAACACCCGGTTCCTCAGAGGGCGACTTTATGTGGAGTAGGCTCTTTCCAGGGGTAATTAGTTTACAATGAAGTTATTAGTATAGGCCCTAATCCAATGGGACAGAAATCGTCATAAAAAGAGGATTTGGGGACACAGAGAAAGACACTGGTAGAGAGAAGACAATGTGAAGACGTAGGAAGAATGCCATCAATAAGCCAAGGAATGCCCGAGGCTCCCAGAAGTTAAGAGAGAAAGAACAGGGACCTCATTCTCGTGCACAGCCCTCAGAGGGGACAAATGCTGCTCAGTGATTTTGGACTTCAAGACTCCAGAACTGTGACACAATGTGCTTTTGCTGTTAAAGCCACCCAGCTGGTGGTACTTCATTATTATAGCCCTAGGAACCAAACACAGCTACTCGGACACAACTTCCCCATTTAGCTCGGATTGTCATCGGGAGTCAGATGAATTTGACTCTGGTTCAATCATCCAGGCAAGTTATTTAATTTCCCCAAGACTGTTTCCTTGTATGTGAAATAAGAACATTAATAATAGCTACTATAGGGTTCTTTGAGTATTAAATGAGCTACAGTAGATAAGATTCTTCCTTTTTAGGTCTTTATAAATTCAAGAGTGTAGCATATGGCGAACTGACTATCTTCTAACACAAATGCTTATAAATCGAATGGTGGGTAGTCTGATCCTTGTAATTCTTACGCCTCTTAAAGATTCGAGTTGAGCATTCATTCTTCCACCCATTAGTACCCATTACAATTTTATTGTTATTTCTTATCAACTTGCAATAATCAAAGCCGTTATGTCTCCTGAAACAAAATAGTTGTCTTTAGGTATTGAGGAAATCATAAACCAGAAAGACAACAGCCTCGGAGCAACCGCCTTGCCTTTCTTGACATGCCGTTATGCATCAGCCCGGGGACATTGCTGATGAACGAGCAGTAAAGGTCACGGTCGGGGAGTCATCCAGCCGGGGAGAAGCTTCCAGTCCCGTTTGAGCCAGATATGTATTTAGTTCAGGCTTTACTTTTTTGTAATACTTTTTAAACCAGATAACCACCCTTGTTTTCTGTGGTACAGACTCTGTTAAGTAACACCAAATGTCACAAAACTTCATATAATCTTTGAACTTTTTGTTAGATTTGATCTGAACTGTTTCCTTTCATTGACAGAGATAATTAAACGTACATTAATTAAGCCACAATGAAAAACCACTTCACAACTACTAGGATGGCAATAATAATAATAATAGAAAATAGCATGTGTTGGTGAGGATATGGAGAAATTGGCACCCTTGTCCATTGCTGGTGGAAATGTACAGGACTATTTACACAGAAAACAGTTCAGTGGTTCCTCAAAAAAGTGTAACATAGAATTTCTGTGTGACCCAGACACTTCACTCCTAAGTGTGTATCCAAATACTGAAAATGAGGACTCAGATACCTGTGTACCAATGTTCAGTGCAGCATCATTCACAACAGCCAAAAAGTAGCAAAAAAAAAAAAACCAACAACTGTCTATCAACAGATGAATGGATAAAAAAGGGTGACCCATATACACAGTAGAATGTCACACAGCCCTAGAAAGTAATTAAGTTCTGACACACCACAACATGGAAAAAGCTTGAAAACATTATGATCAGTGAAATAAGCCATACCCCAAAGGACACGCATGTGTGATTCCACTTATATGAGAGATCTAGAAAAGCCAAATGCATAGATCCAATAAGTAGATTAGAGGTTACCAGGGTTGGGGGGTAGGCTAGAGTGGGCATTAATTGCTTAATGGGCATGGAATTTCTAATTGGGGTGATAGGAAAGTTTTGGAAACAGATGGTGGTAATGGCTGCCCAGCATCACACATGTAATCAGTGCCACTGAATTGCACACGTAAAATGGCAAATCCTATGTGTGTTTCTCCTGCAATAAAAGAAAAAAGAAAGAGAAGACAATCACGTAGTCATCCTATTCTGATCACATGAAACCAGGGGCTCCACACATGTGGATGATCTCATTTCATCTTCACACAATGTTACGAGGTAGGATCCTTGTCTTGATTTGACAGTTAAGAAAATTCAGGCTCAGAGAGGGGCTCATGGCCAAAGAGCTGCTAACTGAACTGGGATTGGATTCACGTCCTGGTTCTTCTCCAGCAGGAACTAGAAAATACGTAAATTTCTCTATCTACAACCTTCCAAGGTGGCCCCACATCCATGTTTATTACTTAATTACAGCAGCAGATGCAGGCATAGGGAAGAACGCCCCCTGGGCCTCACAGAGAATTTCCTGGCTCTGCCTTCTCAAGACCAGTTGATTATTTCTGAAGATAAGCTTTGCCTTGAAAGTGCCCCTGGAATGTGTCATGTATTTGTGATCTCAGCTGGCTGGAAGGCACCCAAGGAGCCAGAAGTGAGCAAAGATCACTGCTCAAGTACTGGAGCTGGATGCTGTGTGGAGGCTGCAGCCTTTTTACATGTTTTTGAAAAACCTTTTCTTATCCCCATTCCCCATCTGCAGCTTTAGAGTGGGAAGGGGAATGAGACCATTTTTCCAAAAGAGAATTGCAAACGACTATGAAGAGGAAAATCTACCCTTCCTGGTAAGGGAGCTACCCACCTTTACCCTTCCATGCCTGGCCCTTCCATTCTTGTCTCTTTCTTGACTCCTCTTGATCTATTGGATTTTTTTTTTTTATCTATTGGATTTTTAAATGCTGTTGATACCCAGGGTTCGGTCCTTCCCACTTCTCGTTCCACATTGTATTCTTCCCTTCGCAGACCCACCCACAAACATGGCTTCAGCTACCCCTGGTCCCTGATGACATCTGCATTCCAGTACTGAAGGCTCTCCTGAACTTGGGACCATTATATCAAATACATATCTCCAACTGGATGTCCCCAACCATATGCACCATCATCTTCATCTGAAACACTGGTTTCTGTTGGAATGACAGCATCGACCAACCAGTTACCCAAACTGGAAACCTAGGAACCCTCCTAGACTTACCTCTCTCTTCTTTGCCTTCACTCTCCTTAGTTTGTCTATCCTATAAATTCTCCTGTGTGTTGCTAATCCATCCTTCTCCATCCCCATTGTGTTTTGTTTAATTCTTGCTTAACAAAACCTGCCAGACCACTGAGGGAGACTGTACTGAAGTAGACTCCCTATGTCCAGTCTTATTCCTCTGCCACCTGTCCTCCAGGGAGCCATTACACAAACAAACACAACCACGTGTGAGCATACTTTTTTTTCTGCCCCAAAGCTTTCAGGCCCAATGATTGCTTGCAAGATAAATTTCAAACATCTAGGCTAGACGTGGCGGACAAGCTCAGTCGTGTTCTTCACAGCCCTGGCTCTGGCCATTTATCGACACCACCCTGAGCGGTGGTTACCCTGGCCTACTTAATGACAAAAATGTGCCGTGGCCAATCTTGCCTCTGTGCTTTGGCACGCCTTGTTTTCTCCACCTGAAATGTCCGTCCACTCCCTCATCCTCCACCTCCCTGCTCACCCTTACACATCCTCGAGGACATGCTCCCTGCAGAAGCATGTCCTGACTGTGCCGAGCTGACTTGGAGCCTTCTTCTCCAGAGTTTTTTCTAATCAGCATATACAGGATTCTATTCCACTCCTTATGACATTGTCTTAAAATTGATTTCCTTGTATAATCTTCTCACTAGTTAATTATCATAGGCAGGCACTGGGTAAAGCACATGTTTGACGCACAGAAGGGCAAAACATATGTTGCATAAATGCTCCCTACCTGGAAAACTATTCCTTCTCAGCCTATAATAGGCGGTTCATAGACAACCCTTCCCAGCACTGACAGTAACCTCCCTGAGGGCTCCTTGGGACTCCAAGTTTGGGGAGCAAAGACCTATTGGCTGAGACCTGAAAGTTAGAGCATGTTACATAGACATTGGAGAGATAAAAAGGATGGTAATGATAATGAACCTGTATTATTCAGTGTGGCTGCTTGTCAGGGAGAGCGGTGGACATCCCTTGTTTTTGGCTTCCAGCAACGTTTTCCCTTTCTTTTAATAACAGTAGCTTGGTTTGTCTTTGCGATTCCGACACTCCACCACCAACACAATCCTGTGGTTCCAGTGGGACTGTCCTCTGCTTCCACTTCATTGGCAGGCACATGACCTCAGCCAGTCCAATCAGAACACTCTATTCTCATTTTCTCAGCAATTGGTTCAGAGACAGGTGGTATGACCCAAGCCAGATCAATGATGCTACACAACAGAAATTCCTCTGGAGCTAAAGAGATTTTCTGTTTTTACTGAGGCTGCTTGGCGGAAATACAAGATAGAATTGTCAGCCTGCTGTGACCGGCTGCCCTCTGGGCTGCACAGAGGAAAAGCCTTGGGAATGGAGCCCATGCACAAAGAAGGAAGAACTGAGGGCAGAAAACCGAATTGCTGACGATAACGTTTGAATGCCAAATCCAACTTGGCAGGAAGCCATGCTTGTTTTGTTTTTTTGCTAATTACATGACAAAAGGAATTCTCCTTTTTGAATAAGGTAAGTAAATTTGGGTCTCTTTCATTTGCAACCAAAAGAGGCTTTGTTAATACCGAAATCAGCAAATCTAGAAAGAAAGTGTGAGTAACAGAGGACCCTGGCTCTGTGCTCACGTGAAAGGATGTGTTTCCTTTCCTCCAGGACATTTCGCCCAGTGCGTGGCCTGCTAGGCCTAGGGCCATTGACCCTCCGGGCCAGTAGCGGAGGAAAGGGGACCCTAGAAGGAGCTCTCGTCTCAAACTGCTTCAACCGTGGTCCACTTAGACGGCGCACACCTATTTCTCATCCCATTCCCATTTGCCAAAAGATGTTTTCAAACTTATTTTGTTGTATATTTATTTTTAACCTCAAAAAACACATAAATACATTCTTCTTGTAAAAATGGAAATTTTATAGAACATGCAGAAAACCTCAGCTTTTACTTAACCATTCCTGTATGGAGGTTACCCTGTATCCAGCCTGTATTCTTTCCAGGACTGTCCAACCTGTGGCCTGTAGGCCACATGTGGCCCAGGATGGCCCATCACAAAATTGTAAATTACTTAAAACATTATGAGATTTTTGTTTTCATTAGTGTTTGTGTATTTAATCGTGGCCCAAGACAACTCTTCTTCCAGTGTGGCCCAGGGACACTAAAAGATTGGACCCCTCCAACCCTATGAAGTTGGTACAGACACACGTACAAACAGAGGTGTTCGTTTTACACAGTGACTACCCAGGGGATGGTGTGCAGTAAGGAGAAAGTTCCATCGAAAAGTCCCAGGTGCAAAGGCCCTTCTCATTCTAACGTCCAACTCCAGAAATAGCTGAAACTGCCCCTCCCCTTAAATCTCTTCTATGTATTTAGGAAGCTTTGAAAAGCTTGTGAGTAAAATGTGTCCTGGGAAGGGGAGATTGAGTTAAACTACAATTTTTCTCACGTTTCTCTTTACTCATTAGAAAAGATTATATAATTAATGTATAAACAGGTACTTACTATAACAGATTTAAAAAAATACAGAAATACATGGGACAAAGGGTGAAATTGCCCTCATCTCACAATCTCGCCTTGTCAGTACCCCCTCATTATCTCATGCACTTTTCAGCCCTTTTTCTGCATTTTCATTATGTAGACACATGTACAACAGCAGCATATTTTACAAGCTTCTCCGTGTTAGGAAAAACAGAGGGCATAGCTTCGGGTCGTGGGATAGGGATGGACAAGTTTGGAAGGCTGGGGAGGCCGGGCATCTCTGTACACAGGCCTGAGAAGGGAGGTCTTGGGCCCGCGTGTTGAGAGTTTGAATGGGACAAAGCTCTCAACGGGGCAAGAACAAACCTTCTGTCAAAAGTGAACCTTATCGGCTTCCCGACTTTTCCATCCACACTTCTAAATCTTGAGATAAGGCAGACAGCAGTGTTACGGGCTGTAATGGAACTCTTTAGTTTTTTCTATTCTGAATTGCTACTTAAAACTCAATTTAAAAAACTCCCATAATATTTAGCCTTTCCTTTTCAGATAAATCAAGATAGATATCTTTTTTCTTCCTTATGTGCCAATTTCATAATAAAATATAGATAGTCTTTGATGAATGATTCTTGTTTTGAGTTCTCTTCTTTTAACTGGCAGAAACGGCCTTGCCCGCTTCTCTCTTCTCCTTCCTCCTCCTTCTCTTTCTTTATTATTCTTTACTCTCTTCCAGTATTCTACATTTTGGGGGGGGGGGTAGGGAGCATTTTCTTTTCATTTTGGACTTTCATTCAATTTAGACTCAGTATTGTGATTACTTACCTAACACGCTATTTTACAGTGAGAATGCCGATCATGCTTCCAGAATATCTGAGCACGTGGACTTTTGGTGGGATACAAACAGACCTCCAGGATAACTGACATTATTCCCCGGGGGAGCAACGCAGCGCCTCAGAGAAAATCGTGAACTGGGAGTCAGAGCTGTGTGTGGGGCCGGTTCCACCACTCACTAGTTTGAGGATTTCAAGGAGATACCTAACAAAGTGTCAGAGTTTTCTTTGGTGAACCAGGAAATGCTTTCTGGGGGTATTTACCAGATTAAACAAAATAATATACATGTAAACACTGATTCAAATTTCACATGATCCACCCAGTTGATCAAACAGAGGAGAAGACAGTGAGTGATTTAGGCAAATGTGCCCAAAAGGAAGCACTGCTTTATGCATCTCTTTTACGGTGTTTACTCAGAAGCCTGGGCTTGCCTGTCCCGGGGCAGGAAGACAAGGAAGCCCTGGAAATATGATTCCTGCTTTACAGAGACAGGATGACAGAGTATGAGCAGAACACCCAGTAAGGGGTAAATGACCCTGTTTCCTAAAGACAACTGCAATTTCATAATAGTAACAAGCTCCCTTCCTAAGATTCAATCATTTATTTTTTTTCTTTTGAGAGTACATTCATTGTCCCTGTTTCACTGTCCCCAAAGCTGGGGACAGTGGAACAAGGAAGGGCCTAGGATAGAAGAAGCAGCAGGAGAGAGCCTAGGTGGGACTGCTCTGGTTCACTGAGAAGTCAGAGAAAAGGGGTCCTTCCTTCCTTCCCTCCCTCCTTCCTTCCTTCCTTCCTTCCTTCCTTCCTTCCTTCCTTCCTTCCTTCCTTCCTTCAGCACAGATCAGGGGATGGCAGGAGCTTCTGCTTTTAGGATGAATAACAAACACATGCAACAAACTTCAGATCCCTCCTTCCACCACCTTTACCCCAGCTGTTCCTCCATCAGTGCCTGGGCTGGGGTGTCTGACCCACGGCCCATGGGTTACATGCAGCCCAGGATGGCTGTGAATGTGGCCCAACACAAAATTATAAATTTACTTAAAATTTTATGAGATAATTTGGTCATTACATGTTACATTGTATTTAATGTGTAGCCCAAGACAACTCTTCTTCCTCCAGGGTGGCCCTCAGATGCCAAAAGGGTGGAAGAGTGTATTATGGGAAGCTCCATTCTGTGCCTGCTCAGTGTGCCAGGCGCTGGAAATCAGAGATGCTCTGTCTGTTCTCTGGGCCAGCTGTTTCCATTCCGTGCCTGGCTCCCATCTAAGTGGCAAGTATAACAGCATCTGGTGGTAGATTTATTGACCATAGTGTTGGATCAGTGCTTCTTGACCTTTAGTGTGTACAGGAACCATGTGTTGTCGCAATGCAGATTCTCATTCAGTGTATCAGGGGCCGGCCTGAGAGTCCACGTGTCTAACAAATTCCCAGGTGAAGCAGCTGCTGCTGGTTCATGAAAATACATTTTCAGTAACAAGGTACTAAAGGCACAGGTAGGCGCTCCCCAGCTTAATCTCACCTAGGTACAAAACAGCCCTGTACCTAGGTGAGATTAAGTAGGGATTCTCACTAGACTTTTAGTTAATACTTGGAGACTTCCACATTTTACACCACTCTGAGAAATATGCTCCAAGCAGTGTGTGGTGACATGATGAACACTGGAGTGTTGTGATTTAGAAATTACGTGGAATATATATGAAACAGCTAATATATAAAACATGAAAAATGTGTTTATTTTGTATGAATCCTAGAAATATTTACAAGATCATTAGAGAATCAATATAAAGAGGAACAAACTGGCAAGGTGCAAATCAATAACCTCCATGTGTAGTTTAGTTTTTAAAAAATTGGATGCTATGACATAGTCTTCATTAAAAATTTCTGCCCTGGTTAGTGTGGCTCAGTGGGTTGAGCACCAGCCTGTGAAACAGAGTTGCCATTTGATTCCCATTCGGGGCAAATGCCTGGGTTGTGGGCCAGGCCCCCAGTTGGGGGTGTGTGAGAGGCAACCACACATTGATGCTGAAAAAAATTTCTGGACTAAAAACTATCTTTATCTAATAGGAAAAACACAAATGATAAAGGTTTTCAATAGTCAAGATCTGAAGGAGCAAAAGAAAAAAACTGAAATGGCTTCTTTGCTGTAGCATTGACCAGAAATCTCAATCCTGTTTACCTGGTGCTTCCATCTTGGGCTGGAAACAGAAGAAGAAGGGCAGGGGAAGAAGAGAGGAGAGAAAGAAGAAGGTGAAGAGGAGGCATATTTCAGAGTGATTTGCACCTTCTCAGCAGTGGGGTAGCAAACATAAGAAACACTGGTCCTGAAGCAGATTGCATTGTGCGCTACACACCAGCGTTCTTTCCCCGGATCCGAGGTAAGCTGACTCAAAGTTCTTCCTCACTCTAAGCCTAGATGCTACCGACCATTCTGGACCCCACTATCAGCGCTCGGGATGAGCCCTGAATAACTGGAGTTGGAATATTTTATCTCCTTGCATACTGGAGCTGTTTTTGAAGGAATAATAGCAGATTAATCCTAACATGGCCAACACAGTGGAAGAAGATATCCTTCAGGATTTCTGGAAAAGAGAGCCATGATCTCTTGGGCTTGATTTGGTGATTGGAGGAAGGGTAGTCTAGAGCTGGGGTAGTTATGGATGATGCTGTCAACCCACGTAGGAATATAGCCCCAGAGAGGCAGAAAAACAGAGGAGCCTGCTGACACGTGTCCGGGTGAAGCTGCCCCAGAAGCAAACGCTACCTCCACTGTTTCAATTATATAACTGAATAAATGCCTTTGTTTATTTATATCAGCCTGAGTTGAGGTTTCTGTTCCAGTGAAAATAAAAATGATTTAATTGACTGGGGTATTCTTGGAAGTGCATGAATAGCATTCTTCTCTGCGTCTCTTTATCCACTGGGCCCAGCATGATGCTTCTGCACACAGAAGGTGCTCATTAACGAGCACCTTCACAGTGTGAGCCCTTTTGGGTTCGAAGTCAAGATCTGAGCATCCAATCCTAGTTTTTGTAACAAGGAAAGTGTGACTATGTGCTAATCTCTCACCTGTTTGGATCCCATGCTCTCCTTTGAGACACGAAGGGATTGGACTAGCTCGTGTGTTCTGGGCTGATATTATGCAAGTTCTCACCAACGTGGTAGTGCTGGTTGTTTGCATCCTGTGTTAGTTTCAGTTGGTACAAGGACCTATTCTGTTTGGCAAGCGCTTCTGCTGTGCTGGTTAAATATTTTAAATATCCTTCCTCTCAACCTTACTAATTCAACAAACATTTATTGAGTGCCTGCAGTTCATTGGGCACTGTGCAAGGCACTGGGGTCAGTGGGGGAGCGAAACAGACGTGGTCTATTGTTTTCATGCATCTCACAGCCCACAGCTATGCTGATCAATACAGTAGCCACCAGCCATGTGTGGCTATGGAGCACCTGAAAAGTGACTGGTCCTAACTGAGATGCTGTTAAGTATAAAATAAACACTGGGTTTCAAAGAGTACCCCCTTCCAAAGTACGTCATTAGTAATTTTTATATGGATTACAAGTTGAAATGATGATATTGGGGATATATTGAATTTACATAAATATGTTAATAAAACTAATTTGGCTAACCTTCTTTGTACATTTTTAATGTGGCTACCAGAAAATTTAAAAAAATATGTTGGTGGATCCTGTTATATTTCCAATAGAGGACTCTAGTCTAGAACGAGGGACCAGGATACTCAAATTTTAATGTGTCCATGAATCACTTACAAAATCCTGTTAAAATGCTGATTTGGTTCAAGTAATTCTGGGCAAGGCCTGAGATTCTGCATTTCCTAAAAGCCCCCAGGTGGTAATGCTGTCCCAAGGAGTACACATGGAGTAGACTAGAAGAGATAAGAAGACTTATGGAATGGTAAAAGCAGATTAAAATATATGAGAAAAAATATAGGGATGAATTCATTGTAGAAAGAAAGAATATTAAGATAAACTAAAGATACCACAGAAGAAATAACTGAAGTAAATGTAGGGTGAGGACAGTCTTTCCATCGCAGTTTTAAGAGTCACTTTGATACCTTGGGAAGGATTAAACGTACTGTAAGTTCCAACATAGGTCGGTGTACCACTGTACACTTATGCATGCATGAAGAGTATTCAGTAGTTGAATTGCACAAAGGTTTCTTGAGCTGACCTGGTGCAGGCATTGCATCTCCCAGCATGTTGCATAGCTCTGAGGGATGGCAACATGAAGAAGACATGCTGCTGCTTCTCCAACTGCCCATCATGGAGTTACAGACAGAGATAAACACAACTGCCTTGATACAGCACAGGAAATGCTAAGCTCAGGGTGGTGTCCACTGGGGCTTTTGTTGCCTTTCATCTTTCTACTCAAAACTACACTCTGCCGTTTCTATGGGATGTCTACACCTGCCTCCCAATACATTTCCTTAGTACTTTTTGGATGCGGACTGCTGAACTCTACCCTAGGGGCGGGATAGAGAGAACATATGTAGAGTTCTGAATGCACTGACTGAGTAAGGAGGGACATGTAATATCTCAAGAGGAAGTGAGATTTCTGGGAAGAGAACCTGAGTTTCCAGTGCAATAAGAGTCCAAGAGTTCCTCCAGTCATCTTGGCGACATTGAGCGGGTAGGATGTGGGGGGACAGGGCTCAGGATGAAGCAAATACACTGAGGAAGCCAGCCTGTGCAATGGAGAGTCAAACTGCCCTTTTGGGTTTAATGGAGTCCATATCAAGCTATCCCAGAAGGCAGATATACTCCCTTTCATTCTGTAAGCCAATAATTCCTTTTGATTAAGCAAGCTTAGTTTGCATTTTTCTATTCCTTATAACCTAAGGAGGCATAACCAATAAACCAATAGCATGAACAAACACAGGAGGTGAGGACAAGGGCTTAATAGAGGGCATGACATTTGAGTGAAATGCCTTAAATGACAAAGCAAGATCTAATAAAACTTTAGGTGATAGGACTGTGTTCCTTGTTATATTTATGGATTCTGAGAATTGAACAGGATTCCTAAAAATGCCAGGTCAAGTCCATGTGATACAAGAACATGTTTCTAGTCTCTGGGAGAGGCTCTCTAGGGCTGGTAGGTGATTTTCCTGCAAACAAACAAACAAACAAACAAACAAACCCCAGCCCGTTCCTTGTTAGGACTTAGATGGCACCTCACAAGGTTGTCTTTTCTGACATTCCTGGCCAAAGCTCTCTCTATTCCTCCTTTCTTCCACTTATCCTGTTTAAGTGCCTGAAGAGCACTTTTGATTCTGTAATTGTCTTGTTTACTATTTTTATTTATTTATTATGCTGATCTTATAATATAAGCTCCTTGAGGGTCAGGGCCTTTTTCTTTCTCAAAAAGTGCTATTTTTTTTTTTGCAATACTTGTCATCTGGTGGCACTGAAATATTTGTGGAATTAATATTCAATTGATTAGAGCATTTAATCCAGGCTTGGCTTCCAAATAGTTTACAATGATGTACAGAAAACCGCAACAGGTCCAGAGAAAAAGAAACAAGATGAGAATTTCAATAAAGGACTGAAAGAAATTAAGACAGACAGTTGCTAAGAAGAGAAGGCTTGGATTTTTTTTTTTTCAGAATTATAGGAAGGTTTTTTTTTTAATCAGAAAAATGTAGAACAGTTGCTCTCTATTGTCACAAACTTCTAAATCAAAGGGAGAAACAAACAGGAACACTTTCATTGGGCCTGGAAAGACCCTGAGCATTATCTTGTTAAAGGAATATATTTCAGTGCTGAACATATTATGGGTTCCATCATCAGCTTTACCTTTGTTGAGGGGATGGAGGATGTAGGTTACTTACCCAATAACTGTTGTCCCCATTCATGGTTAGCAAGAGAACTGTGATTTTACTTAAGATGGCGATAGGTGCTTTTAGAAAATTTCTGTCCCAATTCATTTCATAAGTGATGACATTCTGATCAATGAGATGTAAGGTGTTTTCCGGGAAAAACAATTCCACAATTCTTTTTGGTTCCTTAAAGGAATTACTGGGAGTTACATGCCTTATGTATTCTTTTTTTCTTCCTTTTTTATGTCTGGAATGTGGATGTGATGAGTGGAGCTCTAGCAGCCTTTTTTGACCTTGAGTAAGGATGTCAGACACGAAGAAGCCACACATTAAGAACAGTAGAACAGAAAGAGAGAAGCACCTTTGGTCTTCAATGATTTCATGGAGTTGCTGTACTGGCCCTGAACTACCTAGTTCCACACTCCTTTTACATAGAATAAAAACCCTTGTATGTTTCAACCACTATTATTTTGTCTTCTCAGTTCCATGCAACCGAACTGAATTCTGATACATCTACATCAGCAATTTTCAACTGGTGTGTCACAAGAATTTTTAGAACGTGCAGTACCTGACTATTTAGTCAAGGGCACTGATTTGTTTTTTCTTACATTATCAAATAAAAAATGAAAAGAGCCACCACAACAATAGCTGCCTGGTGTGAATGAATCAAACTTATACTTATTTTTCTCTCAGACTGGCAAAAAAATATATTTTTTGGTGTGCCGCAGAATTTTAGCAATTAGTTTATGTGTGCCATGAAATGAAAAGATGGAAAATCACTGATCTATCTAGCTTACCTCTTTTTGATCAAATATACCAAGTCTATTCCTGAACATCTGTAAAAAATAATAAAAAACCAAATACCCTGGGGAGTTTAATATAATGCTTGAATTCAGGGTTCTTTATAGATGGTTCTTATAAGATGGAAAGGAGATTCAAATAAATTAATATACTACAGAAAAGGTTTAATGAAAATATAAAAGGCTGTATATGCAGAAACTCACACATAGAACAGTAATCAAACAAGCCCAACAATGGATTTAAAGAGGCTATTAGACATGTAAGAATGTGTAGCTAATAAACGTTCACTGCCTTAACTGGAAACTATCATTAATCCAAATAAACCATGAAAGAAAAAGTGTGTACTATTACGACTAAAAACTAATTAATTTTTAGGCTTTTAATGTAATTCTGTTGGGTAAGGGCTGGGAATAGATTCTTTCAATATATTTTACAATTGTCAGACCCGTGTTAAAATTTAGGTATTCTGCTTTGTGCTCCAAATGAAGAAGGGAGGGAGAGGAACATTAAAAATGATTAAAGAGATAGAATGTAGGTCATTTGAAAAAGAGTTAAAAACAAAAACCCAAAAAGGTTTGTCTAGCCTGGAAAAAAAAGAGTAAAAGAGGACATTAAATTATTTCATGAATATGAAAGGTTATTAAAAAGAGGCCCAAAAAGAGGGGGTGCTGGTAGAATCTTACTCACTAAAGTGGAACAAAATTAAATTACTTTAAAGTCAAGAAAGAACATATTAGTATGTAGAGTGTTTATGCAATCCAGTGTCATTGGAGACATTGTGATTGAGAGTCTTAATCCCTAGAGATCATTATATAGTCTAGAGAGGATGTGAGGATACCCTACTGCGATGTCTCACCCCATGATCAACCAGGTGCATCCCTCCTGAGGCTGATGCCTGTGGTGCAAAGAAGGGAAGACAGGACCGTAGGATTTGGCCACACAACTTTTTAGAAGTCTTCTGATCCTTTGTTGGAAAATTCCTTGAAATACACTCCAGTTTTTTTTTTTAAAAACGAAACAACAAATGGCAGCCACTGTTACTGCAGAGGCTGTTGGTGCCTGGTATGTATCCATCCCCTTGGCACTCAGGGTCCAGTATATGCTGATGGCACCTGTGAATCTCCAGGGCTTTCTCTCTACCAGTGTGTAGCACAGTGATTTGACCTTACAGGTGCTAGTATGTCACCTGGGTATGAGTTTGCCATGCCTGCCCACTGACCCTTGCCAGCACCACAATCCAAGGGTTCTCAGAGTGTCTGATTAACCATCCCAAAATCTTACATAATACTGGTCTGCAACCATGAGACCCATGTTATGTCAGAGGAACAATAATGGGTGTGTGGCTAGGGGATCCAGGGGTCCTGCCAAATACTTTATCATAGAGAAGTGCCATCTGGTAGAACTCTTACAGGTCTCTTAAAGGCCCAGCTAAGGGGTCAGTTTGAGGATGATGTTCTTTTGGGGTGGGGTCCTTCAAAATGTGGTATATGCTTTGAACCAAAGGTCAAATTATACCATGTCCCCAGTTGCTAGAATACCATCCCCAGCCCTAGTAGATGGTCTATAATTGAGCTACATTCATCAAGGCAATTGCATTTGCTAGTGATTGGTAGGGGAAGTGGGCTCAGTACATCTTGGAAAGATGTAGCTCCCTGATAAACACATACTGACATGTGGGAGAAACTGCCTTTCCCTTCTAGCTTTGGATGTGTTGTGTAAAGATAATGCTTGGAGCAGTTACAGCCATCTTGTAACCATGAAGGGAGAGAACACGAACACTGAGAATGGCAGAGTAAAGAGACAGAAAAATCCGCTTCCTCGAAGACAGTGAGTCTTAGAAGTAACCCTGGAATTGCTTTCCTCTGGACATTTCAAGTGTGATAACAGATGGTGTTGTCATTTAAGCTACTTTTCATCAGAGGTGGGGACTTTCAGGTGATATTGATTTCTTCCCATGGCTGCTTCTTTGTTGATGCCACCTGCCTTCCATTGGAGAAGTAAAAAATGCTGATACTTTCCTGGCCTCCCTTGCAGCTAGAATATAATCATGTGACCCAATGGGACTTGGGGAGCGGTTTGTTGTGAGCCTTCTGAGAAAGGGTTTCATTCTTAAGAAGTGGCCTTCAGGAAACATGCCTCTACTCTTTAGCCAGTTACTGTTGTGTTTTCATGTGACACTTGAAGCGGTGGCTGCTTTCTGTGACTAGGATGATGTAAGGATAAAGCCAAGGATACTAAGGCTGACAGTGAAAGATGGTGAAAGCTCAGGTCCTCAGTGACCTGGTAGAGTCCCTGACCCACCTCGGCCTTGTCCGACCTCCCCGACCTCTTGAATTATTTTTATGTGAGGTACACACATGTCATAGTTTAAGCTGTTTTTTGTTCAATGTTCTCCTTGCAGCCAGAGCCATCTTAATGCAAACATATAGTAACATATACCACCTCAGCTTCCCCCTTTCCTCTAATCTGCCGGAAATGAAAAAAAAACAGTGTCTGTTAAACTTTTAACATAAGCTTCTCCTGGTTTTACATTACAAAAATTATGGAAAATGCTAGCATTATTTTGCGATACAGTCACAGACTATTTCTTCTGCCCTTAATGAAACAGATCATTAGGTATTCATGAGAATTACAAAGGCATTTCCCTCAGTACTTCTGTAATTTGGAGAAATAACAAAACAATAAAAGGAACCTGCTGGATATTTTCATTCAGTTGCTTTATAGTTTTGGAATTGAATTTTTCTAAAAAGGAAAATGCAGCCAAATCCTGTAACTGTCAAAAGCTCTAAATAAAAATAAAAGTATACTGAAATCTTTTCTAAAAGAAAGCGACTGCTCATGTATTATTTTAAAAAACAAAAAAACATCTAAAGACTAGAAATATTACATTTCTGTTTAGCCTAAGCAAGCAAGATGAGAATTTAAAATTTAAATTCTGAGTAATATTTTCTTTTAAAAATATGTCTCATATATGTACATATATGTATGTATACATAAAAGATACATATGTGTACATATACAAAGGTACATATGTGTACATGTACACATAAATAGATATACAGATTCACACATATATTTTATAATATGGAAAGATATAGTGAAGAAAA
Source organism: Tonatia bakeri (assembly GCA_004024845.1). NCBI lineage: Eukaryota > Metazoa > Chordata > Mammalia > Chiroptera > Phyllostomidae > Tonatia > Tonatia bakeri. Next base: position 325,902 of record PVIA01000637.1, read on the forward strand.
AAGAAAAATAAAATAATGAAGAAAGATGTTAAGATGTTGCTGGAATTTGATAGTCTGCTAGTCAACTAAAGTTCAATATTAGTTTTCTTCCCTTGGAAATTAGTTATTTTTCGAGAGGTTGTTTTTTCCTGGTCTTGGAGTTACTACTTCTAAAATACACTTCCCGCTGCATGCAGAATGGTGGTAGTCTTTTCAGATAAGAAATTCTGTATTCCATTTACTGTCAGGGTGTATCCTTTGATAGTGTTTTGGTCGATTAACAAGCAACGGAACATACAGTATTTTCTAGTGGAAGAACAGGTTGCCTGAGTCAGGGATACATTGTTTTACGTAGCAAAATTGGCCTGAGCCCAAGGTGAGAGAGCTTGCTTTGCTCTGCGTATCATCACTCCACCTAGTTCAAGTTCAGGCAGCTTCCCATATTTTGAGATTCTCCTGGGAAGTGAGCCCCTGCTTTAGCCTGAGGCTGGCTCATGACTGTCACCTTTCACCTACTTAACGAAATGTTTTGCTCCGCAGCTTCGAGATTTACTATTCAAGTAGCTATTTCTAGCCCCAACACTACTTATAAAAAAAAAATCGAAACCCTCCAAATCTGTTTTATTTCACGTGTTATCAAATCTGATTTAATGTTACAATTTTGGTCATAGACTAACTAAATAATATGTTGGATTAAAAAAAGAAGCCCAAACCTACTGCTACAAGGGTAATGAAGGTGGTCTTTCTTACAGTGCACTGCAGTTATGGTTTTACTCGTTCGTGTTTTGGTTTCTGCTTTTTTGTTTGAGGCAGTCTACCTGCCTTCCACGTCTTTATTCCTTTCTGTAGTGTCTAAAATGAGATATAAAACTCTTAATCAGAAACACTTTTAAATTCATAAGAATATCCAAAAACAATAATTTGGAGAGTAAACTTTATCCTTTGAAAATAAGTGTCAACCTTGCATAAATAGTGAGTGCACTTAGGGGAAATGGGTTATTTGCTTGGTTAGATGAAGCCAAAACAAAAGAAATAATAAAGGAACATGCTTTGAATTTTTGAGTCCCTTTCGCTTATGGCATTCGCAAAAATCATTTTATTTGACAAAAATGACAGAAAGTTGTGCAAAAACAGGATACCGACTCTAGTTACGAAAATAATATGCATATTATTTCATGATCTAGACGCATTTATATATACAGCAGTAAAAGTGCATTTTCCGTTCTGTTTTTTTTTTTTTTTTGAGGGGGGTGCGGTGTGGGAGCCTTTTCCCGCAGGAGGGACGGCCCTTTCCGCAGACTCTGCGGGACCCGCCTCCGTCAGTCCCAGTCCCGGCCGCAAAGTCCAGCTCTCTTCTCTCTGTCGCGGTTCAGTCCCTCTCAGCCAAGCCCGTTCTCGCCCGGTGGCGGCTGCGGCCCCGGGTCCTCCCGGCGAAGGCTCCGCCAAATGACCCGTAGTAACCCCGCTCCACCCCCGGCCGCCCGCGCCGCCGGAATACGATAGGCCCAGCTTCGCACGCGCCACCGCCCGCGGGCCAATGGGCGGCGGTCGTTTTGCATATGCAACGAGCGCCGGGCCGGGAAGCGCGTCCCGGGCGGTTCGGCTCAACAGACGCTGGTGTGCCAGCGCCCAGGAGAGGCGCTGCAGTGGTCGCCGCGGCCGGGGCTGGGACGAGGCGGCGACAGCGGACGGGACAACCCACGGTCGCCCACTCGCTGTGCGGCCGCGGTGGCTGCGCCGGAGTCTCCAGGCGACGGCGCGGGACGTGAGTGCTCTGGTACGCAGCCAGGCCTGCGTGGGCCTGAGGCCACAGGAACCGGAGCCCCGGCGCCACGGCGAGCGCGGCGCCCATTGTGGAAACGGCTGGGGCCGGTTGGCTGTGTGGCCTCCGCGTGCGACTGGGGTGGGCCCAAGGGCGGCCCCGGCGTGAGGGGGGGGGGGATGAACGTGGCCGACTTGGGGGCCTCCACTCCCCGATGGAGCTGCGGAGCCCGGCTCCGGGGGTGTGCGCACAGGTAGCCGCGGAGTCCCGAGCCGGCTAGTGGCGTGGGGACAAGCTGCGGGCACAGTGGGAGGCGCCGCGGTCAGGTCTGGGAAGTGGGTGACGTGGGGCCTCTGCCGAAGCGCCCACGTGAGTCGGAAGGGGTTGGGGGAAACCGCGGCCGGAGGCGCGCCGCTGTCCCAGGGTGGAAGGATGCACGGGGTCTCCCGGCGCTTTGGGGGTGGGGCGGAGTAGGGTGGGCGCTGGCAACGTGGATCTGACGAGCTCCTTGGGAGAAACTGAGTCCTACGACTGGGAAAACCCTGTTGGAGGGATGGGTGGGGATGTCTTGCTGCAGGGTATGGGGAGAAATTGGGTGTGTGAGGTGGTTCGACCTTGGTTTTGGTTTCGGCTACAGTCTGTGGTGGTGGGACGGGGATTAAGACTGACCGCTGTTTTGGGGTTGAGAGAGAGAGAGGGAGTTGATTTACTTTTCTCTAAATGCGCTTTAATTACATACCAGTGATAGAATGTGCAGCACGGAGGGCGTGCTGACTACCAGCAGTCCTGGGGGTAGGTATTATCAGTCCCGTTTCAGAGATGAGGAACCAGAGGCAGTGAGTCATTGAACTGGTTTGCCCAGTCCGTTTTTAAAAAATGTGCTCTCGGTTATTGTATATATGGCCCCTCAGAAAATAGAAAGGTTGGAACAGTGTCTTTAAAAAATTATATGTAAGCAGGTGGTGATGGAAGGAGACTTGACTTGGAGGGTTGAACACACAATACATTGTACACATGATGCATTGTGGAATTGTGCACCAAAAACCTTGTATAATTTTGTTAACCAGTGTCACCCCAATAAATTCAATAAAAAGAAAAATTTATATGGAAGCTAGAGAGGGACTAGGCCTTGTGAAAGTGATTGCAACTGAGTAAATGACAAATAGTTGACATTTATTGAGCCTTTATTACATGCCAGGCACTGTACTAAGAGCTTTATGCATGGTGTCTTTGTACTGTTAACAACCGTCTAGGGCAGCGGTTATTCCGGAACAGCCGGAGGAACTGCAGTCTGGACACAGACACATCAACTTCTCCCAGATCACAGCAAGTGAGAAGAGAAGGTGGGATTCAGAACATCTGTCTAAAAATCCAGAGCTCTCAAGAGTATTCTGCTGACTCTCCTTGGTGGCTGGCTGCATAGTTGCCACAGCGGATTTTTGTTTGGGTGGCCAGGAGAACTGTGGTTTGGTGATGCAGCCTTTCAGATCACCACAACCTTTCTTTCCATGGGATTAGCCCCCAGAGTTGAAGGGTGCTTCACAGTTGCGCCTCCAGTGTTTCAGGTTATTACTCGAGGAGGTGTTGTGGATCTGTGGCACAGACTTTATTCTTTTGTTTCTGCATCTTCCTCTGCAGGTCTCACCCTTAGGGATGAGTAAGGCTTCTGTAGTCATTCTGGCCTTTTTTCATCAGACTTTTTTCGTGGTTTCTCTCTTCTACTGAAAGGGTTGGTTCTGTAGGGTGGCATTGTTAATGGAAGTAGGGCAGAGAGGTCGAGGTGACAAGTCATCTAGTGTCTTTTGGTTTCACTTACTGGATTTATAAGACATTTGGACTGGGTGATTTAAAGCTGAGCTGTTCTGTGAGTCTAAAGAGGTCCTCCTTTCAGGAAAAAAGGATGGAAGGAATGAAGGATGGACAAATTATGGGGAAAATCATGCCCTGTTGGATTTGGGGGAGTCAGATCTTAAAGCTCTTTCTCATTGCTTATGTGCTTTTCTGCTGTCAGGTTCTGCTTAAATGGTTAGTTCACCCCTCATTCAATTAATTGCTCAGTTAGAGCCTTTTATCTCCTGTTGTATATCAGGCACCGTGTAAGGCGCTGGGGTACAGCAGTGAACAGAATTGGTGTGATCCTTGACCTCACTGAGGAAACCACAAAACCAACGTGAAGGAAATCATCATATGAATAAATTGTAAGTTAGGATCTGTAGTGAAGGAAAAGCGAATGAAGATTATAATGAGGATTGAGACTTAGATGGAAATGTAGTCTAGGCAGTTTTTTAAACTGATGTGGTGAGATTTCACTAGAATGACAATCGTGCTTTCTGAGGCTGTAGTGAAGTGTACCTAATGGGTCTGAGAACTTTAGAGCAACATTTCATTTCACAGTGTCTGTTCCTAATCAGAATATCACTCATATTGCAAGATGTGAAAATGAGATAGGGACCTTTTTCAAGTAGTCATTCTGCCTATCTTCATAGTACTTAAAGCTTAAATATTCCTGTAATGCTTAAGTTTTCCCCTCTCCAAATTCACCTTTGGGAAGCAAGAATCACTTGTGGAGGAGATTTGGATGTTTTCAGCAAAGCAAGGCCGAAAAAGGTGACAGGATTTTCTGACTTTAAATAAATAATAAGAATCATAATTATCAAAAGTATCCAGCATAGTTTACAGTTACGGAGTGATTCTCACTTCAAAGGAGATAAAAATGATGACATGATTTGGGAAATATAAGCTGTTAAATATGTGACTATTTCAGTTGAATATGTATTAAACCAGTACAAATGATTCATTGCAATATATTTACTGAAGGTCATTTGCATACAAAGAACTATGTTAGGTGTGCCATGCGGAATAAATAAAAAAATGAACTTGAGAAAGTCCTTACTTTCAAGGCTTCTATTTAAAAAATACTGATACTCAGACTAAGTGTTTTTTTTTTCCTTTTTTGAGAGTACTGTCATGTTAGCTCATTTGATTCTCTTAATAGCCTTATATCATGAGCAAGACGATGGAAATTTGGAGGTAAAGTCTCAGACGCAGGGATTAATAGTATAGGGAAGGGAGAAGGAGATGCTATTACTCCGTTGCCATTTTGGAGCCATCAGTGTAGAGGTGATGGCTGAAACCTGGCATGGGTGACATTGTCTGTGGAGAGACTAGAAAAAGAACAGGAGGAGGCAGGGGATGGAGCTAGGCAGAGGAGGCTGAGCTTTCGAAGGAGCCCAGAGGAGTGGCCAGCGAAGTGATAGGCAGGGATAGGCAGCCAGCAGCAGGTGTCCCTGCAGCCAGCGGGGAAGCAGTTAGTACTGTGGATTGCTCCTTTGAGAGGAAAATTGAGTACAGTCCATTGGATGTAGTGACTGGGAAGGTGTGAGTTGAGTGGGAGAGGTTGAGTACAGATGAGAAAAGTGTTACTCATTGATACCAAGTTCCTGAGAGGCTGAGAGGGGATGGGATCCAAACCACAGGCTGGGCGGCGGGGGGACACCTCTTCCGTAGTAATAGGAGATAGGCCTGTCATTGAACTGATAGAAATCGGTATGTTGTCATGGAGCCCTAAGCAATTTCCAAAAAATTGCCAAGAATTGTTAAATTCTCATGAAAATCAGCCCACTGTTAGTTCACTGATGGCACAATCTTTTTGAACACCTTTCTACAGAAGCACTTCTCTCTTCTTCCTTCATTCTTTCTCCTTTCTCTGTCCTTTGATACATTACAATCTGCACATATTTAATGTGTACAATTTGATGAGTTTGGACACGCATACATCTGTGCAGCCATTACCACTTCAAGGTAATAGACAGGGTCATCACCTCTAAGTTACCTTTGTGCCTCTGGGGTTTTGTTTGTTTGTTTTGTTTTTCTCTGACCCTCAGAAGTAGTGTTTTGGTAAGTAGTAAATTCTGAATCTGGTGTATGAGTAAAGCCATTATATAAATAAAAGTCTACATCACTTAAAGGAGACTAAGAAATAGTAACCATTTAAGGACAAGTAGTGAATCTGTAGGAAGATGCATACAAGATGTGGTTAATGTTGAGAGAGCAGTACAGAGGACAGAGTAGCCAGTGATAGGTCTGCGGAGCAAAATGACACATAGGTTGAATTTCAAGAAAAAGTTGAGTTTGAGGAAGATAGTCAAATGGGGATGTCCGGGACAGTTGGGGAAGACCAGGATTGATGGGTAAAATTGAGGCATCAGCTGTTTGCGGGGACCAGGGAAGCTGTGAGGGTAAATCACATCCCAGAAGGGAAGTGAAATGTGAAGCTTAGGTTGGAGGACACAGTTTAGTCCTGGCACAAACTCGTCTATTTATCGATTCCTTCGAGTCAGAAAGTAATAGTTGAGTGGATGAAAGGTCCTACCTTGAGCAGCCAGCAAGTGAAGACAACCTTGTGGGCTCTGGGTTGTTACGAAAAGGGCACAGGGGCCTGGCCCAAGCTCTCTCTAATCCTGCTGCTGGGACTGCAGGTGTGGCTGCCGTGTGGCGCTGTGCACAGCAGGCCTGGCAGTTGGCGTGGTCTGGCTGTTTAGCCTGTCTGGAGTTCAGTTCCCTTGTCTGTAACACTTTCTTGCTCAACAGAGTTATGATCTGCTTCTCCATCAGTGTTTTTTGTCTTCACCTCCCTTTCTGCCTCTTCATTTTACTTGGCTCAGGCTTTTTGTTTTCTGGCCATATTTCTGTCTCAGGTTTCTTTGAAATTTTATTAGTTAGCTTTGTGCATTTCCCCCTGGGTGTTCACTGATGTGTTTATTACTGGAATTCACTGGGGTACTTGTGTGGGTTTTATTGGATGCAAACTACCCTGCTGCATAGATAGTCTTAGCCTTTTTAATATTTTAGTTCTAAATTGGTTTTGTAGATATGTAACTATTTTTCTGCATTTCTGTTTCTGGGTTTTAAAATATTCAGTATCATTTTGGCTAAAATTATAAAAAGTTCCTACTTTAAAGACAAAAGTTTGTTAGTTTTAGTTATTTTACTTTTATTGGGATTGCAGTGATTCTCATTGTGGACCTTGACTTCGGTGTTTTTACTGTAAGACTAAAACAATTGGAAACCTTCTCCTGCCCTTAGAGATTGTCTTGATCTCCGGACTTGATAACCTCCTGTTTGGGGGAAGGGTGGGGTAGTTACCTCTTTCAAAGGTGAAGCAAGGACTTTATTTTAGTTCCACAGAAAACCCAAATGAATTAATCTTAGAACTTTACTTGGCAATTTTAATGTAAACAGAATTAACACTAATTGAAACTATACCAGATGAAGCATAAGACATGGACTCATTTTTTACATATTCACAATTACTATTTTCCTAAGTCATTTTCCTTTTGTGTTATAATTTTACGTATTGTTTATGTTAGAGTCTAAGAATTTGTATTCATCATTTACTCTGAAACCTGGTCTGACTTACAGACTGATGCCCGCTTACACAGCATAGCACCTTCCTTAGAAATTTAAAATGTTTAGCCTGTGTATCATTTTCCTCTTTCTCCTGTTAATTAAAAAAAAAATTGATTAGAGAGATCGATTTGTTCTTCCACTTATTTATGCATTTATTGATTGATTTTTGTATGCACCCTGACTTGGGATCAAACCTATAACCTTGGCATATCATCAGGACAATGCTCTAACCAACTGAGCTACCTGGCTAGGGCCTGTGTATCATTTTCTGAGGCATAGAAAGAACACCTGTTCTCTCCAGTAGCATCCGGAGGTGGGTGGGTTGTAGGAGGCAGTGGCTGGCAGGTAGTGAGGTCAGAGAGGCAGTATAAGGAGAGATTGGTGCGGTCCAGAGAAGTGACAGGGGGCTTGTACTTTGTGACCACGCAGTTGCTTGAATCCCCAAATCACCTGGTTCTACCTCATTCTAGTTTTATGACCACAGCAAATCACATAACCCTGGAGCTTCAGTTTCTAGGATAAGGATGATGTCTGCCTATAGGGCACCTGTGCTCCAGGGTGTGCGTTCAACCCATCTCTGGGTGCTGGAAGAAAATGGTAGAACTTCTATTTCTTATTTTAAAAAATTTATGTATTTTGTGCACAATATGGTACGTATGCACAGTACTGAAGGCACACATGTTTGGAATACCAGCTTTTTACCAACAGGGTTTTGGGATCCTTAGAGTTTTGAGATGGTGAGCTAGCAGATAAAAGCTAGGCCCATGCTTGGAGGCTTACTAGTTTGGGGGCAGCTTTAGAGATGAGAGTTTGGGATGGGGTTGAAGGGTTTGGGTTACTTGGCTCTGGGAGATCAATTGAAGGGTGTGTTGGATTTAGGGAGTGTCTCTGCAAGTTCGTTTGAAAAATGTGGGCCTAGTAAAACTGGCATGTATAATGATTTGAATTATTTTGTGAAAGTCTTAAACTGTATGTTCTTGCACTGTATCATGTGTTATCACACGGTAGAAGTTTGGGTGGGACCTAACCCAGAAACATGAGTCAGTATTAGGGAATTGTTCTTGATGTATGGATGGATCGTTTTTCCAGAGATGACAGAGCTGACTGGATGATACGTTAATAATGTTTGTTTATATTGTATGATGCCAGAGGACAGGCATGTTAACTGTAGGTGATCAGTTTTGTGTTTCCTGTTGATTCCAAATAGCTTTATAAATTACTAATTGGGTTTGCTGTTTTTCTTTTCAGGTAAGTCTAAAACATGATGTGTTTCTTTTGGGCTCCTTCTGGGGAGAGTAGCTGGTGTAAGGCATACCTCCACTGCAAAGGCGGCTCTGTGAGGACAGGACTTTGTGCTTTTGTCACGGGTGCCCACCCAGGTCCCAGCGCACAGAAGATACGAATCATTCATTGCATCTCTGCCACCTACCACAACAATGGACATGAGATACTCAGTAATGTTAAATTGAGTTGAGAGATATGTGCATAATAGCAGAAGAGTTTGGGAAGGCCAACAACCTGACATCAAAATGACCAGTATGCACTCGCTAGTGGGAACTCAGGAATTCTCTCAGAGTAGACTTACTGTTGATAAAATATGTATTTGAATAACTAGCAGGTTGAGTGATATGTGGGTATAAATTTGAAAATTATGTGATCACGAATGCAAAAAGAATGATGGATTGTCTCAGGCCAGACCAACTGCTTGTTGTACTTTCATGTCATACCCACTTGTCATCTTCTGTGTAGCCTCTGACACTCTTGACAATGTCCTCATCCACCTTTATGTCTGTCTTTGGCTTCCTGGGCACTGCTCTTGGCTTCTTTACTTTCTTAGCTGGCTTTTGTAGTTTGTCCTTAATCCTTTTATGTTGCAAGTGGGTATACAGTTGACTCTTGAACAACTTGGCAAGAACCCTGCTGCACAGTTGAAAAGCCTCATATCACTCTTGACTTCCCCAAAACGTAACTACGAACAGCCTGCCACTGACAAGAAGTCTTACCAGTAATATCAACAGTTGATTAACACGTATTTTGTTATGTGTATTATATATGGTATTCTTACAATAAAGTAAGCTAGACAAAAGAAAATGTTATTAAGACAATCATAAGAAAGAGAAAATAAGTTTACAGTACTATATGTATTTATTGAAAAAAAAAAAAACAAACCCATGTGTAAGTGGACCCGCACAGTTCACATCCTTGTCGTTTTTGCTGGATCCTGTGGTTTTGACTTTAATATGGATAGACGCAGAGATGACTCTAAAATCTGCAGCTGTAGCTCTGGAGCCCCAATCTGTATTTCTGACAGCATCCTAACTGCCTCTTCCGGTCATTCCTCACGCTTCATAGCCAGCCCTCTGCACATGCTCTCTCATGTGCATCTGCTCTTTCTCCTGTTCTCTCGTAGCTATGTAAGAAATGTTGACATTAATCTTCAAAGATTAATAGTCACACGTCCCCATATCCTGTTGTTGGTCGTACCTCGGAAAAATCTCTGCAGTTGGTCCTGCTGCTTGTCCAAATACCACCATAAACTCTGGGCCTTCTCATTCTTCACTTGGGCTCTTGTAGTAACTATATACCTGGACTCCTTTCTGGTTTGTTTTCTGTGGTGACCCAACTAATCATTCTGAAAAAACAAACTTGGTCAGATACCTTGCTAAAAAACCTGTCTCATTCTATTTACAACATGTTTCTATATTCCATTTGTATTTCTGACTTCCCCCATATTTCCTGTGTTCCAGCGATCTCAAGGTACTTGTGATTTCTCCTTCTGTGCTTTTCTGTGGCACTGTGTGTGAGGCAGGAGTGGGGGGAGGTGTCAGCACACTGGGGCCCTTTAGAGCTGTCTGTGGGACTAGGGAGGACTTCCCATAGAGACTTCAGCTGAGCCTTGAAGTTCGAGTTTGCTTTGACAGTCCTTGTAGCTTCTGGGCAAGTATGCACTAAGTATTCTCAAATTTTAGCTGATCCTTGGATGTCTTCTAGGTAAACTTTGGGATTAACATATCAAGTAATCATACAAAATAACTAACCAAATCCTAGTCGGATTTTGTGGTTGGGATTGTATTTGGTTTAGAGGATAATTTTGGTGGGATTGTAATTATCCTTTCTACCCAGGAACTAGCCTGTCTTTCCATGTATGCAGATCTTTTTATATCTTTTTGTATCATTTTAAATATATATAAAAAACACACATGTCTGTGTACATATATGTAATATATATGCATTATCTATATACACGTTTAAGGTGTGTACATTAAGTGTTTTAAAGTTGCTTTTGCTAGTGTGACTAAGATCTTTTCCCTTTTCATTTTCATCTGGTTATTAGTATATAGGAAAACTACCAGTTTTGAATACGTACCTAATATCAAGGTATCTTAGTGGTTCTCCCTGTGGTTAGATAGTTTTCAGATTTTTTTCTTTTATTTTTCTTTTCTTGTCAGCCAGTTAGCTGCCAACAGTGACGATTTTGTGTCTCCTTTTCCAGTATTCATACCCCTCGTTTCTGTTTCTCATCGCGTTGGCTAGATCGTGGTGCTCTCCAAAAGCAATGCAGTGAGAGCCACAAATGTGGCCCGTATATGGAAGTTTAAATTTTTAGTAAGCGTTGACAAGGAGAAAATTCTGAGATGTCCTAAATTAAATTACAGTAGGCCAGAGGGTGGAAGGCAGAGGCAAGAAGGGGTTGATCAGTTAACAACTCTAAGGCAAAGCCAACAAAAGACTGCTCACCTCCTGAGTGTCTACAGGAATTTTAGATTAACTTCCAGGTGACTGTTTCCACAGTGAACTGAAAAGAGGGAATAACCAGGCCCTGTGGAACCCTAGGAGCCTCCTGTTCACACCCGAGGTCACCGACTGCTGCATACAGCTAATACAAACTCCGTATGCTCCCTGCTGTGCTGATCCCAGAACTACCCCCATTTCACTCTCTCCCATGTCTTTTGTCAGTAGCCAATGGGAATTCTTTCAGAGCAGCCTGCATCTTTCTTTCCCCTCCTTAATGCATAACAAACACTGCCAACTTGAGAGGGGAGACATGCTAGCCTTTCCCACCTAGCCATGCTGCTGGTGCTTTAGACTTCATGCCCCACAAACCTGTCTTTTTCTTACTAGCGGTGGCCTAGTAAACGCTTCTTTTTGAAACGACTTTTAGCCATGGTAATTAAAATTTCAGTTTAAGAGCCTATTAAATAAAGTAAAAAGAAACAGTAGTTTTAATATATTTTATTTAATTCAGTATATCCCAAATGTTATCATTTCAACATGTAATCAATATAAAAATTATTAATGAGATGTTTTACATTCTTTTTTATTCATACTATGTCTTTGCAATTCTGTGTATACCTTATCAGGGGTACCCAAACTTTTGGCGTCTCTGGGCCACACTGGAAGAAGAAGAGTTGTCTTGGGTCACACATTTCATACACACTAATTTCACTAATGAAAACAAAAACAAGTCTCATAATGTTTTAAATAAATTTACGATTTTGTGTTGGGCCGCATTCATAGCCATCCTGGGCCGCAGGTTGGACACCCCTGTTACATTTAGAGCACACCTTAATTCGGAAGAGCCACACTAAAAAGTGTTCAGTAGCTGCATGTGGCTAGTGGTTATAGGGCTGGAGTTTTCCGTATGGTCATAGCCAAATTGCTTATGTTGTTCCTGACTTGAATGGAAATTACCTTTGAGTATGATGTTCACTATTGGCTTCTGATAAATATGTATACTTTTATTAAGTTAAAGGAGTTTTTTTTCCCTTAGTAAGGAGATCCTTTTAAAGTTAATTGGTATTTACTGTTTTTAAATACTTTTTTAAAAACTGACATGATCACATCACCTTTCCTCCCTACTTAAACTATTAAAATACAGAGAATGATAGCAATAGAGTCCTGTGGTATTCAAAAATACCTTTGGTCTCTGCCCCATTTTGGGAACAGAGACCCTAAGTCCCCTGAATTTCCTGATAGGATTGTCTTTAGTCAGATTGAAGGTGTCACCACCCCCTTTCCCTCCAAAAGTACCCGCAGGAAGTGGGGTCTCTGTGGCTGCTATCTGTGAACTGGACTCTTCAAATTATTCTTTTCTGTTAACACCTTGCCGTTGTGTCAGCTAAACAAACAACCATCCTCCTTTTGACCACATCTGAGTTTATGCTAATGAAGGGATGTAGAGTTGGGGTTCCTGAACAGCCTCAGGATGGAATGGTCACCTGAAAGACCAAGAGATGAGAGGGTTTGAACTCCTGGTCCCACCCACAGACTTCCTTAAGGAGTGAAGGCTGGAGAGGAAGCTCTGCACAGCTCTCACACGGTGAACGTCAGTCGGCTGCCATAGGGTGGCAGATATGCCCAGCCGTGGGGAGACTGGATATCTGGAGACAGTGGGAAGCTCAGCTGTGACCCCCTTCCCTCCATCCTTTGCCTTATGCATCTCTTCCATTTGTGCCTAAGTTGTATTCTTTATAATAATTTGGTTAAGATGCTTAGAAAGGCCAAAACTCAAATGTCAGAGTTTGGAGTGAGGAAAGGTTTATTGATCAAGAAGAGGCCGACAGAGGAGATGGGAGGCTTCCTGGTGCTTCAGATCCATCTGTACTTAAGAAAGTACAGAGTTCAGGATTCTTTATGTCAAGGGAAGGGGAAATGGGAGGGGCTAGAGGTGATTGATCATTTGTAGATAATGGGGATGCCTGCAAGGGTCGAGAAATTTGTGCTATAAGATGTGAGTTCAGTCCAAGGTTCCTGCAAATCTTTGATAAACAAGACACACTTCACTTATCTCCTCAAGCTACAAGCAGAATTCCTCTAACACTTGTCTCTATGCAGGACTAGGCAGAAGCTACTAGCCTGAAGGCCATGGGAGCATTTCATTTCATCCTTGTCAGTAGAGTTGTAGGGTAAATTCATTTCCATCAGAACTTTAAAGACATTGTGGCCCTCTGGAGACATCTGATACCAGTATGGTTCTTATTCCTTCACAGAAAGGGTGACTGTGTATCCTGGTTTTTCTGGAACACCCTCAAATTAGGTCTTCCAGCATATGCTCTTAAAAAGTATTATTTGTTGATGAGCTACAGAATCACCGTATTTGTTATTTGTAGGTGACCTGATTTTTGTGTTTTGGAAGCTTTTATGATATTCTTACACCTGAGAATTCACAGGGCTTTGTCTAAGAGGGCAGTTACTATTTCCCCCCCTTTATGTGCTCAGCACTCAGCTGGCCCTTTCATTCTGAAGTCCATGGACTCTGGGATATTTTAGTGCAGAGTGCTTCAGGAGTTTCTGACTCTTCTTCATTCTCTTGTTCATCTAGACCTTCTTTTAGTGGAACTTGGTCTTTTAGATTAATTTGACAGCTTACCTTTAAAAATCTTTTTGACTCCTGTTTTCATTTTTTGTTTTTCTTTCTGGGAAAATATCCTCAACCTCATTTTCTAATACATTTATTGGCTTTTTAATTTCAAGTGCTATTATTGATTTCCTAGAGCTTTTTCTTATTTTCAGTCCTTTAGTATAGCCCATAGCATCCTTGTTTCATCCATATAATAGCCTCCCTTATTTTGAGAACATTAATTGCATATACATATTTAAAGTGTTGCTTCTATTTCCTACATTGTCTATTTTCATTGAGTTTTCTCCGTTCCCTTTTTCTTTAATTTTACTGGTACTAGAGAGAGAGGAAGGGAGGGAGACATTGACTTGTTTTCCACTTATTTAAGCATTTATTGGTGGTTTCTTATATGTGCTCTGATGGGGGATTGAACCCACAACCTTAGTGTATCAGGACAACGCTCTAACCAACTGAGCTGCCTGGCCAGGACCTTCTTTCCTTTTTGTTTTTGTCTTTGTCTTTGTCTGTCATTTGATGGGTTTTTCCTCAAATATCTGCTGATCAAGAACTACATTTTCTGTCTGGACTTTTGGTTTGGATACATCCTCCTATTTCTAGTGTCTTTTTCCATTAATGAATTCCCAGTATTGGCACTAGGATTAACATTGTGAAACAGATGGGGTTATTCTGTTCTCCTGTGTAAAAAACCTGAATGGTTCTTCGGAGACCTGGATGATGTTTGAACCGCTCTGCACTTAAGTTAGCCTGGCGTGCAGGGCAGTGAGATGCTGTGTTTGTTTCCTGGAGCTGCTGTAACGCCATAGGTTTGGTGGCTTGAAACAAAGCAATTTACTGTCTCACAATTAATAAAGGCCAAATGTGGAATCAGCATTAGTGGGCTGAAACTGAGGCACTGGCAGGGCTGTGGTCTCTCCAGAGGCTCTGGAGAAGAAGCTGTGTTCTTCAGCCTCCTCGAGGGCTGCATGGGCACAGAGCCAGCCTTCCAGGCCAGCCTCTTCACATCCCTCTGCTCCTTCGTTACATTGCCTTCCCTGTGTGTGTCAGATCTCCCTCCGCCTGCCTCCTAGAAGGACACTTGTGATGGTGTTTCAGGCCCACCAGATAATCCAGGATTGCCTACTCATCTCAAGACCATTAACTTGATCATACCTGCAAAGACCCTTTTCCCAAATAAGGCAACACTTCTAGGTTCCAAGGACTGGGGCTCTGATACCTTTGGGTTCATTTACCAGCCTACTACAAGGACTTACTGTTGTCTTAAATGCCTTTTTCTTGGATAATATCTCTGTACTTTTACAGATACTGATAGTACTGCCTCCAGTTCTCTCACAAGGTTGACCCCTTGGCCAGAAACATAGGGATCCATTCAACTCATCATAGTTACCCTTTTTGACTTCCTCTCCCCCTCCTAGACAGAGGACTGCATTTACGTTTGTAAATCGAGTCTATGCGCTTCTTCAGTAGCTTTTGACATGTCAAAATCCCATCTGTCTCTACCACTGGAGTAGGAACTATTTGAGTACCATGGAATGAAGATCATTAGGCATGGAGCTGAGTAGGGTGGGCATTTAGCACATATTTGTTCAGGAACTGCAGCATTTATTGAGCGCCAGTTAAATACTAGGGCCTGTCATGTTTTGTCACTGCCGAAGTTTCTCCATGGCCTGTTTCTCAGAAGGGATTTGCTAGGTCATAGGAATCTACATTGTCAGCTTTTGGTAGATGCTGCCAACTTGCTCTTCAAAGTGGCTGCACTTCCCCAATGATGGCAATAGCTGTCTTGTTTTGTCTTGTTTGAGTTATTCATTTTTTATTTATAGAAGTTCTGCAGATGTAATGGATGTGAATTTTTATGTGTGTTCTCCTCATTTCTGTAAGATCCCCACGCCCCCCACCCCTCATGGACAAATTGATAGATGAATAAATGAATGAACTTGTCTGGAGTAACAGCTACTAAGAAACAGCAGGGATTAAGGCCTGTTTTTATTTTTTGTTTTTTTTGTTGTTGTTTTTTAAGTATATCTGGCTGCCTTCCAGGGAATGAGGAAATTAATTAACTCTTCTTACTAGCTCTGTGAGCTTAGGCTGATGTCAGTACGTTTTTAAAATAACTGTGTTGACAGCTATCTGCTTCCCACCTGACTGGGAAGATCATTGAGATGACGTGTGAAAGTGTTGCATACACAGCGAGATACTGTTTATAAATATTAGTAATTCTTTTTGACCGTCATCCTAATGAGTGAATAAACTTGATGTACTTGAAAAGTTTTGGATGTACATTTAAAAAAAATAGACTTTTTGAGAGCAGTTTCAGGTTCACAGTACAATTGAGAAGATACAGAGATTTTACATATACCCCTGCCCTCACACATGCATGGCCTCCTCCATCATCAGCGTCCTGCACCAGAGCGGTACACTTATTATAATTGATGAATCCGCATTGAATCGACATCGATGGGTCTTTATCACCCGGAGTCTGCAGTTTACATTGGGGTTGATTCTTGGCAATATACATCCCATGGATTTTGACAAACAAGTAATGCCGTATATCTATCATACAGAGTAGTTCCACTACCTTAAAAATCCTCTGTGCTGTGCCTATTTCTTCACTTCTTCCCCAACCCGTGGCAGCCCTGAACTGTCCATATTGTCTCAACAGCTTTGTCTTTTTTAGAATGTCATATAGTTGGAATCATACAGTATGTGGCCTTTTCAGACTGACTTTTTTCACTTGATAAAATGCATTTAAGGCTCTGCCCTGTCTTTTCCTGATTTGGTCGCTCGTTTCTTTTTGGCAGTGAATAGTATCCCCTCGTCTGAGTGTACCACAGTGTGTCTGGTCACCAACTGAAGGACTTCTCGGTTAGTTTTTCCTTTAGGCACTTATGGGTAAAGCCGCTGTAAATGTTCATGTGCAGTGTTTTGTGTAGACATAAATTTTCAACTCCTTTGGGTAAACATCAAGGAGCTTGATGACTGGATACTATGGTAAGGGTATGTTGAGTCTGTACAAGACTGCCAGTTGCCTTCCAAAGTGGGCGCACCTTTTTGCATTTCCCCAGTGATGAGTGGGACCTGGTGTTCTGCCTTCTTGCTGGCATTTGGCGATGTTAGTGCTTTGTGTTTTGGCCATTCTGATAGGTGTGTATTGGTCCACAGTATGCTTTTTTGGTGAAAATTACATGATAACAATGTCATTTGCTAGGATGATGTTTCCAGAGAAACTCAGCAGAAATTCTTCTGTGAGGTTTGGAGGTAGAAATGTCTCCAGGAGAAGGTGGGTGTGCGGCTCTGATTCACCGAACCGCAGGTAGTGATGCTTGTCTCCGTGTTTGTTTTCGCAGGTGTCGACACAAGGCGCCTGTCGTGAAGACGCCACCAGTACCTCCTACCATTGTCAACTGGTAAAATGTTTTAATCACAAGTATCTCTATTAGGCATAAAATAATGTTAAGTTCAAGTGTGACTGAACTCAAAGTTAATTATTCCCATTTTGCGATTATAGAATTATGAAGTTATGAGATGGTAGCTTTCACACCAATTTTAACTCCAACCCCATTGGGACATTAAGCCATGTTATTCAGCAACATTATTTACCTTCCTTTCCTCAGTTTCATTTCATTATGCATCTGTGTAAGAGTTTGAACTCAGCAGCCTCTTTATTTTGCAAAGGTTCATGCTCACTGAACTGGTATTACCAAGTCAACATGTGGTGGTCATTTTAAATTTGTGTGAGTGTTATTTTAAGTTTCTAACTGGACATTTTAACAGAAGCAGGTTTAAGGCCAGGAAAAGGACTGGGCTTTTTGTTCACCTGTAGCAAATTCTGCATGTTAGTTATAGTTCTCATGGGGGTGAACTATAGCATGGTTTTATTCTTTCCTTCTGAGGTGAATTAGAGCTTGTGAAATTTTGAGGCAAGAATTTAAGGATCAAGCAGCTTGCAAGATTTTTAGCATTGTGAGAAGCGAAAGAAATTGGATGGAACTGTGACTAGGAATAGTCCATGTTGGTAAAGTGCTTTGAAACTATAAAACAATAAATATAATTTTACCTGCTTTTTGTCTAATTTTATCTATTAGAATCAGGATTGTTGACATTTGTCTTGTTTCAGAAAATCATTTCAAAATCTTTGCACACGTTAATTGAATTTATTAATCCTTATATTTTCTACGGATTTTAAAAAGAAATTACACAAGAGTATGTTTATTATTAAAAACTATAAATAGTATCAGAGTATGTAAGCAAAAGGGAAACTTGCCTTTCCCCCAATTCTTTTGCTGGGTACTACTCCTTACCAATTTGGAGTGGGTCCTTTCGGGCCTTTTGTGTGCATACGCAAGGTTACCATCTTTAAATGAAATGCATGTAACCCTAACCTTGCCCAGTGGTGTGCTGTCACTTTAATTTATTTTAGACATTTCTTTCCTATGTCTTCTTGAGTGATATCATTGGCCAGATGAAAAGTGCTTTGAAGTGACTGAGTAAATACATTGGAACACAGTACTTTCTCTATGAATTTCTTTTGTGATTCGTGGGTTATGGAAATCGCAAACTTCAAATTTCTAGCCAAGAATGGATCAGCAGAGTTTAGATTTACATGAAACTGATACTGCAAATATAATTTACTGTACATTAAACAGTAGGTATGGCATTTATGTAAATGACTGTAATTAGTATTACTTTATAGAGGGTCAGCTAGATTGGGGTCGATAGCAAAATGGTTTTGGAGTTTAGTGCATGTACTTAGGGGCCAGGAGGCGGTGTCTGGCAATAAAGTGACGAAAGTAAGTATCTCATAATTCTGTCTGGACTTGAGTAGGCAGCCAAAAAAGAAAAAGAAATTTGTGAGTTTTATATAGGTTAACAATATTATGAAGCAAAGTGAATTTCATGGACTGTTTGAGGAACCCCGTGTCTTGAATTCTAGAATGTAGAGCCCCTTCTCTTCACATCTATGAACTGTCCGCATTGCAGAGTCCTATGACTGGAGAAACGGTGTGAAAAATGGAACTGATTCACATGTGTGCGTGTCCTTGGTGTAATTGTTAAAAGGGAACCATTTAAATTCCTTAAACGTCTGGAAAAGGGAATTTTGATATAGTTTATTTTAATGCTCCTAGTAGTTCATCTAAAAATGAAATGTAGAATTAGAAGGAGGACATTAACAAATGGAATTGTATATGAATAAATTTAAACCCAATATCATAGATATTATACAATGTTTTAAGTCTGTTACAGATTCACAGCAAGTTCAATGTTCTTAATTTTTTTATTAATTATTTTGACTAAAAAAAGTATGTTTTGGTATCTGACTTTCCCTGACTGGCTTATTTCCCTTAGCATAATAATCCCCAGGTCCATTCATGCTGTTGCAAACGGTAAGAGTTCCAGTGCCATATGATCTCATGTACATGTGGAATCTAATGAAGAAAATAAACTGATGAACAAAATAAGACCAGAGTCATGGATACATGGAACAGACTGATGGCTGTCGGAGGGACGGGGGAGCGGAAGAGATTAGCCAAAGAACATCTATGCGTAGCCTGTAAACGTAGCCAGCATGCGGTGAAGGTGGTGGTGGGGACTGGCTGGCTGGAGGAGGGCAGAGGAGGGGAAATTGGGGAAATAGTGCCAACAGTTCTTTTAGAAAGTACATTCTGTCCACAATACTAGTATTTCATATTTAAATAGAAAGTCGACAAGATTTGACAGCCTCAGGACTTACATCACTCATCTCGATGATCCACATGCAGGTGGAAGCAGAAAGTGTAAGCTGTGCGTAGAGCCGTGCAGTAGAGAGCGGCTCTTCAGAGTATTTTCATTTGTTTGTGAAAGTGATCGGTAGTAGAACTTTGGGAGGAAAGGGGGCAGACAGCAGCCTGTTTACTTGGTTAACAAAGAAAGGTTTCTTAGAGTTACACCAAGTATTTTCTTAGCTCTTGAAGAAGGATTTCCTTCCTTCTTTCTTGTTTTTGCGTCTTCTATTATTGAAATGCAATCTAGTTTCTGAACACTTAATGGAAAAGCTGCAGAGGCTGGAAAACTGGGTACACTGGAGAATGGAGGACAGGAGGGAGAAGACAACTTTCTATCATAGTGGCTTTGATTTTGAAAACTGTTTCTTCAAAAAGGCCATATCAGTGATAAAATAATTGCAAATTTATGGGAAGAAGAAAATATTTTATGTAAAGAATTAAAAAGGAAAATAAAATGATTAGAATTATGTGAATAAAATATAATAGAAGACTAAGTATTGACTAAAGGGAAAAATTGCAAGTTGAAATCTTACTCTTAACTGTTTAACATTTGGGTAGTACAAATAATATGTTAGTTGTGATGTAGGTGATTTATTCTGTAGTTATATATATTTCCACAATATACCTAAACTTTTAATTAGGTATGTATTTGCTTTTTTTTTAAGTTTGTGTTAACTGATGGGACAAATATAGATAAGATGGGCTGAGGAAAAGATAAGGAAACATCTAAGGCCTCTTACTAAACAATTTGTCAGTCCTTTGAATTGAAAGAAAAGGTACAGCCTTAGATTGGATAGTCTTGGATGGACTCGGACTGCAAAATTATCCTAAGTGCTTGTAGCTCTTACTCATAAATGGAATAAGCATTTTTGAAGTTATCTTGAAAATTATAAATAAGATACTTTAATCTCTTTACATCCTCAAAGGCTAAATTTACCTGAATAACAATTTTTTTTCCTCAAACAGATAGGATGCTCTCATTATAGGCACATTTACTTTTGCCGACAATATTTTGTATGTTTAAAACTATATTTAGCCTCTGGTTTTTGAATTTTATTTAATTTTTTAAAATTTTAATCTGGGAAAGAAAGGTAAATTTGAAAGTAAAATTGTTAATTCAAGTAAAACAACTTCACTTAAAAATTAGGCCACCTGTTCATTCTCCTAGGTGTAGGTTCATGCTGTGTTAATTACAGTACTTGGCTGGACTGAGTTGGAATTACTAAGACCCTCAGTACCAACTAGCAGAAAGATGTCATTGTGTAATCTAATAGTTCATGTTCTGAAATGGTTATATAGTTAGCTCTCGTTAACCATTTTGTAGGGGCTAATTGGAATACATAAATAGTACTAAAGGAGTAAGTCCAGTTCACATTGTCTTAATATAGTCAAGCCATTCAGTGGTTGGCTAGTTAGTACGGACTGATACACATGTCGGATGGTTGCACTAAGTAGGGCTCCTGCTCCACCATTTGTGTAACGTAATGGTGACTGAACGTGCCAGTCCCCCATTCTCCTTCAGTGAGTCAGTCCTGAATAAAAAGCTCAATTCTGTGGCTTGGGAAGGTAAGTAGAAAGCAGAGTAGCATTAGGTTTTTCCATAGATGAGGAAGCGGAGGCACAATGACTCAGCACCCTGAACTCAGTGTTGGGGTGTGTGTGGGGGGGAGCGGTTTGCCTGGGTATGGGGTAGTTGGGGATATACCACATGACCAGGTAGGTGAATGGACTATGGAACCACCTCTGAGTACTCCCCTCTGTGGTGCTAGGTGCTGGTAGGGGGTCGTTATGGGTGGACATAAGATTAAAAACCTTGAGAGTTAGGAAGCCTGTTGAGGGTCATCTGTTTTGACATGTGGAGTCTGTAAGTTGAATTGGTTAAATAGACTTGGTTCTGAGTTACATTCCACGTGTATTCTCTACCTTTGGGACTTGAGTGGATTCAGAAAATGGGGTTCAGCAGTTCTGTGTCCCAGGACATGTAAATCCCAGGTCATGTAAATTTTACCCTGAGGTACTGGACATAAAAAACAATATGTTTAGTATATGAATTTGCTTAAAAATAAATTTGGAATTATCTAACTGAAGCTTATGGAGAGATACCTGCTAAACTGACTAGTTAAGTAGGGATGCTAAATGGAACAGTACCGGTTTCAAATACAAGATGTGCTAGGTATCATTCTGAAAGATTTTACTTACTGTTATTTTATGAGGGCTTCATGGGAGGTGTATGGTGTCAGCCTCCTGTGGCCTCTGAAGTCATAAATGTATTAAATGTGAATAATAATGGTAGTGGGGAGATTTGAGTGTTTATTATTATAAGGCAAGCATTACATTCTGTATTGTTTAATCCTCTTAATAATCTTATGATGGTATCTTATTCTCCACATTTTACAAATAAGGCAGTTGAGGTTAGAAAGGTAGTTTGTCTAAGGCGACATTCAGTAAGCAGTAGAGCTAAGTGTCAAACTCAGTCTGTTTGGCTCTAGAGCCTGAACTCTCAGTAAGAGTCCAGTTGAATTGACTTCGGTATCTATCAGCAGGATGTAAGAAATAAAGAAAAATAATATTAGCATACGTAGTTTTGTATACACAACAAAATTTTAAGTACCATTAAAACATTGTGTTTATGTAGAGTGCTTTCACCTACTTTCCTTATTTGTCCCTAATGGGAGTTTTATGAGGTACTTACTATTATCACCCCAGTGTTACAGTGAACCTGAAGCTGGGGTATTCAGGGACTAGTCCCATGTGACACAATGAGTTAAGTGGAGGGGGCAGCGTCAAACTCAGAGCTTATTGCCGTAGTTCTAAAAGGAGCAAGTTTATTGAACATTTTTTATATGCAGTCAAACCAGTGTTGCAAGTAAACAGGACCTTCAGTAGATCACATAAAGTGCCTAAGTAAAACAAGTACCTGTCGGCTTTGAAACTGTGTACAAAACAGAACTTTGTACTCATTCCAACTATACTAACTTGCATTTATAATGCTTTTGCATTTTTCCAAAGTCCTTTATATCTACTGCATTCCATTTTATCCTCACAGCAAATTTTGTGCATTAGATAAGTGACGGCAGATAGGTGGAAGTAAAGTACAAGAATGCTATTTCAAAGGAAAAGATCAAACTTAACTAATGGTGGGGCTCAGGCTACAGTTTGTTTGCTTACTCTGTGAGATTATTGATTGTAGGGTGGTCAGGTTGTCCCACTTTGGGCCTTTCCTGGTTTTCAAAGTGAAAGTTCTGTGTCCTGGGGATCCCTCAGTCCCAGGCAAATTGGAGTGGTTGTTCATTCTAATTACTTGCCACGTGTGGTGATGGGCTGCACGTGGGAGTGGATTAACCATATGTAAAATACAAAGCACTCATGTAAGTCTGAATCCCAGTCAACATTGAATAATTTTTTGCTATATGTCCCAAATACTGTGTAGGACATACATACTTTAAAAATTGGTCATTATTAGAAATTTACATTAAACTAAGCATCCTGTATTTTTATTTGTTAAATCTGGCAGCCCTAAGTAAGAGCAAAGGGAAATTCTGGTGTGTAGAAGTCCACCTAGCTGTTTTTTTGGTGAACTTTTGGTGAATACCTTTATCTCTTTAAGGAAGCTCCACCTGCAGTTTACTTCTGTGGGGTCCAACTCTTGGCCTTTCAGCTGTGTGGGCAGGATAGGTATCCGAGGTCAGGATGAATATATGAAGCCAGGTTTTGCCTAGTACATCAAATCTGGTCTCCGAGTGTGTTGGTTTGAAGCTCTTCTCCTTTACTTGTCAAACTGAACCCAGGTCTGAGCGCATTTCATCTTTGTTGGACCAGTCTGTCAAAAACCAGCACATTCTCCCAGACCACCCATACTGTCTTTAGATTGTATGTTAAAAAGTAATTTTGTTGTTGTTAAGATAGTGTATTGGTGTGATTCAGAGTGAAAAGGAAGTAAAGGCTTTACCCATCCCGTTCTCAGTTACCTTCTATGGAGACCATCTGGTCTGATTGGAAAATGTTTCAATTTTTGAAGGGGACCTTAGGAATCTTCTCATTAAATGCTTTTTTCTTTTTTAAAAGTAGGGGAACTCTTCCTACCTCCCTACCCCCTAAAAGAAAGAGTGTGTGTATGAAGGGAAGGTACCTTATATAGAAGAAAGAAGTGGGTTCTGTGGGTTATTGAAATCCTTATTCTTTGATGATCATCACTACTCCTAAATTGATCTGGGAGTCCTAAGCATTAGTAGAATAGATTTAGTTGAATTGCATCAACACTAATGGAGAGCAAATTACGAGGTAGTGACTTGGACAATGTCTCATAGTAACTAATGGCGCAGCAGAGACTACTGTCTCTGTGTGCATATATGTTTCTGCACATATATGTTATAATTCCTGTTCTGTGTCAAACAGAAAAGGGTATAAATTTCCGTGTTTAATTTTCTGTTTCCTATTTGATTTTATGTCAAGACCTAGCATTTGTGTGTGTGCGTGTGCGTGTGCGTGTGCGTGTGCGTGCGCGCGTGCTTTGCTTTTTCATTTTAAGAACATCTGGCTTGGAAGTAGATTTAAAAAAAAAATGTGTCTGGATCAGGGGAGTCCGGGTACCATATTTGTGTTTGAAGGAGAATACTCCAAATTCTACTGTTATTTCAGCTATTATAATAAAATGACTAAAAAAGGTTTAAAAGTTACAGTAGACAGCTGAAGATTATAGAAAGTTATTTAGCCCTGTTCAGTTGATTTTCAGTTTTTAATTTAAATATATTCATGGCAAGAACTTTCTGGCTTTTCTTCCTTTCTCCTCCATTTCTCTGTCCCAATATATGTCCTTATGGCCCAACTTTTGTTTTCTGAGGTTAGAATAAATACAAGCTTAATAGTTTCCTTAAAAATAAAAGACCAAACTTCTTATTTTTTTATCAGATTTTCTACTTGTGAATTGAAAATTTATCTAATCCAGATGGTGCTATGACTCAGTGCTGTAATAGTGTCTTTAATTGACATTCTGGTCCAACATTTCTGGACCTTTTTATTTGTTGTATGAAGGAAGTACTTACATGAATTAATGGTCTTGATTTTCCAGCTGTACACTCTAATTTTTATTCATAGAGAGTTGATAGCTGTGGGATCAGAGTTGAAATCTTCAAGATTGTTATAGATTGTGTTAGTACATAGGGTTTTAGAAAGGAAAAATTCTTTTTCTTTTCTTTTTTTTTTCTTCAGTAAAAGGGAGAGTGAGAACCTACTGTATTACATAGTACTGAGTTCTTATTAAACTCAGGCAAATAAAAATATTGCAATGAAAATAAGAATATTTACTGAGAGTTTTCAGATTCTGGAGGGGTCAAGTGGGGAGAAAAAGGTAAGTGTTTCATTTGTGCTTACAAAGATATATCAGTAATTTACCAGATTGCTCTAAGTCATAGATGGCTTAAAGAGAAAAGGTTTCCTAGTATCTGGAAAATAAAATATTAAAGAACCAGTACTGTTTCAAATAAAAAGTCATAAAATTATAATCATCCTTAAATTCAGTCTCATTAAGTTTTATTGATCTTAATCTTTTTGTCAGAAGTTTTATGAACCCAATTTTTCAGATTTCTGCAAATCCTTATCCAGTTTAAAGGTATGATCTTAAAATTTGTCAGAAACCTGTTTTTAGCATATCAAGAGTCCTCTTCATGAATCTCTGAAGATGAAATATATTTGCAGAAAAGTATGAGTAACACGATGACTCTGTAAATGACAGGCTTAAAATGACATGGTTAAAGATCTCTGATTGCATTGCAATTGACAGACAAATTTGTTTTTCTCTGAAACACAGCATTTTCAGATAACAGGTAGAATTACAACTGAAAACATTGTATCAAGAGATTGTAGAGTATTAGAAATTTTATATAATTTCTGGAACATTCATTTTTAACAACAGTATATTCATACAAATACAATATTCATTCATTCATTCATTCATTCATTCATTTATTTTAGAGAGAGAGGAAGGGAGGGAGAAAAGAGAGAAACACCAATGTGCCAGAGAAACATTGATGGGTAGCCTCTTGTGTGCCCCCTGCTGGAAACCTGTCCTGCAACCCAGGCATGTGCCCTGATTGGGAATTGAACTGGGTACCTTTTGGTTTGCAGGCTGGCACTTGATCCACTGAACCACACCAGCCAGGGCTAATTATTTATTTGACAAAAATTTCCATGTAATTTTAGCATATCAAATAGGCCTAATTAATTTTACTTCCCTTTTTAAGGGGAAATAAAGACAGAGATGTCCTTTGAAATATTTCAGAGATGTTTTAAAAAATATTTTTATTTGTTGATTTGAGAGAAGGGGAGAAGGTGGGGGGAACATGATTGGTTGTCATACCCATTTATGTGTTCATTGGTTGCTTCTTGCATGTGCTGTGACAGGGGAGTGAACCCAGAGAATCCAGATGACGCTCTAACTGACTGAGCTACCTGGCCAGGGCCAGGGATCTTTTTGGAAAATTTCAAAGTTATTTTCAGGCTAAAAACACAATTTAATTTTTTATGGAAAGTTTGTCAAATATATCAGAAGTTTTAAAACACTTGGTCAAATAGGATTGTAGGTCACTCATGGTGAATACTTAGTTCTCAATCGTGGTGACAAAGACTTCACAGGCAAACACAGAAAGTTAAATAGTTATAAGTAAAATCTAGCTTCTTAAATATTAAGACGACTTGGTTGACCAGAGTAATCAAAGACCTGATGATATATAGAGCACAGGAAATCATTTTAATAAAACACAAAGTCTTTACTTTCTCTTTGTGATGTCTTATTTAAGAGCAAACCAAAAGGTAACTGTGCTTCTCTCCCTGAAAAGGACAACCCGTTCCTGTTTGGCTGCTCACCACAAGTCACCTGACCCAGCGCCAGTCCTTCCCCTTGCTCCAGATGAGGAATGTAACCCCAGACAGGGCTGTAAACACCATCAGTATGCTGAGAAACCCCCAAAGTTACCTTTCACAAAGTTGGACTGTGCTTTCCCCAAACCCGCCTCTCCTGCAGTTTTCCCTTTCTTTCTCAGTAAATGACAGCTCTTTTTTTTCTTTCAATGTCTGAAGCCAAAAGCCTTAGTCACTTTTGACTCTTCCTTCTTTCTCACTGCACGTGAGGCTGCGCTTTCAAAACAGTCAGAATTGGGTCATCTCTCACTACTTCCTTTGTCCTTGCTCTGGCCTGAGCTGCTGTCACCTCCCATCCAATCTCTGCTCAGGCTCCCAACCAGTCTCCTTGCTTCCTCAGCACCCAGAGGCACCCTTTTCATGGTAGGTCAGGTGATTTCATCCCTGTCAGCACAGTTCTCATGGCGGTCTGGGGGCCCTTTGGCATCTGGCCCCCTCTCCCCTCATCTCCTTTCTCTGTCCCCCGTCCTCCCTGGGCTCCGCTGGAACCCCCTTCTCCTAGGTGTCCATGCTCGCCCCTCTCTCACTGTCTGCTCCTAACATGCAAGATGCCTTTGCCCAACCACCCTACAAAGCAGCAACCCTCTCTCTCCTCCGCTGGGATTCATCCTCTTTAGCCTGCTTTGTTAGCGCACCTTACCTCAGGATGCTTAGCTGTTTGTTCATGGTCTGCTCATCTCTCATGTCTGGGTCATGGCTCTGACTTGTGCTCTGGAAGAGTGCCTGGTGCGAAGTCTGTGTTCAGTGTTTGGGGAGTAAATGAATAGTTGAGTCCTGGTTCCTATGTGTTTAATATGCGCTTGCTTTTCTGCAGACCAGGATTCCGAACGTGGGGTTGCAGAGTGTGTGTGTGTTTTAAATACTGCCAGGTTGCTTCACTGGACTCTGGGTATTGCAGTCTTTTACATGTCTGTGAAACTGTGGGATGGAAATTGGCAGGGCTTCGGTCTAATCTCGATTGCAAGTTAAGGAGAACATATTGTCAGTATGTAGTAACCATCTGCATTTCCTCTTTTTTGGCTTCTCTGTACACATTTCTTTGCCCAGTTTTCTGTTACTTTATTTTTTAATTTTTAGGAGCTTTTTGTGTATTTTGTTACGTTTTTTCCTGAATATTGTTTTCCTTTTGATATTTTAATTGTTTAATCACACAAATGTTAAAGCTTCAAAATTAATGTGGAAGAATAAATCTTTAAGGATTGATAGGGAAATATTGAAAAGTAAAGATAGTGAGGGTCTTACCAGATATTTAAAGCAGTAAGTTATCAAGCATTAGTGTACGTAAAAATCACATGGATGCCATTTAAAAGTGAACCTGCCACTTGAGCTTTCAATGTATAGGTACTGGGGAGGGGAGGGGAGGGAGTAGGACATGTCTGAGGGATCATCATTGGAAAGATTCTCTAATATAATTCTGATGCGGTTGGTTCACGGGTCACGGTTGAGAAATACTGCTACACATCTGCTACATTTGGAATAGTGTGGTATTAGCACAGCAGTAGACAAATAGATCCAGGAAGCAAGTAGCATCCAGAAAACAGATCCAAATGTGAGTGAGAACTTATTGAAGGTGACATTTTGGTTGAGAAAAGGGAGGCTTATTTAATAAATGGTTTCAGGCAGTTCCTTTGAAAGATGAACTTACACTATGTAGATAAATAAACTCTGGTTAAAGATCTAAATGTAAAAAATATGCAAAGCTTACAAAAAAAATGTAGGTGACCATTAATTTAGCTCGGGATGGAGGAGTCCTTCTTCACTATGGGAACCTAGAAGCTGCGAGGGAGCAGATTAACAGATTTAATTGTCAGACCTTACTTTCTGAAAGGAGATACTCATTCTAAGGTGTGACAGCATCATAAAGTGCCTATGACCGGTGTCCTCCTCTAGATTTTCCATACCCACTCCAGCAAGTAGGATGCGAAAATTTATTTTACTTACTTTATCTAAGACATTTTAGATGCACAGATGTCTCATATGCATATGGCTGGTGCATCTAGGTTGCATCTGACACCACTGAACACTTACTCCTTGACTCTCCTCTCCTGTGGCTTTTGTGACACTGTCCTTGCCAGGTTCTTCTTGTATTCTTTTCAGTGGGGTTTGCCTCCTCTCAGTCTCGGCAGTGATTTCCCTTTCAAGTTTTCTTTTTTTATTTTTATTTTAAAGATTTTATTTATTTATTTTTAGAGAGAGGGGAAGGGAGGGAGATAGAGAGAAACATCAGTGTGTGGTTGCGTCTGGTGCACCCCCTACTGGGGAACTAACCTGCAACCCTTTGGTTCACAGGCCGGCATTCAAGCCACTGAGTTACAGCAGCCAGGGCTCTTTTTTTTTGTCTTCTAATCAGTATGCTAAGACTATTCACATTTATTTATTTATCTGTTTATTATTTTTATTCCTCACCCAAAGATATGTTTATTGATTTGAGAGAGAAAGGGAGACATCAATTAGTTGTCTTGTGTACATGCCCTTACTGGGGATTGAACTGCATCTTACCTAAGTATGTACCTTGACCAAGTATCAAACCCACAACCTTTTGGTGTACGAATCTATGCTCCAGCCAACTGAACCACCTAGCCAGGGCCCCTTTAACATTTTCTGCCCTTGAACGTGATTTTGGAGATGTCCTAAAGGTTCTCACTGGGCACTCTCATTTTCTATCTCATTATGAGTCTAATATGTCTGCTTCTAGCTCTGACCCGTTTTTAAATTTCAAACTTTATGTATTTGTATGACTCACTGGCATCTTAAACTCATTGTTTTCGAGAGTTATATTCATCTCCTTTCTACCAGCCATCCAACCACCGACCAAACGTTCTGTCTTGGTTGAAGGCGCCACGGTATTTTCCTGTCTTTTACTGCCACTGCGGTCATTTGTGACTGGATTCCATTCAGGACTCAAATACATACAGGAGGCCCTCACTGTATTACACAGGAATGTTCCAGCCTTTGGGAAAAGCTGGAAGAACAGCTGCTGCCTGTGCCCCGGTCTGGGCCATCAGGCGCCAGGAGTCCCAGCTGCTGGGTCCATGCCTCACCACCCCCCTAGCCTCCTAAGTGATGTAGGAGGAAAAGGTTATTTCACTTTTTTTAAAATCGAATTTCCTTGCCTCTAGTTTCTGCTGCCTTCAGGTTAGTTTTCCTCCGTATATACTTATTTTCTAAAACTGCATCTGTGTACATTAGAATACAAATTAAGTTCCTTCCCCAGCCTCAAAGCCACAGCAGTTGGACCTTTTCAGTTTGGGGCATTAAACACCTGCCCTCATCTCCTCACCCCCACCCTGCTCTGCCGGGGTGGCTGAGGACTTCCTGAGCCCCTCCTGCTTCTGGTCTGGTTCAGACCATGTGGTGCCATTTATTCAAAATCTCTGTTCTTCCCTCCTCCTCCCCCTCAGCCTTGAAGATCCTAAGTTGCTCTTTGGTCTAAGAAGACTCAGAAAATTGTAGAACTAGCCCCCACCTTTCACTATACTCTTCCTCAAGTGCTCTTTACTGTCAGTGATCAGTTCCTAGTTTGATTAGTTTTATAGTTTCAGCTCTTGTATGGTCCACTTGGAGTTAATTTTTTTGTGAAGTATAAGAAAGGGGTCTGTTTTTGTTGTTTTACGTCTGGATATCCAGTTGTTTCAGCACCATCTGTTGGACATGCAAAGACTGTTCTTTCACTATTAGATTCTCATGTCCCGTTGCTGCAGGCCCGTTGTTCACAGTGCGAGGGTTTGCTTCCGGGCCCTCAGCTCTGTGGCACTGACCTGCACGACGGCGGCCTGTTCTTTCACCCATGCCAGCCTGTCCGATCGATGCTGCTTTAGAGTGAGTTTGGAATTGAACTTCGTTTTTTTTTTTCAAGATTAAATTTTGGCTGTTCTGGCTACTTGGAACTGTCATACGAATTTTAGGATTAGCTTACAGATTTCTGTACAAAGGCCAGCAAAAATTTTGGTAGGGATTGTGTTGAATTTGTATATCAATTTGGGGAATGTTGTCTTTTTAACAATATTGTCTTACATGCCATACATAAACAGGATGTTTCTCTGTTTATTTACATCTTAGTATCTTTAAACAATTTTTTTTGTGGTTTTCACAATACAGATTTTGTATTTCTTATTATAGCTAATTTTAAGTGTGGTAAATATTCTTTTCCTAACTTAATATTCAGAATAGCCATTGCTAGTGCATAGAAATACAATATATTTTTGTATATTCACCTTACATCCTGCAACCTTTGTTGAATTCTTTGTTGTAGTAGTTTTTTAGTGGGTTACTTAGGCTTTTCTTTCTTTTCTTTTTTTTTAGGGGCATTTTGAAACCTTTTTTTATTAAGAAGCAATACAGAAAAGTAGAGAGAATAATATGACTCTCCACATACTTGCTCCTGAGGTTTAACAATTATTAATATTTTGCCATATTTGATTTACATATTTTAACTGAAGTGCTACGATATAAAATTATAGATATCCTGATGCTTTACCCTGAAGTAGCTCAATGTGCATGTCTACTCTGCCATCTTGACTGGAGGGCCCCTAGGGTTTTGTATATGTGTGATCATGCCATCTATAGGTAAAGGTATGTTTTTGTGAGACATCATTCTCCTGGGTCATTAAGGTGCATCTGTTATCGCAGCTCCGACTTCCTGGAGGTGGCAGGCCCCTTTGTTTTCATTGTGCCCTTTTCCTCTACAGAAACCTTCAGTGGCTCCCCATGCCCTTTATGCCAGAAACCCAGATTCTCTGGCCTCATTGTCCAAAGCACTACTCAGCACACTGTCAGAAAGCAGCTTGGTGGTGAACAGAGAGCCCTGGGATCAGTTGGAAGTCCTGGCTCCTCACCAGCTGTGTGTGGGCAGGTGTGCAGGTGTTTTTATCTTGTGAAACTGCAGAGCTGGACTTTTAATTTTTTAAAGCATTATTTTCTTTAGTTCTTTGAACATATTATAATAGCCGTTCTGATGTTTTGCCTGTTAAATTGGACATTTAGGCCCTCTGAAGGATGATTTCTATTGCTTTTTTTCCCCATGTTTAAATGGGTCAAACTTTCTGTTTATTTGCCTGCCTTGTGATTTTTTGGTTTAAGTTGGATATTTAGATGGTTTATAGCAATTTGGAATTCTGATTCTGTATTCTGATTCTTTCCTTCCCTTTTCCACAGCCTCTTGTCTTGCTGGTGTGTGTTGGCTTATTTGTTCAGTAATTGTTGCCGGCCTGTCGCGGTGAAGTTTGTCTTTGCTGCAGTGCGCATCCTCTGTTGCTCTGCGGAGGGCACAGCCTAGTCTGCACGCCGCGCACAGTGGATTTGTCTCCCTCTGCCAGTGACTGTGTGGGTTTCATGAGGGAGAGGACTCAGACTTTTGTTCACTGTTAAATTCTTTGTGCTTCCAAATGTATCTGACGCATAGTAGACCCTCAGAAAATCTGATGAATGCAGAGTGTGAGATGACCAAAGTTTATTGCCTTCTTGCTCCCTAGTTTAGCGGCTGAAATTGAAGAATGTCTAGAACCACTATGGGAAGTGAATTTCACGTTTGCTTACTCCAGTTGGCTTGTTGCTGCCTAGAGTGAGGGAGTGGGGGCTCGCTGGGAAAGAACAGAGATGGGCAGTAGCCTCTCCGGGCCCTGGGAGAGGAGAGTGTGGTGGATATGCCAGGTGCTGCCATCCTTAATGTAAAGAGACTGAAGAACGGGAAATGGGTACATTTTTGGTCTCCATTCTTTAGTAGGTCTTCTGGCTTGTTCCCTCCTCACCCCTGGGAAGTGTTTGTGGATACTTGGGGTTAGTTTGGAAAAGCTGCCTGTTCATAGAATGATGTGGAAACTTTTTTGTGGTAACTCCATTGTTAATAGGTAGGGTACAAATGAGTCTCTTAAAATGTCAGGCATGGACGGACTTCACTGGGGCCGGTATACTAGCTGCTGCTTGATGGAAAAAAAGAAACTTCATTTGCCTTCCTAATAAGAATTTTTCTTTAAAATTATTTAAAAATGATTTTGAACTAATATCGTTCTTTCTCTTCCTTCTAGATTCTTATGGAAATCTGTTAATCCTGCGTTTTGAGCACTTATGAATAACCACGTATCTTCAGCACCATCTACCATGAAGCTAAAACAGACCATCAACCCCATTCTTTTATATTTCATACACTTTATAATATTCCTTTATACTATTATAACATACATTCCATATTATTTTTTGTCTGAGTCAAGACAAGAAAAATCAAACCAAATTAAAGCAAAGCCTGTAAATTCAAAACCTGGATCTGCATACAGATCTGTTAACAGTTTGAATGGCTTGGCCTCAGTGTTATACCCTGGATGTGACACACTAGATAAAGTTTTTATGTATGCAAAAAACAAATTTAAGGACAAAAGACTCTTGGGAACTCGTGAAGTTTTAAATGAGGAAGATGAAGTACAACCAAATGGAAAAATTTTTAAAAAGGTAAGGTGATGATCCATTGCCTCTGAATTGCCTCTGTATGAAATGTACTTTTGGAAGTGGTGGCAAGGGACAGGCCTGGCCTGCTTCTGTTGGACTGTGCTGACGTGGCAGGAGGAACAGGGTGGGAAGGGATAGACTGTGTGTTCTTACCTCTTTGTCCTTTCCGGCACTGTATTGTCCTGAATTTTCACAAAGATGTTGAGAACACCCCCTGGTGTGGGGCACTTCTGCATCTGCATGTCTCCAAGGGCTTGTTCTAGAACGTCTAGGGCAGTTTTGGGTTTAAAACCCAGAACTCCTAATAGTTCCAAAAGCACCTGTGTGTGCTTGATATTGCTCTGGCTTTTAGGGTGAGTGGGAACCACTGTTTCTGATTGTAATGTAGCCTCCATTGGAACTTACAATGTCTTGGTTCATTGTTGTGGCAGTTGCATGGGTTTTAAGACTGTCTTTTCACAGAATAACCTGCCCTTGTTGATTTTAAAGAGGGTAAGACATCCTCTGGGGCAGTACGACACAGTGGGTGAGAGCCTGGACTCCACGGCCAGACTGTGTGTGGATTTGCATCTCAGCTGGTTTACTTACTAGCTGTGTGACATAGTTAAAAATTTGCCTCAGTTTTTTTACTTGTAACATGGGGATAATGATCATTGCTGATGTTTATTAGCACTTCTTCGAGCCAGGCTGTTGTAAGAGCTTTTCGTATATCAACTTAGTTAAGACGTACAGTAGCTGAATGAGTTAGTGGTACCATCCTTACTTTACAGATGACCACAGGGAGGTACAGGTAGGTTGGGTAACCTACCTAAGGACATTACAGCTGCAGGTGGCGAATCTGGAAGTGGAACCCAGGCTCTCTCCCTCCTTCCCCTTTAAACTAATCCCCGCTCTCACAGTGAATGTGTCACACACACACACACACACACACACACACACACACACTGTGCTTACAACAGTTTGTGGCATCTAGTGTAAAGGCTCTAGTGTTTATTACTGTAGCTGGGATTTGGAAAAAGTATGAGTGAATACAGACTAACATGATGGGGTACTGCAGCACTGTGAAGGGTAAGTATAGAAATAGCATGAAAATGCTGTTTTTGAACTTGATTACGTGACTTTGTTATAAGCAGTTCTTGAAGTCCCCATAGGTAAAAATTGAAGATAAAATTTTTTTAGGCGCAGTAAAGTGATCTGTAGTTGGTTGATGATTTAGTCAGGTTATAGGTTTAATACCTGTTTGGCCAAGTTACCACGTACCCCTTTTTCCCAAACTACATCCTGACTCCAGCCAGTTTTTTAAATCAGTTGTGAAGGAGCTCTCAGGTCTTGGAGGAAAGTCTAAGTAATCACACTAGGGAATAAAATACTCAGAGTTCTTCCTGTTACTGCAAGATCAAAGGGGCGTTGTTTAACCTAATTAATGGTCCTTTAATTTTGGCATTTACCATATGAATTCCATAGTCCCTCTAACCATAAGAGATGACAGGCAAGTTGATGTCAGTAACTCCCAGAAATTGCAAGCATTGGTTCATCTCTAGGCAGGAATCTGTGAATATTCCTTAGCTTTAAACAGAGTGATCTTTTCTCTTGTTCTGCTGGGGCAGCCCTGATTCATGCTGGTTGTTCTGACGTTGTCAGTTCCCCTTACAGTCTCAGAAGTGGTTTGGATCATTTTGCGGTCAATCCACTTTTAAGGTGTATTCCCTGTTTCTTTTACTGACTTAATTTTGACTCACTTAAATGATTTTTTTCTACTAAATTAACCCAAGATCTAGCTGGAGTTTGTAGCACATTTCTAGAAATTGAAGTCATGTGGTTAAGCATGTTTGATTATTCTGTAGCCTATAGGTTATAATTTGCAAAATGTATTTTATCATAATGATGTCTGGTTTTTGTCATATTTAGTTGCCACTTTTTATGGTATATCAGCCTTGATTCTGTCTCTGAGAGATCTGGAAGTTATAAATGCTATTTGAATTCAAAGATTGGGTTCTTTTAATCTAAGCACGTTATAAGAGAAGTCATATTAAGTAGGAAGCTTATTCCACACATTATATGCTTGTGTGAAGCTAGTACCATTTTTTTAGTCATCAGTCAATACTCATAACAACAGACTATTTTCCAAATTTGTGAAAAGAAATATGGTGAATATGAAATCTCTTCGTAGTTCAGGTATCAGTATCATTAAGACAAAATAAAATCCCAGCGCTGTCCTAGTTGTTCGTAAATGTGGACGGATAGCACACCAGACACAGAGGAGTCCTCCCCCATGTGGTTTTGTTTACGTCTTTGCGTGTGTGTGTGTGGCTCCTTCCGCCTGCTCCTGTCCCTGTGCCTTTGTAGTCATTGTTTATTCGATGAAAAAGGATTTGAAAAAGGATTTGAACTCAAGTAGAAGAGGTAAAAGGTGAGCAAAACTTTCTAGTCAGCAACGTTTTCTGTCTGTACCACATTACTCTCAGGTCTGCCTACCTACTGTTGACATTTGCCATCAGGTGCAGAAGTCAATATAAACGGATGTAGGAAACATCACCATACTATACTAAAACATACTGTATTATCCTTGTTTGAAATTAGGCTCATGAGACGAGATCAGGCCAGTTCAGGGTTATGTGCCCATAGATGGGCATCATTAGAAAGTAAATGAACTTTTAGGGAAAGTTGGGAGGGAAGGGTAGTTGGGCTGGATTGGGAGTAAAGGGGAGAAAACTGTATTTGAACAATGATTAAAATAAAATTAAAAAAAGAAAATGAACTTTTAGGGTTCGTGTGTACAAAATGAGGCAGGTATTTTCTGTTAGCCTTCCTTGGTGAGAAGGGGTACAGTCACCTGTCCACTGAGGCTGGTGTCTGTTGGTCTGCGTGGCTGCCGTCGGCAGGTCTGCAGACTGGACCATGGTATGTGTCTCCACTGGGTGTTAGACAGCTAGGCTTTTGTGTCCCTCTTGGTTTCTTGTTTCCACCCATCGTGTTGCAGCAGTAACAGCCTCTGCTCTGACAGGCTGATGGAGAGGGGACCATTCACAGCTGATGTAAGAGAGGGGCGCCTAGGTGGTGTGGCTTCTGCCCAGCGTGCTTGCCAATGTGGAGCGCAGATGTGTTTTTGACAAAGTGTCTTCATGTCATAGTTTCCGTATTTGAAGACAGTCCTTAATTGGGAAAGAAAGCTAATGATGTAGCAATATCTCAGAGTTTCCACCCTGTTTCGAGGGGCTGAGCTTTGGGTATTGACCCTAGAATGTATCTGTTATGGTTGAAGCAAAGTTACTCAGACCTTTACTTCCAGTTAATAACTCCGAAGCTTCCTGTCCGTCTTATTTTACAAGTCTGTTTTCATCTACCAAGGGAAGGAAAGCAGAAGAAAAAAGGCAGTGTGAGGATTCTTATCTTCCCATCTGTCTCCAGGGGGCACAGATAAAAAGAAGGCAGAGAAGCAGTGGCTGCAGCATTCGAGGCTCAGCAAACTTTTTCAGGTCTATTGTCACATTATTTTAAGTGTCACCTGATTGCACTGAATTGCACTGTCCAGCGTCTGTTGAAGTGGAGAGCGGGGAAGCTGTTGGCTTCCAGAGCAGCTCTAAAGTACCTGTGCCCGAAATAGAACAGAGTGGCAAAGAATAAAATAACTTCACAGTGGAACAGAAAAGAGCACAAGGCTAGTTCAAACATTGTGTTCTAACAACCAGCAACGCTGTAAATTTTTTTCTTATATTTTATACACATTAGATAGGAGAAAACAGAAGCAGTTATATAATCAGAGTGCTTAAAAAGAGATTTCACCCTGACATTCCTTCTAAATTGATCCAAAAAGGTAACAGAAATCCTTAATTCTTTGCTTTCCTTCCTCCTCTTAAATGTCTGCTTTTGTGTCATGTCTTAACTGCAGCGTCACATTTCTTACCCTGTTTGCATGTCTTTAGAATGTCTGTGTTCTGACTTATTAGGACAGTGACATTGTAATTAATGTATACAATGGTTAGTCTCTTCACTGGGGTTTGTGTGGTTATTACATCACTGTCCCCTCGGGCTCCCCAACCGGAACTGTGGGCTTGTCTTTCCCTCCATGTTGCTCTCTGTCAGCCCCTTTGTTAGAGCCTCCATCTGCACCCAGTGGCTCAAATCAGATAATCAGGAGTCTGGTTTTTCCCCCTTACAGCCACCCCCCTCCCTCCTTCTAAAACAGGTATTATGCTTCCACTCTTGCCCCCTATTCCAGCCTACATACACCAAGCAGCCAAAGTGCTCTGTCACTGCCAGGCCACTGTCCTCCACCCACTGACATCCCAGCTCCCTTCCCTAGTGCAGGTGGAACAGTGTGATTTAGTCCTTAGTTCCTGGAATGAGTCTGCCCAGGTTGTATGTAGTCTTAATACGTCACTTGTAATAGCTGTGTGATTTCACGAAGTTACACTTTTCTGTGCCTTAGTATTCTCGTATGTAAAATAGGCATAGTAACAGTGGTTGTCTCTTCGAGTTACCGTGAGAGTTGAGTAAGCTCGTTTTTGCAGTGCACGTAACACACAGTCAACGCCAGTGCAGGCTCCCTGCCTTCATCATTACCATCACCATGACAGTTACCAGCCATCCAGATTTCTTGAATATTTGCACTTTCTGTGCCTCCCTCGCAATAATTTCATTATAATCATTTTTATTTGCAGAGAGAAAGGTTATATGAAGCCAGCTGTATTTTGCTAAAGAAGGCAGCAAAGTGTATAATTTTGAACTGTTTCTCAGGTTAGGCTCTCAGTTATTCAAAACTTGATCTTAATAGACTGTCTGATTCTTCAGGGTCTTGAATCGTGAAGTATTTGTGTGCTTTTATAGAATGTTCTGTATGTTATCTTTATTTTTATGGTTTTCTTTCGAGATAACAGACTCATTATCAGTGTTATCAGATGTGTAATTTCACACGGTCTTGAACAAAGTAAACAAGTTTTTGTGTCCCAGGTGGTGATAATCTGAGTGCTAACATCGGTGTTACACATGTGTGTGTCACACCTGTCATGGAATAAAAATCCAGCCAGTTAAACATGAGAGAGGAAAGTGACTGCAAGGACCATCCCAGTCCGCCCCTTAAGTTTACAGACAAGAAAACTGCTCAGAGACTCCACTCCCGGCATTCGTTTTCCTGACCCTCAGGAAAATCCCGCACACTGATGTCTCACATGGGTCACGGGTGAGAATATTTGAGAAGCCGTAGGCAAAGGAAGTGTGCGATTGAGCGGTATCAGAACAAAAGTAGCTAAATGGTCAGATGGATATGGTTTGTTTTTAAAGCATTTTTAAAAAAATGCGGCTGCTGGAGGAGAGAGCAGTCGAGGACTCCCTCCAGGCCCAGAGTGAACCGGGGTCATGTTTGACTACGCCACCCGCTCCACACGCTTAGCAGACAACAGTTGCTGAGCACCTGCTCTGTTGGAGGCGCTGCGGTGGCACCGGGGACGGCACGGCGGTGAACCAGGCACACAGGCTACTCCCCGTGTGTCTTACTTGTGTGGGAGGAAGAGAGGCAATTAATCATGCGTTCATAGATTTACCGAGTAACTGAAGAAATGAGGCGGACTGGAGATTGGATGTAGCCTCTCTGTGTAGACCAGGGCTACGTGGAGGCCTGAATGATGAGGAGGGTCCAGGCAACGACCCTTGTGTGCAGTGGGACAGGGTAGTGCAGTGGCTCTCAAGCAGGGGTGGGCCCAGCTGGCTGTGGCACTTGACGGGCAGCGTCTAAGGAGGCATTCAGACGTGGGGAGAGCGGGCCTGCTCCAGTTCTGTGCTCTGGGTGCCTTTCTTGTCTCCTCCTAGTTTTGCCCTGGCCCATCCAGTTTGAAGGACAGAAAGGACAAAGTTGAATTCACAGGAAGTGAATCTGGGTGGAGGGCTTGAGATGAGCACGGGGACACCTGCAGCACTGGGTCCCCCAGGGCCTTGTGGGCTAGGGTGAGGTTTGTGGACTCCGTGCTGATGATGGACAGGGAAAACACCGCAGAGCATTCAGCAGAGCGCTAAGTTCACATGTATATATTTTTAAATCACTTACAAATTTAGCGAGAATGGGTTGTAGGGGAGTAAGAATGAAAGCAGGTTGGCCAGTCACATTCATTAGTTCAGGGGGGAGATGGCCTAGGGTGGCCAGGACTGGAGATGGAAATTTGGGATGCTCTTCAAGGCACAGTCCTTGTGAGTTTCACTTTTGTTAGGGGCACCTCTGCTGTTGTAACACTGGAGGGACTCTTCAAAGGGTGTGGGTACAGACGTGTGTAAGTTACTGAACTTGGTGGTAGGAAGTTAAGGGACTTTCTGTTTAATTTCTGATTTCCCGGTGAAGTATGAAACATGCATCATCTGAAAGTGGAGAAGGGAGGCGGAGGGTAGAGCATGTTTGAGGAGAGAGCAGGTTCCAAAATTGCATTTCAGAGGGTGAGAAAAAGAATATGCCAGGAAGTGTGGCGGGATTGCCGGGTGGTGGGGTCTGTGATTCTGGGTTTGAGGAGGTTGGTGTTCTTCAGCAGTGCTCAGGGGTATAGGACGGGGAGTAAATGAATTTAACCTCAGGCTGGGCTCACTGTAGGGACAAAGTTAGGGTTAGAAACCTTGACAGTACAAGTCAGATGATAAAATTACGGGGGTACTCTAACTGTACTATGCATGGGAAAGATCACTACTAGAAGATTCAGTGTTTTAAGGAATTAAAGTCAGATTTTGGTGATACTTGAATTAAACTCATGATTTGATTTCTTAGTCACAAGGTGGCACCATCACATGGCTTTACATATTTGGACAGAGTATCTAATGCCTTTTTGAAGCATGTGTATTCTCAGAAACTTACAGAGCCAGTCATTGAGATTCTGGAATCTAAGAGGAAGCTCATGCTTACCTTTGGAGTATAAAATTCTTAGTAATTGTAAACCAGTGCCTGCACACTTCAGCCAAATTCTCATCTGTCTTCCCACCCTCACAGAGCTCCTTTTGAAGTCATTGGAGCTCCCCGTGCTGAGCATTTCGTGGGGGTGCAGAGCAAGGTGAGAGTTTGGGACCACTAAGTTAAATATAAGTATTTTAAGTACAGTGGCATGATACATCAAGTAAGTATTTCTTAAGTTTGTTACGAAGTGGAACACTAGAGGGCAGCATTTATCTTTTTTCCATTTTTATCTTAATCCAGGCTCTGGAAATCTCTTCAATGTTGTATGAATTTTTGAAAATGAATATGGTTAGATAGTTTTTAGGCATGGGACATATATTGATGACAAAACCATGTTTGGGAACTGTCCATATTTTTTCAGTGAGAGGACCTTTAAATTCAGTTTATATATAGTTGGGGACTTACAGTCTGATCTCAGGTGGAGAAAATTCCTAAAGACAAAAATATGTTAACCCGCTCTAAAAGGAGATTGTTAGTAATGTAGAGTCGATGTTACCCGAGCTTCTGACAAGCACGAATAGAATGTGGAAAGTCTAGCAGTGCCGGTGAGTATTTAAGGCTTTGACAGACGGACTTGGAAATATATAACTGGTCCCCTCCCGGTCACAGAAATAGACTTGATTACTTTGCTTCTCCGGCATCGGATGGAGCAGTTGAAATAAAGCAGTTATAAACATTTCTGTGGGCCTGGGTCTGGCCAGTTCTCTGTGAGTCCTGTTTTACTCTCTGATACTGAAATTCAGGAATTCATAAGTAAAGGGGAAGTAAAATTTTGTGTCAGTAGTACTTGATACTAGGCTAAACTTTCAGCTAACATATAAATCCTTTAAGTAAATAAAAACTGTAAATGAATTATTAGCATATGACCCTTGGGCCAGAAAGGTGACTTTTTCGATCCTATCAAACCCTGAGTATTTTTTAAAACAAACAAATAAAAAAATCCCAAAACCCCTAGAAAAACTACGGTTGAAGATTTAGCATAAAATTTGAATTGTTGTAGAAGGTATCACAAAATAGCTAATTTTCAAAATAGAATTTTCACTTGAAAGCCACTTTCTAGCTTTTTGTTAAAAATAGTTTAATTACTTGTAAACATAACTTCCTGATTTGTCAAAATTTGGAACACATCCTGGCTTTCTAGAAATTAGTATTTTGGTTATACAGAAAGCTATTTGTATGTTTTTGTTTGCTTTATCAGGTTATTCTCGGACACTACAATTGGCTCTCCTATGAAGACGTTTTCATTAGCGCTTTCAATTTTGGAAATGGCTTACAGATGCTGGGTCAGAAGCCGAAGACCAACATCGCCATCTTCTGTGAGACCAGGGCCGAGTGGATGATCGCCGCGCAGGCGTGCTTCATGTACAACTTCCAGCGTACGTGCGCCCACTCCCCCCCGCAGCTGCCCCGGCTCCCTTTCTGGAGGAGTGGCCCAGGCTGCGGTGGAAGAGATGATGCTGACTTGTGTTGCAAATACTTCTCTCTGGCCAGATTGAAGCTCCCATGTTATTTTTCACCTTGCGTTCAGTCAGTGGAGGACTTGTTACAACTTAGAGTTACTGATCTGTTTTGGAAGAGGAGCCCGGTAGAGGAAGAAATGGGGCAGTCACTGTAGTAAGGGGACTTGCTGTGTGTAGGGGACTGTGCCTCCACACTGCTGCCGTCTCCCAGGGTTTCCCCTCTGAAGGTAGTGTCGTTTTGTTATGCCACCTCTGTCAGGAGCAACAGTGGCCTCTGAAGCACTTGCAGTCCTCGGACCCAGGTGCTTGGCCGAGCGGCGGAGAAGTTTTATAATGCCGCTGCAGGAGTGGTGTTCATGGTGTGTTAGTCTGTGAGGCGGTCCTGGACGCGGCGCTGAGAGGTCTTGGTGCCAAAGTGCGGTGCCAAGTACAGGCAGTGTCTTATCCTTCACATGAAACAGAAAGGACACTTTTACCAGGTTTCT
This sequence comes from Tonatia bakeri, assembly GCA_004024845.1. Lineage (NCBI taxonomy): Eukaryota > Metazoa > Chordata > Mammalia > Chiroptera > Phyllostomidae > Tonatia > Tonatia bakeri. The sequence continues at coordinate 367,395 of PVIA01000637.1, forward strand.
TGCTGTAAATGCCTTCAGTGTGTTTTTTTTTTAATTGGCATACTGTTTAGTTTTCAAAGGTTTAGGTTTAGAAAGTGTTTTTTTTTTTTGAGAAGCTTTAAAATAATTATTTCAAAGCCACTTTAAGTCTTAACTCTTGAATTAGGCACAAAGCAAAAAAAAAAACCCCACCTATTTAATTTAAACATTTCTAAGAATGTTTTTCTTTAGATTTTCTGCTTTAGAATAAGCAGCGTGACTCTTGTTCATGCTATTTCTGTAATGTGTAATATCTTAAATGTGATCTCCAATGTGTTATGTTATCGGTTTATGTTTTTTTTTGTATTTTAGTACCAAGCAGTTAACAACTAAGATTTAACATTTTAGAAGTTGTATATAATTACTTCCAATATGACAGTCCCACAGAAACATCTATAGATGAAACAAAATGAAATTAAATTTTTTTTTATTTTAAAATATTGGGAATCTTGGGGAAAATTAGGGAAGGGTGAGTAGGCATAATGTTAATTAGCATATTAAAGTGATTTGGGAAAACACAGGACAGTTAGATCATAATCTGTGGATCTTATGATGTAGGATTCAGTAAGCTCCGTTATTATTCATGTCCTCTGTCAAAGGCTTTGCTGACGTTTAGCACACCCATGTGAGAGTGTTTGACTTGCCCTTCTTTCCCTACAGTCGTTACTTTGTACGCGACTCTAGGAGGTCCTGCAATTGTCCATGGGTTGAATGAAACGGAGGTGACAAACATCATCACTAGCAAAGAACTCTTGCAAACAAAGTTGAAGGTGAGGACTGGAGTTTTCTTTTTTTAACTGTCCCATACTTTAGAATTTTCAGTGTCATGAGCTCTGTTATTGATACTTAGTTCTTTTATGATCTTTAACATCCTTAATGTCTTTGTAAACTTGTGGGACTATCATAATTTTACTGCTTTAGAAGAGAGAAAGTAGATCTCATATATGCATACAACTAGTGCAGGGAGTCAACAAGTTAATTGTTAATAGGCCCATATCTAAGGTGGAGGGATTATAACTTTATTGTGCTCAACCATTTTCTAGTCTCTTTTTAATAAACTTGTGATTATGACAGGTTATTTTTAAACTAGTAATTTTATTTCTGAAGTATTGAGTGCTTATGAGTTTTCAGGATTTTTTAATGGGAAAAAGAGAGACTTCATGAAACTACAGGGAAAATGGGTTTCTTTAATTTCTAGACATCTCCCTGTGAAAACAGTAATTTCTGATGTTTTCTTTTTTTGAAACACGCATCTGTGAGTGCATTCCGTCCCCTTCCCCTCCTGTATCTTTATTAGCCCCCTACTTCCTGAGGGAGTTTGGCTTCCCTGCAGTTCAGGCAGCCTGTGCTTACATGCCTGTTCGTGAGGAAGGAACTTGGTCGATTAAGGCTTTACCAAAGGGCAGGGATACCAACAGCGAATCTAATGCTGTAAAACTGTCATTTAAATTTCAGACCAATATTTCTCTATCTGAAAAAGTGGTATGTGTGCCTGTGTGCTCCCTTCCCCTTTTCTTGAGGCAAGAAATTAGTAATTCCCCAAATATGGTGAACTGCTTTTCTTGTGTCCTGGACCGTTTGCTAAGCTGTGTCATGGAGAATAGTGACCGTGATGAACACTGTCTTTCCAGGACATAGTCTCTTTAGTCCCTCGCCTGCGGCACATCATCACAGTCGATGGCAAGCCGCCCACTTGGACCGAGTTCCCCAAGGGCGTCATCGTGCACACCATGGCTGCAGTGCAGGCTCTGGGAGCCAAGGCGAGCGCGGGTAGGTGGCAGCGCCCCGGGCCCTGTGTGTTCTGTGTGTTCTGCAGTGTGTTCTGCTGTGTGTTCTGTAGTGACCCTATTCTCCAGAATCGTTTCTCCACCTTTGCTTTGGAAAGTTCTCAAGAGAGGTTTAGGAAACATGCAAACGTTAATTTATGAATGTTCTAACAGCAGTGTTTATTTGAAATTACTTTAAAACATGTTTTACTTTATACAGTTTTTCTGTTTCAAAAAAGTGTAAATTTTTCTGATAGTTTTGGATGGTTTAAAGTTAGTTTTATAAATAATGGCATGAAACTTGTCCTGTGAATTAAAAGATTGCTGAACCTAGATCCCTCCTTTTACTCCCTGTTCCAACTGCACCTCTTCCAGAGGGTGCATCCTTTTACCCCCTAGCGAGTGAGTACCCCTGGGCACGGTGACTGTAGAAGTTCTTCCTCTCATGTCAGCATCAGAAAATGTTAGCACACTGGCTTTTGGGGGTATCTCAGAGAGCTGCTGGGATGCTGTGGTTGTATTTTCTTTCTAGTTGGAAATTAGTGATTAATTCATTGTAAGCATTGGCTTGGCTCTGGAGTGGGGTTATGTTGACAGTCATTCTGGGTAGATTGAGTTTTAGGTGCTGGTGGGACATTCAGAGGTGGATTTCTAGTGGGCAGTGGCCTGTCTGTATAAGTCCAGTACTCTGGACTTAAGTTTGGAGTTGAGATTTAGAAGCCATAAGAGGTTTTGTTTTTTTCTCTTTTTTTCCACCAAGTTTGTAGAACCTCCCAATTCTCTTTGAGGCTTATAGCCACAGCCCTCAGAGGTGACAACATCTGCTTGCTGTCAGCACCTCTCTCTAAACTGCTGCGACAAACAGCTTAGTGGCTGGCAGTTAGGTTTTCATTTCAGCTGTGGAGTAGGCGAGGTCACCCACAGAGAATGGTGCATTTGGATGCTACCCCAGGACTGGGCAGAGGGGAAGGAAGAAAACGTGTGTCAGTGAGGCAGGACCAGGTGCGCTGGAGGAGTCAGATGACACGGGGATGGCAGGTCCATCCGACTTGGCACGTCTCCCCTCCGAGACAGCCATTTCCAGGAAGTGGGGGGATGGAGGAGTTAGTGCACGTTAGGAAGGGAAGGCTTGAATGAGGACTGCTGTGAGGAAGTGTGTCTGGGCAGGTGGGAGAGAAAGGGCTCACTGAGGAACGTGTCTCACATCTGCCCCCACTCATTTAAGAAGTCCGCATTTGGGTAGGCCCAGGATACTTCAGGAAGATCATTGGTGCCACCCACGACCCACTTCTTGGGGTCTCCTGTGTCTGTTCTGTGGGACGTGGGCTGCCGGTCTCAGGCTTGTGCACATGGAGGACACGGTCTTTTAATCCAGAGTTCCGAGGCAGCCAGGTTAACTTGACCACTGAAGCAGAGATCATTCTTAGCAAATGTCTAGGTACCCTTTTTTGTCCTGCCATGCTATTTTTTAGTTGAATTGCTGGAATAGCTTTTTGCTCTTTTCTTCCCTTCCTTAAGTTACATAGCCATCATAGCCAAAGTGATCCTGCCCAGGATGATGACGATTCCCTGTTGAAAACAGCATTGCTTTCCACTGCAAAGTACAGTCCTAGGCCCTTGGTGTGGTCCTGGAGGCTCTGTGTGACGTTGTCCTGGACGCTGCTCCACCCTCATCTCCTGCCACCTTCCCCTTGCTCACTCATCCCACCGCACTTCCTGCTGCTTCTCACTCTGCCAGGCGCATGCCTCCTCAGGGCCTTTGCACGTGCCTAGTTTCTGCTTGAAACATTCTCCCTGTCTCAGGGTTTTCCTGGCTCCCTTTCACACTGTCTTCAGATGTTTACTAAAATATTAACTCCACAGAAAGGCCTCTCCTGACGTTTCCCCATCTACGTAGCTTCTACTATATCATCTTCGCACCTTGTCTTGCTTTATTTTTCTTCATAGCTCTTGTTGTATTATAGATTTATGTGTTTGTCCCAACTGACTAAATGTCCCTTATGTGCGGGGACTTGATCTGTCTGGTTGACCTCTGTGTGATTACAAGGAATAATTGTTGAATTGAGTTCATAAACAAGTGATTATGAAAAAATTGGTGCTTTGGCTAAGTTTCTCAGAGGTGTATGTGCGTTTTTCCCTTCCAATACAGAAAACAAACCTGAGAGCACCCCAGCGCCCTCGGATGTCGCCGTCATCATGTACACAAGTGGGTCCACGGGGCTGCCCAAGGGGGTCATGATCTCCCACAGCAACATCATTGCCGGGATCACTGGGATGGCGGAGAGGATCCCACGCTTGGGGTATGTCGTAGTGAATAAATAGCAGCGCTTGCGACATTTAGTCACGAATGGTTAAATTAGTCCTGCAGAGTCTGTTTATAGTAGGCATTTCCTTAAAAAAAAAAAAAAAGACATTGAAATTAGAAAATAGTCACAGTCGTGAAGTTTTACAATATAGTTTATAGATATTGTTGACAGTTAACTTTTTTACTTTAAAAGTGTAAATTTTAACTGTGGTCATTTGTATATTTAAATATATGTTATAGTTCAGGTGAGCCAATAGCTTATTCTGTCCAGTCAGTGTTTATTGAGGTTCGGAAGACAGAGTCCCGTAGTAGCGGTTGGAGGGGAGGTGCACAGCAGCGGGAAGGCGGGTGGAGGTTCCAGGTGGGGGTGCGAGGGGCTGACTGCGAAGGAGTCGTTCCCCGAGATGGGATCAGCTCGCTGACAACTGGTCTGGGCAGTGGCGGGATATTTTTGGAGCCCTGTGCACAGGAGTTACACATACATGCACACACACTAGTTTCTGTGGAATTGAATTTGGCAATGGGGAGGGAAATTTCTGTTAGGCATGCATCATTTTCAGAAAAGAATTGAGAGCAACACTTTCCTTCTTGTTTGCCTCAGTTGCCCTTCCGAGTTCAGAGAGGGGGCAGTTCTTGAACTTTTGAATATACACTCTCAGACGGACGCCCATATACATTTTCTTAAGTAAGGCATAATTTATTATATATAATTTAATGTAGCTCTCAGGACAGGAATCGCTTCTGTAAGATTCCTGGAAGACTGTGGATTCTGTTTGAACTCTGTGGTAGCCCACTAGCATTAGAGAGCATTTTCTCCTGGGATTTCTTCTGTCCTTCTCAAGAAGAACCCTTTCATTTCCTACCCGTATCTTTTATTTCTTTTGCCTAGCGCCTCGCTTCTGCAGCACTTAGAGTTGACCAGTGAGTGCCCTCTAGTAGGACTGGACACAGAGCAACTTACCTAGAGTGTCTGCCTCCTCGGTTTTAGGTTGAGCTGGACTTTTTTCCCTGACACCCCCAGTGTCTGTCTGTCCCTCTGTCTCTGTGTCTGCCGCTCTCCTCTCACACACACCACCGCCTGGAGCAGAGTCATATGAATGCCCTGAGGGCCCTTCCCGTGCCTTCTCGGGCTTGGTCCCACTGTTACCATGTTTGGTAGAGAGCGCTCCTGATGGCTTCTTCTGCTCTCCCTTGTCTTTCAGAGAGGAAGACGTTTACATTGGATACTTGCCTCTGGCGCACGTTTTAGAGTTGAGTGCTGAGCTCGTTTGCCTTTCTCACGGATGTCGCATAGGCTACTCTTCGCCACAGACGTTAGCAGATCAGGTAAATGAAATGGCGTGACTTGCGATACTAAAAAACCATAATCACTTTTAACACACTTTCCCCATCAGTTTGACAATATGTTTTGAAGATGACAGTTAATTATCTTAAAATAATCACTTGCCTTTTAATTGCTTTATAGAAGTAAATTAAAATGATGAATTTATAATATGCTTTTTTATTCCACTGAATTTTTAAAATAAGAATCACTTTATATAGATCACTTTTTCTCTCCATAGTCTTCAAAAATAAAAAAGGGAAGCAAAGGGGACACAGCCACACTGAAGCCCACACTGATGGCAGCGGTGCCGGTAAGCACTGACCGCTAGTTAATACTGCGTTCCAGGGAAGGGTCACCGCAGAGCGTAGTGCTAGTGGGGGGATGCTGTGGTCAGGGGGTTCACACAGGGTCAGTTTCTACTGGTTTCCTGTATTGCTTCAAGCTCTACGGATTTATTCAGTATTGTTTTACCTTTTTTTAAATTTTCAGCCTCTGTGTGTATTATATTCTCAACTGTTTCCTCTGAGTAGCTTTTTGTTCAGATTATTTTCACGCAGTTCATTTGCTATTGGTAGGAACCTGACGCTCAGCAAGAGAGAGGAGAGGAGAGGGCTTAAGAGCAGCACCTTCTTCTCAGCAAAGAGCGCAGTTACCTCCTGAGTCCTCGGGCGTGTCTGGCCTGGACACCAACACAGGGGAGAGCAGTCAGTGCCCCTTGGATGACCTGTGCATCCTGGCGTGGCCCCGGTGTGGGGAGGGGCCCAGGAGTGAGAGCAGTGGGAGTGAGCACAGGGGCTTTGCCTTCTTAGAGCAAGTCGTGTGTGGCTTTCTGATTTCGTTCGAAAGTGTTGGGAGTTATGATTGGGTACCTGAGCACTCACATCTGAGCATAATTGCATGGTTATTTCAAAACCAATGTAAGTGGCCAACAGTTTTAGAATTCCTCTTGGTATGTAGTCTCCTTAGTAGTACCTTATTGTACATCTTCAGTTCCTGTAAAGTTTATTATTTAAAATTGTAAAGGAAAACTATCTGAAGTCATCAGACTATACTTCATAGTAGTCACAGGCCAAGCAAACAAAATGCAGTGCAAAGATTTTTCCCAGGAGCAGCACTAAGAGACAAACACCAACCGAAGTAACCCCAAAGAATGTCGTACTCTAACCAAAAACCATTTCATATAGTTGTTTGTTTATTGATTTAGTGAGTTTAGTTTTTAATTCAGAGTAAATGAAGAAAAGTAATATAAAAAAATCTGTATTGTAATGACACGTTACTGCCCCTATGTTTTTATGTCTTTTTTTTTTTTTTTTTTTACTATTCATGAGCATCTAGATACATTTTTGCTATTAAAAATTTTTACAGAGCCCTGGCTGGCGTAGCTCAGTGGATTGAGCGCGGGCTGCGAACCAAAGCATCGCAGGTTCGATTCCCAGTCAGGGCACATGCCTGGGTTGCAGGCCAGGGACCCCAGCAACGGCACATTGATGTTTCTCTCTCTCTCTCTTTCTCCCTCCCTTCCCTCTCTAAAAATAAATAAATAAAATCTTTAAAAAAAAAAATTTTTTTTACAGAACCTTCGTTTTTAAACTAATTTTTGACTATTTTAAAGATGTCCTGATAAAATATCTTTTAAAATGTCTAAGTATTCATAGAAATATTAATCTGAATGTGACGCTTTTAATAGGTATAAGGCAGCTACATCTAGATACATTTTTGCTATTAAAAATTTTTATAGAACCTTCGTTTTTAAACTAATTATTGGCTGTATTTTAAAGATGTGTTCCTGATAAAGTATCTTTTAAAATGTCTCAGTATTCATAGAAATATTAATCTGATGTGACGCTTTTAATAGGTGTAAGGCAGCTGGTAGCATTATTAACTTCATTAACTAATTTTTATACATGTAGGAAATCATGGATCGAATCTACAAAAATGTCATGAATAAAGTGAATGAAATGAGTAGTTTTCAACGTAACCTGTTTATTCTGGCCTATAATTATAAAATGGAACAGATTTCAAAAGGACGAAGTACTCCTCTCTGTGACAGGTAAGCCAGGGTTGTCACTCTCGATCATTTAGTCATTTTATTCACATTAATAGCCCTGTTTAATTGAGGTAGTTGTAGGAAATAAATTTATTTCAAAAAGTCAGAGGGACTCTTTGAAAAACCCATCTTGCATAAGACTATGAGCAATTTAAAAATATTGCCATTTTAGTTGAAAAAATTTGCACTTAAAATTTTACTTGATTTAATAGTGTGCTTGTATTTTATGTGGACATGTATGTGATTTTAATTATTTTGAGCAATAGTTTCTCTTTGCTTTTAGATTTATTTCATATGGCTATAAAGTGGCAATCAAGTATGAATAAATGTCTTCTGTTTAAACAGACCTATTAATTTTTTGTTTTTGTAGTGCTAATAGAATAAGTAGATTTAATTATAAAATAGAATTTAGAAAATAAAAGTATGGCATTCAGATTATTTTTCTGGGAATATTAATAGATGGTAGTTTTCAAATGCTTCATTTTACTTAAAACTTTATAAGTTTTTTCCCTACCTTCTAGTTATCTCTTTAGTGAGATCTATAACTTATTTTGTAAAACTTTTAATATATATTTTTTAATGATTGCCGTTTGTTCTTTGCCTTTTTCAAAGTTACTTAACAAAAAAATCCCTTCTTTTGATCAAGGTAGTGAGTAAACTTTTGTTATTAGTATATTTTCAGAAACATTTCAATTCAATATTTGAATTTTTTAATTCACCAGATAATTTGTAAACAGTAAACACACTGGAACTTGAATTAGTGAAATTTTTTCAAAAGTTAGATTCCCGTGTATAAATTTGTACATACTTCTAAGAAGTAAGCTAAAGCAAACAATTAATTTGCTTTTAATGCTCAGTTTTATAAAGACATAATAGGGTTATTCAGTGTTAATATATATATATTATAAAGATGTAAAAGAAATTGCTGTGCCCATTAGTAAGGGTTTTCCACTATTATGTGATACTAATCCAGACAATTTTGAATTCAGCTATTAGTTGAAAACTTTTTAAGAGAAGTTCATGTATTCTTTACTTGGTTGAACTTTTAAAAATTAAGGCTTAAGTAGTGGGTAAAGAGAATCTCTTGAATTGGGTGTGTGGCCTTGGATAAGTCACTAAATATCAAAACTAGGAGATTAAATGATTTGGGAAATCCCATTCAGCTTTACAACCCTGTGATTCTCTGATCAATTTTTTTTTTAGATTTGTTTTCCGGAAAGTTCGAAGTTTGTTGGGTGGGAATATCCGGCTTCTGTTGTGTGGAGGTGCTCCGCTTTCTGCAGCCACACAGCGCTTCATGAACATCTGTTTCTGCTGTTCCGTCGGTCAGGGCTATGGGCTCACTGAATCTGCTGGGGCGGGAACAATTACAGAAGGTTAGTGTCACCGGAGTGGAGTGTCCAGCCAAGGCTGGGTCATCTTCTTGCACTTTTTGGTGTGGGTGGTTTTCTACAAATACATAGGAGGACAGGGGTTAAGATACTTGTCTGGCATAATAATGGTAAATTCCATGTTCTGTGATTACTTGTATAAGGTTTTGGAATGTATTAAGTAATTAAGTATGTCTAGTAGTAATTCATCTAGAGGAGTGTTTCATATTAAATTAGGTAATATTAAAAACTAATTGGCATTCTGGAAAAGAAATTTTAGTAAAAAGTAGTGGCTGTTTTATATACATTTGTTACATCAGTTATTAAGCTCTGTTTAGGTAGAAAATTAATGTGTTTTGTTTAGTTTGTGTATTCCATCTCAAATACAGAAATGCTTCTTGCGGGAGGGCTTGTTTGCGGAAATGTGGAGTGAGGAAGTATAGAGAGAGGGTCTGGGCAGCACCATTCCCAGAGCCTGGCATGATGACTTGGTGGGGATGCGATCTGCTCCCCGGGTGGTTCCGGGTGAATCAAACAGCACCTCATGTGCCTCTTCTGTGGGACAAAGTTACTTTGCTTTCTAGTTCTAGGAAAAGCTGTGTTTCTACTCTATTTTCTAGATACCGACAGATAATAAACCCCTTCATGGCTGATTTTTTCTTATTTGCCTTGAGTGCTTCTGTGTACTATTTACCTCTGTGTGTGTTCTTAGGCATTATTCCTGTAGTTTTCTGTTTTCAGTTATGTTCTCTGTATTTTATATATTTTTGGAAGCTACTTCTAAGTTTTGTTTTGTAGGAAATAAAAAGTAGTCTTTAAGTACATGCACATATGGTTCCTTTTTTCCTGAGGATCTTAATTTCTTCTGTATTTAAGATTCACTTTGAAAGTGTGATTAATCAGTTACAGTTTGTAGTAACTAGAACCCTCTACAGTGTTAAATAGTGGCATTGTATTTCTGATACTTCAACGGCCTTTGAAGAGGAAACAATGCAGTAGTAATTTATAATGCTGGGTTCTTTTCCCAGGTTCTTGGACATTATCCATCTTAATCTCTAGCCTGGTGTCTGAGCCCTCGAGGCAGGAATTTAAATAGGGTATGATAGGGTAACTGTTGTGAGGGAGGCTTCCTAGGTCTCATGTGGAAATGGTGACACGTGGGAGAAAATTGGAGAGGCCGTTTGTATGCAAAGTCGTCAGGTCTGATAGATAGTGGAATTAGGTGTAAACCATTCTGCTCCATCATTTTGTAAGATAGGAGCAAGAAACTCATGAACCAGGCAGCTACTTAATTGAGAGGAGCAGGCCCTGATGCAAGGAAATGTGATGGGCAAGGACCCTGGGGAACTGGAGCAGCAGGCCTCTCCGTCTAATGAGGACTCCAGTTGTTGCTGAGCTGGGAAGGGAGTTCCTGGAGATTCCACCCTTGTGTGTAAAGTGGCTTGATGTTTTCAGTGTCAGTAATCAATTCAGATTAAAAACAGAACAAAAGAAAAACTCAGGTGGGCCACGCAGCCTGTGGTTCACTGGTTTGTGACTTCTGCTTTTAAGGATTCTCTGGGGATGTCTAAGATTTAGGATAAATTACTGTTTTTGGTAAGTTAGAAAAATGAAGCAGTTTATTACCTACTGTAATCAGAGACTTTTCTTCTGCATCGCAGTGTGGGATTACAACACTGGCAGAGTGGGGGCACCGCTGGTTTGCTGCGAAATTAAATTAAAGAACTGGGAGGAAGGTAACGACATTCTAACCAGAGCCTTGTGTGTCTAGTATTCAATTATAAAATTAGCGTTGTGCTTCATCTTCTTCTTTGTTTAGAATGTAAAATACAACTTCTCATTCTGGTCCCTTATGATACATGTATTTTATCTAGAGCCATATGAATGCATTTACATTGCTTGTTTCAAAGATGATTGTGAAGAATTACAATTGTTTTTATTTTATTATTTTATTTAAAAAAGTATAAGTAAGTAAATTCTTGTCAATTAATTAGGAATTATAACTTTTATTTTATAGAAGCAAATTTGTAAAATTGATTCTATGGAACCAAAGATTTTTATTTTTCTTTTTGTCTTTTTCCTGAGGGCTTCAACCAAGAATTAACAGAAGGAAATTTTTATTGTAATTTCCTAAAAACCTGTTGTTATATGCCACTTAAACACTAATTACTCTTAAATCTTATTTTGTCTTGTTAACATGTGCATATTGTCAGTGATTTGTTCGGATGCCCGTTCCTTTCACACATAGGAAAGATTCTCAGGCTCAGATATAATTTTTTTAGCTATTGGCAGAATTAGTGAAAATGTTTAATAAATTTAACCTTGCACTATTCTGAGATTATCTGTTAAGAGTAAATCTTTTAAATATACAGTAATCTGATTTTTAGACTTTATGGTCATTTATTAAATCTATGATTTAATGCTTTTATTAGTTCTATTAGTATAATATTTAAGAATTTCTACAGAATTCTTAAAGGAGTTTACTTGTGAAGTATGTGTAATTATTTTATATGATAGATGTTGGATTTTTTAGTGGAATTTATTTTTTAAATGGTACTTTAAAAGTATAAATTCTGTGGTTAAGTAACTGAAGTTTTGTACCTAGTTTTATGTTGATGGGTTTTGTTAATGTATAGCACCTGCCTTATTTCCTTTGGGAAACTAGAATCGGATTGAAATTAGGTGTCCCTGTTTAGAAACTAACAGTTTCACATTTTCACGTGATGCATATAGGGATAAAATGCTGGATTAACTCTAAGTTATTCTGTTTATTAGGTGGATACTTTAATACGGATAAACCACATCCGAGGGGTGAAATCCTTATTGGTGGCCAGAATGTGACGATGGGGTACTACAAAAATGAAGCAAAAACGAAAGCTGACTTCTTTGAAGACAACAACGGGCAGAGGTGGCTCTGTACTGGAGACATTGGAGAGTTTGACCCTGATGGTTGTTTAAAGATTATTGGTGAGCCAGCTGATGTTTTCTTTTGAATGTGGGTGTTTCTGACATCGTTTCATAGAAGGGTGCTGTGTATTTAGAGAGGCTGTTTAGTAATATCCAAATCTCTCTTCGTGTGATGTTGGTGTGGTCCGTTGAATCATCCCTGGAATATGAAAGTTTACAGTAGGGATAGTGCAGAGTTATTGGCACAACAGATTTATGAGGTCTCGAAATCTGTTCAACATCAGTGGTGTTTGTACTTATTCCTGGCTAACCCTTAAAGAGTCATATTCTTTTTTTTTTATTAAGATTTTATTTATTTATTTTTAGAGAGAAGGAAAGGAGAAAGAGAGGGAGAGAAACATCAGTGTGTGGTTGCCTCTCACATGCCCATTACTGGGAACCTGGCCACAACCCAGGCAGGTTCCCTGACTGGGAATTGAACAGGTGACTCTTTGGTTTGCAGGCTGGCACTCAGTCCACTGAGCCACACCAGCTAGGGCAAGAGTAATATTATTAATAAGGAAAATTCATTTTTGTGAATTCTTTGATGTCTAGAGGTTATTAGACAGGGCTGTCTCCTGTTGGAGCCATGTTCCTGCCTTGCCCATGAGGACTAAGGAAGGCCTGGCGCTCTGTGGGGTGACAGGCACCTTCCCCTGCTCCTCCTTGAGGTTCTCTTTCTTAGGTAATGGCATTTCTGTCCCAGTCATGACAGAGACCTGGGAGAGATGCCTCTGTCAGCTCCCCACATCTAACCCACAGCCATAATTCACAGTGTGACGTCGGCCTTGAGGTCCTGCTCTTCTCTCTCTGTCCCTCTCACCATGGCCGTAGGTTAGGCTGCACCGTCCATCGCCCTGTCGCAGGAAATTCCTCTCGGTTGCCATAGCTGCTCCCCTTACACGCACCTTCACGCTGCCACTGCGTGCTTCTAAACACCGATCCCATGGGGCCGCTTTCCTGCTGCACCCTGTAGAGGCTCAGTTCGGGGCTCCTCTGCTGTGTGGTCTGATTCACCTCATCCTTCCTTCTGGTTGTTGCTCTCTTCTCTGCTGCCGTAGTTTGCGAGTTCGAGCTGGCCTGTGTCTGCGGCTCTGCTCTCTGCCAGGGTTGGTGCACTTGACCATTGCTCAGTCTTCCCCCAAGACTCGGCTCCAGCCTCACTTGTAGGAGTCCTTTCCAAAACTGCAGGTTGAGAGTCTTAACACTTACCACTACTGTAGTGTACTGAAGCCAGGTGGTCTCGCATCATGCATCTCTCCAGGTGGACTGTAGTCTCACTGGTGGCACTGAGTGTATTCTTTACCTGCCTGGGTAACGATGCCAGGGGCATACCCATTGAGAAGAACATAACTAAAGCTCTGATGAGGGGGAGGTCCCTTAATCAGAGGCTAATTAAAAAAAAAAGAATGTATTTAATACTATCAAAATTAGGGCCTAATTGTATTGTGTCCTTAAAATTTTAGCATAACTATTACAGTGATCTCAGTTGATGGCAGATTGCTTAGAGAATGGCCAATATTTCTGTGTATCAAAGGTGTTACTAATGTTGTCCTCTAATGTCCCCTTCCGGCCTTTGTCTTGCACAGATCGTAAAAAGGACCTTGTAAAGCTTCAGGCAGGAGAATATGTTTCTCTTGGGAAAGTAGAGGCAGCTTTGAAGAATCTTCCATTAATAGACAACATTTGTGCGTATGCAAACAGGTAAGAAAGTAGAATTCATGCAACTTTTACTTAAACCATTTAGTGTGCTATTAATAGCATTTCCTTCCTATATGGGTCTTCTTTGGGAAATTGTACCAAGAACCATTCCTTCTTACCTGTTGTCTCATTACAACCACGAACTGATTCTTCCCTTGTCACACCTCTCCCCCCCCCCGACCCCAACCTTCCTGTGTGGGCTTTCTGCTTTTTGTCTCACTGCAGTACCCTCTGCAGTGGGGAGGTGGAGGCAGGAAAGCCCTCCTTCCTGCTGCCTTGGTAGCCCTGGCTGCCTGCCCTCTGCCCAGGGAGGCTTCCCAGAACCAGTTCAGAGGAGGCTCGAGTCAGGAAAGAAGTTGGGTCGGGGGAGGGTCCCTGCTCTAAAAGGGAGCCTGCTTGGGACCCTGGCTGAGGCCAAGGGCTTCTTTCTTAAGCTGTTAAGTCCGTGATGACTTACAGGCAGCTGGGAAGGACAGTTTAGAGTTAAAATCCCAGAAATGCATTCTTGGGAAGTGAGTTAGAATTTTAGATTGGCACTCTGATACCTTTTCCCAGCAGTCCTATGTGGGATGGAGCTATTCTGGGGGCTGCTGGTCAGATGTGTTGTGGCCAGTCCAGCATCCTCACTGCAGTGGTAATTATTCGGGAAAAGTAGTCCCTGCTTTCAGAAGAACCGATTTAGAAACAGACTTTGAGGTGCAGCCCCAGTTACAGATTGATTACATTTATGTGTATAAATGATTTGGCCCTTTAATGACATTGTTGTTAGTGATGCCACAGTTCTGGATTTTACAAACTGTGATGTTAACCAGCTGCCCCTTCCCTTCCTGCTGCCGCAGCATCTGGAGGCTCCTGCCTTCAGTGGCAACACAGCTCCTCCTTTGACACATATTCTTATGAGAACAAAAGAAGAAAATCAGTATGATCCCATTGCTTTGATTTGCTGCCAGATTTCTTTAGATACAACTTTTTATTTATATTAGCTATTATTTCTGTTTAACCTGTTGAAATGAGTTACTGATTTTTCTAATATTTGTGATTTTCTTTTTAAAAATGTGTGCATGACACTATTGCTGTGTATATTTGAAATTGATCATGGAATGTCAGATTAAGGTTTATTTAGCAGTGAACTCTGCCAGAGCATCGGGGTGTGCTGTGAATCAGACAGCAACGTGGTTGCTGCGTGAACTCGGTGGGCCAGTACCCAGTCTGCCTCCCGCGTTTTCTGTAAAGCAGTACAGGGCTGACTACTGAGACGTCGGTGTGATTAGAACTGCAGTTAACCTGCGTGCCTTTCAGTCCCGTCCCTGAGCTGCCCTTTGTCCATTTCAGCTTCCATTCTTACGTCATTGGATTTGTTGTGCCAAACCAAAAGGAACTGACAGAACTGGCTCGAAAGAAAGGACTTAAAGGGACATGGGAGGAGCTGTGCAACAGTTGTGAGATGGAGAATGAGGTACTCAAAGTGCTGTCTGAGGCTGCTGTTTCAGGTGAGCAGTTCTTACACTGATTCCGGGAACTGAGGTGGGAAGAGAGTACGTAAATGTATTTGTCCTGTCATGTTACAGGGCTTAGGTTACATGGTTTCCCTCTGAGAAACCAGTCGTGTTTCCCTACCATTAGTAGAACATTCCAGTCCCCTGTCGAGCCCTGCCATGGGACACGTGGGTCATCGGAGTGCTCTCACCTCTGCAGCTGCCGCCTTCTGGGCTGGCCCTTTCTCTGTGTTTCTCCGCTGTTTCCTAGACCCTGCTTGGTGGGCCGGTCACCCCAGCCCTCACATCGGCTGTGGTTCTTGTCGGCACTCTCTGTAGTGCTGGTGTCCTGGGAGCTGGTTGTACTGATGTGTCCTGTGCCGGCTTTGGGTGTTTGGGAAGGGGGGCAAGGAAACCAGATTAACGTGTTGGTTTAGTAAAAACCTGAGTCACCAGCATGAAGTAGAATACAGGTGTGACCTTTTGTTCTCAGGTACGTTATTCAAGCGTGTGAGAAATGGAAATTGCACTTAACCCGACGGAATCACTGTTCTGACCCTTTATTTCCGCAGTAGTATTTGTTAGTGTGTCAGCTTTCAGATCATTTCCAGCAGTTTTAGGGACTTAAAACTTTGGACCAATGCTGAATTGAGTTAATAGATATTCATTAGAAACCAACATAATTTTAAGTAAGAGAATACTGAAATGATATCAAGCATAATTTTAGATTTATATACTTTTTTGCTTATTATTTTATTTACAAATGAACAGGTTTATTGAGATGTATTCATATACCAAACAACTCACTCAGCGTGTACTATTTAAGCAGTTTGTCATACATGCATGGAACTGTGCAACTGTCACTCACCAGTCAGTTTTGAACATTGTCATCACCCCCAGGGAAGTCCCATGTCCATTCGCCCTCACTCCCCAGCACACATACTGCAGAGCCCCTGGCCCTTGGCAGCCACTGATCTGCTTTGTCTTTCTGGATTTGCCTACTGGGGCAATTTTGTGGAAGTAGAATCATTCCACATATGATTTCTGTGACTTGTTTGTTTCACTTAGCATAAAGTTCGTGCATGTGTTAACACTCCATTCCCTTTTATTGCCAAATGATGTTTCACCGTATGGATATGTGTATCACGTTTTGTTTATCCATTCATCCTTCCATAGACATTTGGGATATTGCACTTCAGGCTGTTACTGAGTGATGAACGCTGCTATGAACATCCATATACAACTTTTTGTGTGGATATATTTATTTCTCTTGGATAAATACCTACGAGTGGAATTGCTGAGCCTGTGTTATTAACTTTATATTGGACCTTTTGAGGAACCACCAGACTGTTTTCTAGAATATTTTGTTCCAGATTATTTTCTAAAATGTTAGCATTGTTTTACGTTCCCACTAGTGTTGTATGAGGCTTCAGTTTCCCTGCATTCTTGCCAACTTTTGTCATTGTCCGTCCTTTTGCCTCTAGCCATCCTAGTGGGTGTGAAGTGGCACCTCGTTGTGGTTTCCATTTGTAATTTTTTGGTGCCTAATGGTACTGAGCATCTTTCCACGTACTTATTGCCCATTGTATAGCTTCTCTGGAGAAACATCTATTCAGATGCTTTGCCTATTTTTTAAAAATGAGGTTGTCTGTTTATTACTGAGTTTTATGAGTTCCATATATATTCTAGATATGAGTCCATTATCAGATCTGTGATTTGTAAATATTTTCTCCTATTCTGGTTTTCACTTTTGTGATGGTGTCCTTTAAGGCACAACAGTTTTAATTTTGATAAGATACAGTTTATTTAAAATATTTTTCTTTTGTTGCTTATGCTTTTGGTATCACACCTGAGAAACTATTGCCTAACCCAAGTCACAAAGCTGTCACCCCTGTGTTTTCTAGCTTTCACTCTTACACTTAGGTCTTTGATCCATTTGGAGTTCATTTTTCTGTGTGACGTGAAGAAGGCTTTCAAGTTCATTCTTACCCCAAACCTCCATCAGTCAGGGTCTCAGCACAGGAAGAACCAGTAGGTTCTGTAGGTGAATGAAGAAACCTACTGCGTGGAGCTGGTGTGCGTGATTCTTGGGGCTGGGGATCTGTGGGGCGGGGCTGGGGGGGCGGCCGGGCCTCTCAGGCATGAGCTGAAGCTCCTGTCAGTGTCCGAGGTGGAACTGTTTTGTGCAGGGGCAGGGGCGCCTCAGCTCTGCTCCTAAGAGCTTTAACTGACTGAATCGGATCCACAAAGATGATGTAGAATAATTTTCTTCGTGTAAAAATAAACTGATTATAGACTTAATTACATCTACAAAACACCTTCTAAGCTATACCTAGATTGGTGTTTAATTGGATAACTGGGAACTCTAGCCCAGCCCAGGTAACACATAAACCTGACCAGCACAGTCCACCCCTTATCAACTCGGCATCCTTGTCCACCTCCTAAAACCACAGCTAATTTCCAAGTGAGGGCAGTGGTCAAGTCAGACATCTCCCTGATGTGATACAGCTGTCCTGCCTGTGACGGAAAAGAGGGATTTGCACTCTCTCCTTTGATATCCTGTGAGTTAAATACTGTGATACAAAGTAAACTTATTAATATGTATTATGATAAAGGGGGAAGAGAACAAAATGAGGAAGAAATAGTTATTACAGCCCTCATTCCTGTCTTTATTTTTCTAAAACACTGGTTTAGATCATGTCACTGATAAGGCCATAGAGTGCAGCGCCAGGCAGTTTGAAATCTAAAACTTACCTGGTCTCCCCACCCTGGCTTTTCCATCTCCCCACATCTCAGGGGTGTCAGACCCCTCACCCTGTGAGTCCTGGGCTCCCAGCCTTGCCGCTAGGCTTGTGGTGGTTTCCTCTTGGATGCCTCTTCTGGCATTTTCTGTCTCTGAATAAAATCTTGCTTCTTATCTCTGTGTATATTTTAATGTATTAATAAATGACTTGTTTCTAAGACAATTGAATGTTTCATTTAGCACATTATAGACATGTACCTTATTATGGCTGGGTGTTTACCTATTTTCCCGTTAGGTTGTGTGCCACTCGAGAGTAGAAACTATCTGTTTTTGTATTTTTTTAAAGACCGTTTAGTCCAGAGCTTGACACAGTGTGTTTCATTCAATGCTTGTTGAATGAATGCTGTGAAAGTCAGTTTCACCGAGGAAGTGGTTTCTGCAGAGCTCAGCCTCCCTGTTCTCCGTCCTTCTCTCTGCTGGTGAGGTTCTTCACCATGTCTGTGCTGGGCACACCGCAGCGGGCGAGCATCCTGCCCTGTGTTCTGGTTCAGTGACAGGATTCTCTTTAAACTTGACATGTTTCAGTTTCTGATGTGGTTATGCCTTTATAATGAATTTAGAGAAAACAAGTAGGTGTGAAGTAAAAAGTGACCATTCCTGTCGTCTTCATCCTGCGTCCCGGCCTCCAGCGCTTTACACGTTTTATAGTTTGCTGTGCACCCTTCTTGTCCTCCGCATCTAGCTGCATCTAAGTTTATCTAACATTTAAAAAAAAGTGCCTTTTTTTAACCTAGCAGTATGTTGCAAACTTCACACATCTATACCCTGTAGATGTATCTCAGTCTTGATGATTGAATTGCATTCCGTTTTATGCCCATAGCATAATTTATCTAACTCCTTCTACCGATGGACATGAATTTAAAGTTTTTTTCTGTTCTTATTCATATATATTTAACTCATACAGCATTTCGGAGGGATAGGTTGCTTGGAAGTAAGAATCTTGGGCAGTGGGCTGTGCATTTTGGTGGATATTCAAAGACTGCTAAGAACTTCATCATACATTTTTCATGACTTTGCATTTCTGTTTTTTCCCACACCATCTCAGCAAGCCTAGAAAAGTTTGAAATTCCAGTGAAAATTCGCCTGAGTCCTGAACCGTGGACCCCGGAAACTGGTCTGGTGACAGATGCCTTCAAGCTGAAGCGCAAAGAGCTTAAAACACATTACCAGGCGGACATTGAGCGGATGTACGGCAGGAAATAGCGGTTCTCTTCAGCACCGGTTTGCTGCAGGGAGCTCGATCAAATGGGAAAATACTTGAAATGCATGTCTCAGACCGTGAGGCGAACTCCACTTCTCATGTTCAACCCGAACTGTTGTTTCTCATGACGTCGCCACTCCTGACTGACGGGATGAGTAAAATGCTACGACAGCAAACTCGTGTCTGTCTCTTCTTTCCTCTCTCCTGCAGTTCACGCGCCCACTGGACTGCGCCTGTCAGCATGAGGACTCCTCTTCGGAACCGCGCTGGGGAGCAGTGATTTTAAAACCTCAAGTTTTTAAACATGATTTGTATGTTCTGTATAATGTTCAGTTTGTAACTTTTTAAAGTTTGGATGTATAGAGGGATAAATAGGAAATATAAGAATTGGTTATTTGGGGGGCTTTTTTACTCACAGTATTTAAAAATGTAAGGTTATGTATGATGTGAAATTATGTAAATTTTAAATGCTTATGAATCAAATCATTGTTGAACAAAAGCTTTGTTTCTGTGTAATTATTGTCCTGTATGCATTTGAGAGAAATAAATACACCCATACTTACGTTTTAAGAAATTGAGACTTTGTGAATATATGCCTGACAGCGTCTTTTATACACTTATTTTTATTATGTGAAAATGAGGTTTGGTCGGTGCTGCATGGAGCAGAGTCTCAGCAGAGGGCGGTGAGTCAACAGTAAAGAAAACACAGCAGATGGAGCGCCGGTGGGTAACTAGCCTCTGGTAGCTCATCGTCGAGACAGCCGGTCTCAGAGTTAGCTGTTGAAACCAGGAACACATTTGAACTTTTAGAATAGCTTTCTAAAGCACGGGGTAGAACTTAAAGGGTAGAAAGTTAGTTATTCTTTATTTCATTGATTGTATGCACATTGAGTTGTCTGTATTTATGACACATTAATTATGGAAATGTATTCTGTCCCACTCTCCTACTTTTCATCTACATGTTTAACCTATTTCTCTTCCACGTTAGGGTTTTTTTCCCAGTGGTTTGCACTCGTGTGTGTGTGTGTGTGTGTGTGTGTGTCTATTTGTAGCTTATTGAAAAAGCAACTTACCCTTTCTATCCTAAGCTTTCTACACTAGAAAATTAAACAACTTGGAATGCTTCACTTAATAGTATTCTTACTGATTTCCATGAGAACTTAATTTAACGAGATAAGTTTTAATTTGTGGATTTTCATGTCCATATGCAATTTATTTGTGACTCTAAAAGCATTGCTTGTATGGTACACAAAGTCCTCACGTGTGTTTCTTGTCAACTACTTGAGCATTAAGAGTGATACTGTACCAATTAAGATGCGTTCAAATCAAGACTTTAAGAAAACATAGGTACCGTGTTTTTATGTCCGGTTGGTGATTTCCTTGATGCTCACTTTCTTTAGGCATCCAGAGGTGGAAACCACGCCGAAACAAAATGTGAGCGTGGGGGTGTGTGGGTGGCGGGGGTGTCGAAGGCCCGGGGCTGGTTTCTGGTCGTGTCACGAATGTCATCTTCAGAGACTTCGCACATGGTGTTTTCTTTGGTTTTGAACTTGACTTGTATTCTTCTATATTTTGTATTATGTTTTGAATGCTTTTCTCTTCATAGTTTATCATAAAGTTTGGAAAAACTGCCGGGAATTAAAAATATGAAAGAAATTAAATGGAAACTCTATCAGGATGTTGTGATCCAAAAATTAAAACAGGGTGGGTGGTGTTTCTGATGCTTTATCTTCAGAGTAATTGTTGGCTTCCAAATGATTTTTTAAAAGTTGTACTAGACAAAGTTCATTTCTTCAAAGGAGAGAGGTTGGCGATATCACTGAATCAGAATAAAACTTGTTTCTTTCCAGAAACATCTCATAAGGCTGGTTTAATTTGTATCTAATTCCATTTTAATCGTTGTTTTATAATTCCTTTCAGTCCTAAAATATCAAATGTCAGGGGTCAGGTGTCATGGCAGAATATGAAATTAAATAGAATCCCTTTTCAAACAAATTACTTTCTAAACCAGACCCCTTATAGTGACTTGAAAAGTAGTATCTTTTAATATTACCCTTTCAAAAAGAAAAAGTTGGTTGATGGAAAAAAAACAACTGTAATTCTATTATCAGAAATACTGCTTTAACTAGCAGGTACTGGAGGAAAACTGGGACTTGAGAGTAAATTGCCATGTCTAATGCACATCTGTACATGGACTGGAGGTCCTGAGAGAGTGTTCGTGAGAACGGTCCTGGAAGCAAGCTGAGTGAGGAGTTCTGTGACCCTTCCTGTGCTGGTAAACCCAGCCGGTCAGGCAGAGCGTGGCGGCCGCCCTCCCTCCCTTCCCCACAGCTCCACTCCCCGCTAGCAGTGTTAGCTTAAACTTCATCAAAAAGTTTTTGCCGATAACAGAACTAAACTTTCTAAGTACTACCTTGTTTTTAAGGAATGGGTTTGATATCCACAGTTTCTCTAAAGTTTGCAGCTTTTGCAACTGTTTAAAAACATTAACTTGGCATATAACTTTGGGGCTGAAATTCACAAGATTTTGTAGTTTTCAAACAGTGAGTCCCTGTGACACGACTTCAAAGCTTACACAGAACCCTGATGTGTGGGTTCTTTTGTAAAGAAATTCTGTACATCTGTGGTGTGTTAAAGGGGGATCCACTGTTCAACGGTCCCACCGGGCCGCTGAAATGGGACACGCTGTACTTAGTGGTGATTTACCGTGAGTTCCTCTTCAATGTTTTCTTGGCGATTGTTTTCTGTCTGGGGAAGTGTCGAAGCTACATGGTGTGGACTGTTTGTAATTTGACGTGAAGTTTGAAAAATAAAGATATATAAAAACAATTCTGATATTAAAACTCAATGCTTTGTCTTAAAAAAAGAAAAGCTCACTCCACCAAAAACAAATAAACAAAAAAACAACCCTCAGTTGACGTTCCCGAAGTCCTTTTTGAAAAGGGATTTTGGGGGAATTTTCTTCCTTGGCCTAGCCATCCAGTTAAAGGGACATTTTTGTATTCCAGAAATTCTGTTCTTACTCTTCATTTCTCAGCCTTCCTCTTAATGTGGCGTATTTTGTGCCAATCTTTAATCATTTATGGGAGAAAGAGTTCTGTGCGATGTCTCAGAAACCAACTGGAACAGCAGTTTTAAGATCTAGCAGCTTCAGCGTGGTTTTTTGTTTGTTTGTTTTTAAATCCTTACCTGAGATCATGTTTTTTGATTTTAGAGACAGGGGAAAGGCGAGAAAGAGAAACATCACTCGGTTGCCTCTTTACGCCCCCCCTGACTAGGGACCGAACTCACAACCTAGGCATGTGCCTTGACCCAGAATCCAACCTGTGACCTTTTGGTGTATGGGATGACCCTCCAACTGAGCCACACCGGCCAGGGCAGTGTGGTTTTTCTCATTATTTGTGCCTCATTTCTCTAACTCTCCTCAGTTATTCTAAACATTGGTAGCTCTTCCGACTACACCAAGTACATATAACTTGGGGATGAGGCAGGTCTGTGTTGTCATGGACCTCCAACTTCCTATTGGGGAAAAATGTGGAGCTGTCAGGAAGACAGCTTGGAAAGATAGTGTCCTTTGATACTGCAAAGTTTCATATTCTTCATCAAAATAGGAATGAAAAACCTGCCCAGCTTTCCAAATTTTATCCGTAAACAACTGTGGTGCCAATTCCCTTCCTCACCATTAGGGTTAGTCAACCCCCGTGGCCCTGTTCTGGAACTTGTCACCTCCCCCACCCCCCAGAAACACGGCAATCCGACAGTGGGGGCTGTTGCTAACCCCTGAATGAGAGGAGAGAGGCCTGGATGGGCAGCAGGCTCAGTCTGGCTTCCAAGGAGGGCAGGGTGGGTGGGAACTGTCCATGCAGGAAATGCCCAGCTCTGACCTCAGCAGTGTGCTGTCTAGGATGCCTGCCTATGCGGTGCTGAGAGGTGGGCCCTGTGACCCTCAGCTGCCCAGCCTTGCCATGGGGCTGCTGTCCCCGGTTGGCCGGCCGGCCCAGGGTGCTCTGCTGGGTGCTTCACTCTCCCTGCGCAGGCCCCTTCTGCTCAGCTTTGGTGCTGACACCGTCATCACCAGCCTCTCTGGGTTTGGATGATTTCTGCCTCAAGAGGAATGCTGCAAGACTTCCAAGAATGAAAAGAGAAGTTTCCACCGAGGTCAGCAGGCTTGGCTGTTTCATAGCTGTGTCACAGGTATTCACCAGAATCTGAAACCTCTTCAGGTGATCAGCAGCTCACCTCATTTGGGAAAGCAAGATGTATCAGGCTGAAAAAGTGTTTCTATGTTTGTTGCCCATTAATTCCACTTCTGGGAATCTAGGAAATCCCCGATAGATGTGGACTGAGATTTCTTGCACCAAGACCATTGTGAAGTTTTTAGTAATCATCTGTTGGAAACAACCTAAGAACCCTAATATCTAAACAGTTAAGTGCCTCACTTGGTTGATATGTAGGCAACAAATGTGTTTATACAACTGTTTATGTCATGGGAGTGATTTAACATTATGAGTTATTTGGAGGAAAAGGTGGGAATCAAAATTGTGTAGGCCCTTCAGGTTGTGGAGTGTGTATGTGTGTGTGTGTGTGTGTGTGCGTGTGTGTGTGTGTGTGTGTGTGTTGCGCGTCTTTTACAGGGAAAAACCTGGAAGGGAATGTACCGATGTGGTGGTGTTTATGGAATTGGGGCTGAATTTCTTTATAAATTTCATGCTTTTCTTATAAATTATTTTAATAATAACATCACTGCTGTTACAAAAACCCAAACTTAGGAGAGTAAATTATTTAAAGGTTTATTTTCTCACCCTGCCAAAATTAACTTTTTAAGAAAAAATTACCTTCATATTATCTCATGTTTTGGCAAAGAAAGAACAGGAAAGAAAGCCTTCTGTTTTCTCATCATGCTGCATTTTTATTGGCTTCCTGGGGCTGCCTCACGTAGTGCCACCAATTGGGTGATGCCAAGTGACAGGAATCTCTTTGCTCACAGTCCTTGGGGCCAGAATCCCAAAATCCCGTGGTCACTACGACCGCACTCCTCCGAAACCTGTAGGGGAATCCTCTTCACCTCTTCAGTTCAGTGGTTTGTTTGCCAGGATTTTTGACTTTCCTTGGTGTGCAGATGTATCTTTCCAACACTCTGTCTCCACGTGGCATTCCCTGCCTGTCTTCACATTGCCTTCCCTGCGGACGGATCTGTGTCCAAGTTTCCCCTTTTTATAAGGACACGGTCATCCTGGGTTAGGGTCCACCCTCATGACCTGCTCTGAACCTGACCATCTACCCTGTCTGCAAATCAGGTCACATTGTGAGGTGCTAGGAGTTGGGGTTTCAACATCTTTTTTGGGAGGACACAATTCAACCCCAAACTGAATTTGTATATTTTGGAGGCATTTTTCCTGTGTTAGTATACTAAGTTGATCTAATTAATTAATAAAGTGACCTTAATGGCTACATAGTATTCCACAACATGGGTGTATTACCATGTATTAAATCATGCTTTCATTGCTGGGCATTTAGGTTTTTCCAGTTTTTGTTGCCAGAATCCATGTGACGACAAACAGCCCTTGAGAACATTTTTGTGTGTAAGAGGAAACTCAAGTATCTACAGGATGTTCCCTAATAGCGGCCTAGCTAGACCACACCTTCAGCGTTTTTCAGGCTGTGCAATTGATACTTTGTTTTAAATGTACATATCTTGACTCCTTGGGTAAGTTTAAATTCCTGAGGTGTGACACTTCGGTGATTTACTGTATCCCCTGCGTTTAGTATAATATGTCTCTCTCCTAAGAGATTCCGAATGTTGGCTACACTGTCAGTTTCATCCATCATCAGTCATTTCATCCTTTAATCCAAGCTCAGCTGTGGGGAACAAGGGGCAAGAAGGCGTGCAGTGTGACCCAGGCAGGCCCTGTCCTGGGAGCTTCTGTGGATTCAGTGTCAGGTGAGGGTTTTGTTTATTTATTTATGTTTTGTTCTGTATTTTCCCCAGCTAGCTCCATCCTCCTGTCCCCCTTTCCTTTTCTTTCTGATTATAAAGAATAATTTCATATGCCTTTAAGTCATCTGCGGAATTGTTTTGTTCTACCCTCTCCCAGGAATACGCAGAGATGAATAAAAATGAATACAGCACCATCACTCAAGCAGAGGCTTCCGCAGGCATTTGACGCAGAACCTGGAGACAGCTGTGCCTTTGTGGGTCTTTGTGTGTTCCCTCCTCCGCAGCCTTTAGAAGAAGTGGCAGGGACGGCGGGCATAATTGATGTTGTCTGCCACCGTCGGCCACCCACGCCCCCGGGTGACTCACCAGCCCCCCGATGCTGCCCACCATGCATGCTGGCGTTCACCGCCACATATCCCCACAGCGGCCCACATGCAGAGCCTTTCTCGCACAGTGTGGTGACTGGCTGGCGTGGCAGGAGACCTGCTTTCACAGGTGGAGAGGACGAGGAACACAGACTCACCCCAGCCACACATCCACCATCACGCGTCACCTCCGTGCGCCTCATGTTGAAACGGATTTTGGATCACGAAAAAAAGGACGGCTTTTGCCTTGCAGCACCGGTAACAAGACCTGCTTTTTTAATTTTATGACTGGTCTCTCCCTTTTTCTCTCTGAGTCCTTCCTGCTTTTTCTTTTGCTTCAAAGATACAGAAAAATGACCTCGGTTTGATTGGAAAAACCTCCTGGCAGCCCTGTTCTGTAAGACACTAACAATTCTTGTGCTTGCGACTTGTGGAATAATAATAATTATAACAGCTAACACCGAATCTTCCAAGTATTTGGTGCACGTTTCCTCCATGAACGCCCATGTCAGTGCCATGAAAACGGGCTTTCATATTCACCCTTCTTTGCAGATGAGGAAACTGAGGCCTGCAGAGGTTAAATGTGTGCATGACCGAGCCGGGAGGGGCCCGGGCAGTGGCAGCACATGGCAGACCAAATGGTGGACTAGCCTCTCTTAGACCCCAGGCCTTTCATTGCTGCACTGCTGGTCCTGACGTGTGGACAGGCTGTGAGATCTCCAAGCCTCTCCTCCCCACCATGCTGCCTGGCTGACCAGTGATGCTCACCGCACTCTGATGCTCGCTGCGTCCTCGCTCCTCTGGGCCCGCCCAGCATCCTCCCTGGCCCCGACCACCTGCCCTGAACAGTCTGGGAAGCACTGCTCAGCTGAGGTGTGCTCAGCTGGTGCCAGGTGCTTAACTATGACCAGGGATGAGGGAACACATGGACTGCGTACAAACAGGACGATCGCTAAGTTCTTAGAGCAGAGTTTTGTAAACTTTGGCTTAGGGTGGGCCACCTAGTTAGTTATGGGCTCCTGGTCCGAGTCGTGGTGGCAGTTTCTGTTTTGGTTTGCAGACGACAATGGCGCCACATTTTCCATTTGAATTTTCCATCCGGTGGTTTCCCTTTTCTTTTTGTAAACAGCTTTATTGAGGTATAATTTATATACCATAGAATTCCCCCATGTTAAGCGTGTAATTCAATGATATTTAATAAACTTATAGAGTTGGCCAACCATCGCCGCAATCCAGTTTTAGAACATTTTCCTGGCTTCCAAAAGCTGACTCCAGCCCATCTGCAGACACTCTGGGGGCTTCTTTGGCCCCTCCCGTACCCCCCACCCCGGACTGTTTTGTACTTTCTCAGGGAGGGGGTGGGGTGGGATTGCCACTGTGGGCTCCCTGGTCTTCCTCCCCCTCACCCCCAGCCATGGTGATCGGGCACCAGTGCTCACAGCATGGCTGTTGGTTCTCTGCGCCCGGGTGGCTCTCAATGCTGGCTCCTTCCAGGAACCCCAGACCCCTGCAGTCTTTCTCGGAGCAACTTCACCCAGAGCCACCTATTTGGGAGGCCTATGGGGACACGGATGCCCTCTGTAGCCCCAGCAGGGTTCCCCTCAGCATTTCTATGGGGCCTTTTCAACTCAGTGGGGAGATTGTGGGGAGGCACAGAGAGCTGGCGTGTCCTTAGTTTCCACTGGCAGCTTCTCAGGCCCGAGGTTAGCCCAGACCTCCCCACCAACCCCCCAGCTGCTGGGGGAGGGGTGGTGGTGGGTGGGGCTGCTTCCACGGATCCTCCTGACTCACAAGGCTGTGTTATTAACTTCCCAAGGCCCTCTTCAGGTTTCAGTGACAGGGGAGCAGCTTTCCAGTCTGGCTGTTGAGCAGAGATGCTGATGGGAT